>CAEMYA010000092.1:5209039-5235660 GCA_903131615.1 Diplodus sargus
CTCTCTCTCACACACACACACACACACACACACACACACACACACACAGACACACTCGTATACTGCCACTGCTACAAGCACACACAGTCTCGAGTGCACGCACTCACGCTCACACAGAGTCAGTGCTCATCATCAAAGTGATGCTTTGTCAGATTAGTATTGAGGAATGAGAGCTGGGGGAATAGACAATATAATGGGCTGAAGTTGTTAACAGTGGGAATTCATGTCACTGTATCATATTATGTTTACTGCAAGCATTCTCGGTACAAATCAATGGGGAACCCTTAAGTACGTAATAATCTGTGACCCTTTCAGGTCAATATACACTCATTTTACCAACAGATACTCAGCCAATACTCTAGTCCATGACTGATTGCTAACATGAGCACTGACAATTACCCGCGGCCATTCTTTCCCCTACAAGGCCACCCCAACAGGACCTACCTCTAAAAAAAAACAGAAATAATGTATTTAGCCTTTGACTTCTTCACGTTCATCCTCACTGCTTTGTTGTTTCTGCAGTCATTATCAGTACAGTACATGTCACTGACCATTACAGATTCTGTTATTACTGCTGTGCTGTTTTTTCCTGACAAGCAGGGTGATTCTGTACGTGCCCAAAATGGGGCGAAAATTTCTGGAATCCATCATCCTATTTTCTTTTTTTGGAAAGGTGCCGTCAATGGGTCGGGGTGACATTTTCAGATATTTTGCATGTTTAGCAGCTCGTTGTTCCTCTGGCTGGGCAGTATTGCAACACATGCATTGATGCATGAGTATGCGTGGGGCTCTGTTGCAGTGTGGTTGCTAAATTTGGAAGATGAGTCAACACTTTGCATAAGGAGGTGTCGGGTCATTGACGTAACCGGAAAATCACTAATCAAATGAAAATAACCACAAACACGAGTTGAACTATCATTTATAAGACGTTGTCCGACGGTGCGGTCACACGGTGGCCCGTTTTCAGGGCTCTGAGAACGTGATTTCCTCCGAGTCGACATCCACTTCCTCCTCTGTCCCCATGTTTAAAATACCAAAATACAGCTTAGAGCACTCGAGGTACATGTCAGCCTCAGTCTCTGACTCACGAGTTACTGCTGAGGTACAGATCACCACCTCTAACTGTGACAGTACTCCAGTACCAGCAAGTCAAGACAAACATTTCCATGCCGCTGGCTGCTGTGTATTAGATTATATTATAGCAGATTAGGATGATCATAATTGATTGAGTCATGAATGAATCAAAGAAAACCCAAATTTGTCTCAGCTGGTACGGTCCAGGGTAGCTTTACAGGGAGGGAAATATAATGACTTTATGGCCAAATCTGACAATTACAATTTTTTAATTAAGACAACAGAGAGCTAAGATTAAATACAGGTCATTAACTCACCGATTTGCATTATTACCAGCATTAAATTTGCATTAGTGTTCAGCGATCTCCCGCTTCTGCAACACATGGCTCGAAAGAGACGCCGTCTTTCACGTCTCTTCTCTCTGCTGTTGCTGTGTGTGTGTGTGTGTGTGTGTGTGTGTGTGTGTGTGTGTGTGTGTGTGTGTGTGTGTGTGTGTGTGTGTGTGTGTGTGTGCGTGCATGCCTGTACCCCACCATACAGGACCTGTGTGTTTTACAATGTGCATACAAGTGTGCTGAGGTGCATACTTGGAGGAGGGTGTGCTTGTGCTTGTGTGTGTGATTGGCTGAGTTATTTAGATCCCCCTAGTCCTTCAATAGAGGACTTCAAATTGATTTAGCTGAATTGCCTTTCAAAGCTACTTCAATTTCACCCCTATGCAAATTTACACTCCTCTCTCTCTGTCTCTCTCTATCACTCACTCTCTCTTTCTTCTCCCTCATGCCGTCCTCCCAGCTTTTTGTCTTACTCACCACCACCCAACTTTCCTCCTTGCTGTTCCAACCTCCTCACTCCTCCTCTTCCCCTTGTCCTTCATCCCCTCCACCCCTTTCCTTCCTTAAAACTCATCCGCCTCTCTTTATTTTCCCATTCCCTTTTTCCTCACTGATGTCCCCTTTCGCCTCTCCTCTCCTTGCCTGCATGTTCACTCCCAATAATACTGTGCGGCACATAAGAGGCTGTGAGTTAGCGTAGCAGTCTCACAGCCAGTTAGTCTGCTTGTCAGCAGCGTGTGTGTGTGTGTGTGCTCGCCTTTGAGTGTGCAGGCAAAGCAGTGAATCATTTAGTT
The DNA here is from genome assembly GCA_903131615.1 of Diplodus sargus. Taxonomy (NCBI): domain Eukaryota; kingdom Metazoa; phylum Chordata; class Actinopteri; order Spariformes; family Sparidae; genus Diplodus; species Diplodus sargus. The sequence goes on from CAEMYA010000092.1 coordinate 5,211,243, forward strand.
AGCTCCCCTTGTCTGTGCGGCAGTCTGACTCCGCTTGTGTGTGTGTGTGTGTGTGTGTGTGTGTGCGTGTGCGCGTGTGTGTGTGCGTGTCAAGCGGACTAAGAGACCTTGACAACATCAACACAATTGCAAGTCCATAAAATGGCGGCAACGTTTTAGCTTATGTACCTGGAAATGACTTCTGGCATAAACCGCTTGTCAGCTTACACACACTCGCGCTCTCACACACACACACACACACACACACACACACACACACACACACACACACACACACACACACACACAGGGACACTCTCTCACACACACACACACACACTATGAGGTGAATCGCACACACCGATATACACACCAACACTGTCCCGGATACGCATACACGCATACACAGACACAAAGACCTGTCATGTTGGCGGTGAGGTTAACTAACTTTCTCCCCTATTTCACTGTACGCATGCGAACACACACCCGTCTCTGTATATATCTGCACACACACACAAACACACACACACCCTTGCTTGGGTTCTCCGGTGCTGCCTTGCTGCATCTTTTACTGAGGAATCGTTAAATTTTTTTGATGGATTCAGCAGTAGGGGGTCGGACTGAGATAGTGTCTATTGATTTTATATTTGGCAGACTGTGCTCCGGCCACTTAGTCCTGCAATATACCTTACTCTCCCTCTCTTCCTCGCTCACGCCATCCGTCTCCGTCTTGCTCCTTTTTTTACTCCCTGTCCTTCTTTCATGCATTCCTCTTTCTTTTTTTACCATCGTTCTCTCACTCACTTTTATATCTGGAATTCTCCCCCTCTTCCATCCTCTCTCTGCCTCCTCTCCCCCGACACTCTCCTCCTCGCTCGTGTTCCGTCCTCATCTGATCTTCGCAAATAATTTTCTTGTCTTTTTCATTTCTCCGCGTCACTCTCTCTGTCTGTTAAACTCCCTACCTCCAGCTCCTTTCACTCCATTTCCATCTAATCCTTTTTCCTCTCCTCTTTTCTGCCTCTTCACCTGTTTTACACCCATCACATCCATCCGGTCCCCCCCACCCTCCCTTGCCTGCCATTTTCTGCTGCCTCATCTTTTTATGACTTTTTCCCTCTATCCTTCCTCCCCTCTTCCTTCTCCACTCCTTCTTGACACTTCTCTCACTCCCCACATCCTTTTTTCTTTCCCTGCTACTTTTCTGCTCCTTAAGATTTTGACCCACCATTCTTTCTCTCTTTATTTCCTTTTCCTTCACCATTCCTTTCCCTCCCTTTAAACCCATTCATCTCTCACTCCTCTGTGCAGTGTTCATTTTTCTTTTCTTTCCTGAATTCTTTTAACCTGGCTTTCCTTTCATTCCATATCTTTACCTTATCTCCTCTGTGTTTTTGTCACATTCCACTTTGCTGTCCGAGACATTTGAATAGTCTTTTTCCTCAGTCCTCTCAAAACTTTTGTGTTCCTTTTGTTTGTTTTTTTGTTATTTTCATCTGTAATGTCATTGGCTCCGAAGCTTGTTTTTGCAGAGCTCCCAGCATTTGTGGACATTATATATCATTGTCAAATTATTCATGAGTGCTTGGTGTAATTACCATAAACTAATTAGACCATGGTCAGGGGGTGTTGTTGCCTCTATTACATGCCAGTGGTAATGCTGAAAAATTGTAAGAGGGAGTGTTCCTGTCCTCATACAAACAAAAATTAAGCAGCATAAGCATTCTTCAGATTTCTCGTGACATCTGACCTTACGGCATCACAGACTGGATAGATTGGGAGTGAATTTGAATGGGTCTGTCTGAAGAATGTAAACAAGACCTTTCTTATATATTTTGCTGACATTATACATATTAAATGTTTCAACAATGTTCCACAATGTTCAAACCCAGAGAAATCAACAAGTTTGGTCTACGTAACGTTGCATGTCACTGGGTCGCTCTCTCACTACTTCCAGGATGGGGCGGTTGGCGACTCAGACTAGATTTAACACAAATAAAACGTTTAAACATTTACTTCGTCTGCGCACATTTGTGCCTGAGTCACATCTGATGGATTTTCATCATCCGTGGTGTTTGTTTAATGGCGTGTCAGGCACCAGCAAAGCCAGTTTGACCACAAGATCCACAAGGGTTTATTCTGCAAACGGTCTGGCTCTGCATCGACACTCTAGTAAGCCTTATGGAGTGTCTTCTGATTTTGATAGAGAGCCCCCAGAAGCTATGTATGTTCAATAGAAAAATATTGTTATCAAACATTATCAAGAACCATTACATTCTAATTAGACATTCTACACACAACTAGGTGAGAGATGAAAGGCTCCTCTACTCTGTGAACCTCAGATGACAATGCATTGCATTGCCCATAAAGGGACAGGTGAACTCAAAGCTGTCATATCAGTTCATATAAAGAGGTCAAAAAAAAAAAATGTAATGTCTTGCTTCCTTTCCTCTTTCTCTTACCCCTCTTTTCTAATCAGTGCTTGTGTGAGTGTGAGTGTGTGTGTGTCGGCTTGAGGGTTTAAATGGGAAAACTGTGTATAAAAGAGGTGGACCCAAATGCAGTTAGACAGGAGGCGAGATCAGGGAAAAACAAGGACGAGCTTTATTCTTAAAGCTGAAGTACAAAAACAAGGGGTTCCAGGTACAAAAACAATCCAGGACAAAAAGCCAAAGTAGCAAATCAAACAGTAGAACAAAGTGGCAAAATAAAACGGTTCAAAGTACAAAGGAAAAATCAAAGTTCAAGTCAAACATCAGAAAACCAGAAAGCAAAATCCAAAGAACACATACCATGGGGAGACAGGAAGAACGTGGACAGGAGCACGGGCACAGACAGATACAATGAACCAACAAAGACAAGAGGGAAAGCAGAGACTTAGACACTAACGATCAGAAAAGGAACAGGTGAGGAGAGGAGGGGGGAGGAGGCCAGGTGTGGTAATGAGCGGGGGAGGAGCACAGAGGAGAAACATGGAGGGAAACAAAACTACAGACAGAGGGAGACAGGAAAAAACCGAAGAGACCAAGAGGGGCATGGAAATACACAAGGGAACTTAAAGGACACATGAGACATGGAAAAACAAAACATGAGCCGCAACAAGACATGATACAAAGACATAGAACCATGATAACAGAACATAAATCTACAGTCATGACAGTGTGTATGTGTGTGTGTGTGTGTGTGTGTGTGTGTGTGTGTGCGCGTGCGTGCGTGCGTGCGTGCGTGCGTGCGTGCGTATGTGAATGTGCCCATGTACAACTGAATAAATGATATTATAACCAGAGAGCGAGCTACGATTTGAGTGGAAAGGTGTCGATGCTTAAGTTTGCGTACATGCATATGTGTGACCAGTGCTGTGTGTGTGTGTGTGTGTGTGTGTGTGTGCTCAGTGCTAATATTTGCTCTGCGTCTGTCTCGACTGTAGTCAGTGTACCATGACACCTGTTTGAACTAATTAACTGAGTTGACTGAGGTGATTAGATCTATATTCTAATACCAATATTACTAATCCTGAGGAGTAATGGAGTGTCACTTTGAGCCTCCAGCCATTTCAGAACGTTCACATGAGACTCTCCTCCTTCTTTTGCCGTTCCTTCACACTCTCTGATGACTTTTCATCTATTTCTTCATTTTCCAGATTGTTTAGTTTAATGAGCCAATTATTCTCATATTTCAATATAGATAGACTACTGAAACACATCAACAGGGGGATGTTGTTTTCAGAGGAATATTAATGTAAAAGTATATCGGAAAGTATGGTAAGTATTTTGGAGAGACAAACCTGAAGTTCATAAATTAATCATCAGATATTTGCCCGTTCGACTGGCAGGCTTTAGCGACCGAGCTCACCATCATTTGCAGGATGTTTTTCACAATTTTATGACAGTTTTTATATAGTGGCTGAAAAGCAGTCACACTTTGTTGCTCCTCAGAGTGACATTTCCAGATTTATAGATTATCAGCCGTGTGAGCAAGCAGGCTGTGGACAGTGATGAGAGCGATAGATAATGTTCACATGGCAAATCTGCTCTTCACAGCCTCCCAGCAGGCTAAAGCTCAGACTGAGACCAATAATCCTGAAGTCAAACGGCAAGGCACTCTCTGCCATCTGTCCCTGCATTCATTCCGCCCCCCCTCCGGAAACTTAAAGCAGGAGAATGCAGAAAAAAGTAAGAAGCCAACCATAATGTTTGGTTCTGAAACACGTATCATCAGAACAGAAAAGAACACAATATTGGGTCCTGGTGCCCACAGGAAACAGCCATGACATAACAAGAAGAAACAAAAAGAACAACAAAATCCCAAATTATAATCTCAGATTGGTCTTGGATACTGCAATTAAAAAAAAAAAGAAAGAAAAAAAGTTCATGTTTAAGGTTCACAGTTCGCTGTGTTTTTGGTGCAGCAAGCACAATGGGAAAATTCAATTTGTGGCCTCGTGGCTCCTTGTCCATTATTCTTACTGTGATGGTGAAGGCATGGAAATAGTGTCATTTTGTCAAAAGAAAAAATAAATAACAAATTTCAATGTCAATTACAGAACAACTGCAGTTTGTGCTGGTTTATACAGAGCAGCACCATGGACTGACTAACATGCTAACATGAAGTCATAACATAGCTGAAGTCAAACAAGGGTCAGATATCCACAGAAACACTCCTGTAGCATTTTTAAAATGTTTGGACTAAATCTGCAGTGAGAGTCTGTCTGAGCCAAGGAAAGTCAATTTGACATAATGGCCGAACCGTTGAATTACTTCACATGATGCACACCTTTTTTACGTAATTTTACATTGTACATAACCCAAGTGACTAAAAAAAAAGTGGATATATTTTTTTTGAGCATCAAATGACATTTAGTAGTCTCGATTTGGAAATTCTACATGAGCTGCACAGTTAAATCGCTTTATGCTTTGACCACAAGTCATCCTCTCAGCCAATAGCAGTCAAGCAAGCAGATTTTTTTTTCATAAATTTTGTTGGCTTCATATGCCACCGATCATCTTTTCTGTAGGAATGGATGGGGCCCAACCTACAAAACCTGTATCCAGAGTTTCCCTCATAGATCCATGACCTGAATGCCTGAATCCAAGGCTCTGTCTCGTTTAGCTAAAAGCAGACAAAACAGAATTCAACTGAATGATACAACACTTGTCTGACACTAATCTGTGTCTGTTTTCACCGTAACCAACCTGGAAGCTGTAACGCTTCCACACAGTGAAACAGCGACACCTAATGAGCTTGAATAACTGTGGTAAGCTAACTAGCATGCTAAAGCTGATATCAATGCACTGCCAGAATGTAGAGTATGAGCTTATCGAGCTGCAACAACGTGACAACAGAAGACAAATTGGTGACTTGACTTTGATTCAGAGCTGTTACACCCCATGACTCAGCTGCATCCGTTTTGACCTTTGCTTTGACCGACAACATCCCTGGAACGCCACCCTTTACAACTTAATTGACCAACAACGAAAAAGAGCATTAGATCAGAAGGCCGTCCTCTACATCATTTTCCTCTAGTCCGACGCTTTTCTTCCTCCTTTGCCTTCGCCTTCGCCTCAAACTTCCCATCTCCCCTCTCTTCTCCAATCTCTCCCGGTCTTCTGAGCGCGAGCCGAGGCATCTTGTTCCAGTCTGTTGGTTGTTCCTTATCAGGCCTCAGACCAAATAATGAAACACGGAGTCTGACAGAGCAATCAGGCAGCGACAACAAAACGCAGGGAGAGTTTTCAGCCTTCTGTTTGTCTGCCCGAAACAAATGAAGCCGGCAGGGGCACTGGCTTACATCAGGGGACAGCTTGTCGCAGATAATGCTCTCATTTGGAGGGAAATTGACCCTGGGCGTTGAATTCGCAACCAGATATGTTAGTCTTGCTAGAATGCATGTAGGATTTTATTAGAGCAGGAGAGAGAGGTGTGTATGAGGAAAAGGGGAAAATGGCACTATGAAGAGGGAGATGGGTATATGAAGACAGAGATAAGGGAACAGAAAGTCATAAACTAGATTTTCAGTGAAGAGAAGCAGGTTGTAATATCACAATGATAGTCAGTCAGGTGATATATCATTAGTGTTGGAACCGGCCTAATAGTCGTTTGTGGACTAGTAGTATTTCCCTCCAAAATGAAGATTGTATAATCGTCAAGGTAGTTACCCTCCTCTTTTATCAGCTCTCATGTGGCCCCTTTGCTGTTAAGTCTCGCTGATTACATTCATATTCATGTGCGCACCAATACGCTGACTACTGGAAGTAATCAGCTTTAGGGGTTTTTTCAATTGCATTTACATAGTAACACAATCACTCTCATTACCAAAGTAGCTGCGCTCATACGTCTGTTGATCCTGTTATAACAAGATTACAACTCATTTGCAATCTCTTATCCCACTGTTATATCAAATGTACAGAGGCTATGTCTTCGCTTGCCGCTTGTGCTACTTTGTACCAGCTTTGATACGTCGATAAGGCTGGAACAACAGTTTGTTTTCAAAGTGTGAGGGTGTAGACACTTAACCCATCACTAATCTTTATCATGGTTTGCAGTGTTATCATTATTGTTAAAACAAACTTATCTTAAAATGTATTTAAGATGATCAACAAAGATCAACTTTCTATCATGTATATTTTCTTCAAACTATGAAGAAAAAGAGTTTCAGAAGCAGAGAAGCAGGATTCAATTACATATAAATATGTCTCAGATTAAAACATGTGACATGTACAACATTCTTGTGGAATAAACTCAAGTCTTAAAATCTACTGGATAAAAATGGAGGTCAAAAGTTTAACTTGACACCAAGATGTAAAGCAATTTTTGACCGACTTTTGGAAAGATCTGAAAGTTTCTCGTCCGTTGCACCTGAAGGAACATCTAAAGCTGAGGTCACAGTGTCGTGAACATATTTTTTTTTGACAGCAAGATAAGAACTTTAACCACTGGAGGTCAGGAAAATGCAAAATGTGCGACTGCTGGGAAGCGGCTTGCTAAAAGGTAACTTCAAGTTCGACTTTAAAACCAGCACATGAATTTAAACCACTACAGGCATCAACACCATGTGGAGTATATTAAGTAAAATTCCATAAATGTACATGTATTTATAGAGTCAAATTATGAAATACACATAGCAGGCATACTGTAGAATAAGTAGACATATTCTTACAAATATACTTTACAATATACCTAGAAAATGTATTTTATTTTATTCTTATTTTTTCACTTGGGTGTATTTGAAGGCAGTCTGGTTTCCGTCATTCCTCTCTGTGTGATCGTGGTCGTTTTCCACCCAGAATTCTCCAGCTGATGGATTATGTTTTGAAATGTCTTCTTCTTTCCCTCCTCAGATTCTACAAGGTAATGACAATCCTGTAATAGTGGTTTCATCTAGAGGGCGGTGCTGTGCTTGAATGAGAATGACTGTGTGTTTTTCTGTGTGCATACGCATGCAAATATGCCCACAAGTGACTCGGTGATATTTAACTATTCTCTGTGAGTGTGTGGGTGCGTGTGGGTTGTTTAAATGTGCTCACATGTAGATAAGTCAGCCAGCCAGTGTGTCGTATTTAACTAGCAGACCGGATGTGTTTCAGGGGTGTTTGGCTTAGCAGACGGAGCGTGCCTGCAGGTTCCTCCAGGGCCCGGACCTCTGTGATTCCATTACACGAGAGCCACCAGGACGCTCCAGAATGTAAAACCTCCAGCGTACTAGTACAACCCTCACACCTCCGGCATGAAGGAATCCATTCATTTGATTTTTGCTCTTGAAATGCCAAAAAGGGGCTCTATTTACACTGCAGTCATGATATATTTTTCTTCCAGGAGAATAGACTGCTGATTATTGTGCTGTAAAAAAAAAAGAAAAACGTAACAAAGTGAGATATGAGGTTTGTGTTGGACACCAGTGGAAAAACTGCAACATTTGTATTCAGACTAAGTGGAACCAGAGCAGACTCTGTACAAAATACTAAATACTCACACCCCTTGAGCCTGCTTATATGGAGAGGGTAAATGTCACTTGGAAGAACTACACCAGAGCCTGTTTAAAAAGTACTGATTTTTATATAGATCATCAACACTGTGTTTCAAATCTTCTTACTGTTTCCAGGTAGACTTTAAGTCATGCCCAAAGAGTCATGTGCATAAAAGATATGTAGTCTCACTTTTACTTTATAATTTGAAGATTCACATCCATTGTTCAACGCCATTTACAAGATGCATTCGTGTAAGATAAAAAAGTTTACCAACAGCAGTCTTTATTTAACTTTCCCTGAGCCTGATATTGGAATGTTCTTTACACAATCATGTGTTGCAGGAAGGGGTAAAACTTGCCCTGTCCTTGTTTGTGGACGACCAAGCCTGTTAAGGATGGTGAAATCAGTTACATAACAACAACTATGTTCAGCTAATATCCCTCTTGACTCTTTGCCACAGCCCAGAATGTCCAGAGTTAATCCATCCAACCATCCCAACCGAGCCCTGACTAACATTTTTCACGCTTCATACTACTGTACTAGAGGGGCACTTTAAGAAGTCACTCTATAGCAGTACCTCGGCCTTCACACTTTAAAGCTTATGGTCACTGACGAGGCTGCTGTATTTGACGCGGCATTGAGGATGGGCCGTTCGTACCCAATCATGATACTATCACCTGCTATCAGTTAACCAGTTTTCCTGTGCAACGTCCCAAGGAGATCTTTTTTTATCATTACACAGCGTTCCCGATCATTTGTTGCCACGTAGTTTTACACTGGTAGCAAGTTCAGGAAAACAATATATTTACAAAAAACAAATTAAATCGATGAGCTTAAACTCTTCTATTTTCAATTAAGTATATTTCGAAAAGGATTAGCAAATCATCTCATTCGGTTGTATTCATGTTGAACACATCGTCCCAATTTTCAGGTTTGTATATGTGCCAAGTATAATCATTCAATCTTGGCTGTTACCAAAGAAGTGCACCGAGATGGCTGAAGTAATTTTCCGTCTCCACCAGGCTTTACAGAGTGCAGGAATCACACAGGCAACTTTCTAGTTACCAGGCAGACTCTTTAAGCCCGGGAGTGCCAGTCAGATTAAGAACAAGATGAGTTAATTTGCTTTTACCATCTGTGGTCGGCAAGAGTTGAGAATTCTCTGGCAAAAAACAATTAGTGGGTGAGCTTATAATGCTCAATAACTCACTAAGTAGTTCTTGAGGAAATTACACATCCTTTAACGGGAAAACGTCGCACTGATGTAGAGCAAGATGAAGTCACAGAGAAAATAAAACGAACGGCTGAAAAAAAAAAAGATGAAATGCAATGTAAGAAAAGAACCATGGTGATTGAGATACATTTCCATTTAGATGGGAGGGCATGAGAGTACTTTTTTTTCTGAGGAGAGGGACAGTGTTTTGATATGAATCAATCTCCAAAGTCATCACAGTAAAATAGAGCTTGTATTTTGCATCAAGCATGAGTTGGAATCCAAACTTTCAAGGAGTACATCATAAAAACCTTCCCAAACCCCTTGGACTCTCCAGGGCAGACATCAAAAAGAAGCTGTAAAGTCATCTTGTTCTGACGGAGAGGGAGAGATGTGAAATTTAAGCGATTATTTCGTCTATGTGTCTAGAACGAGTGTGTCTGTGAGCGTATAGAGCTGCCTTCAGGCTGGTTAACCGGCAAATTTCAACATTTCTGGTATTGCGATCATTAGCTATATCCGATTTTCTTACACCAGAGTGAAATTCAAACACAGATTTTGGCTAGGTAAGAAGTTTAAAGTTTGAGCTTATTCGGGCTTGAAGATTACAGGTTTAGAAAAACGACTGAAAACTTGTTTATTGTTTTTTTTGCGAATATTTACAAGGTGCCAGTATAACCTTAAGGGAATATAATAAACACGAAGACATTAAACAGTGAAACATTTGCAAACCCAATACAAATATTTGCAAAATAAAAAAAATAAAAATCAATCAATAAATTAAAAGCAGCACTTAATGCTTAAAAAACATTACCTCTAGTGCATGCACCTGTGTATTCATGTGTGCGCAGAAGTGTGTGTTTGTGTGTGTGTGCGTGTGTGTGTGTGTGTGTGTGTGTGTGTGTGTGTGTGTGTGTGTGTGTGTGTGTGTGTGTGTGCACTCCAACACGCAGACTCATTCCTTCATCAGCAGTCTGGGGGACCTTGGGGTGACTGAGGTTCATGTCAGCGGCCACGTCATCGCTGTATTGATGCACCAATCGATGCTCCCTATCATCCATCACCATGAGGATGCGGAGGTCTTGCACAGAAATGTATTTTCAAAGTTGTTGAGAGTCGCTTTGCCTTCCAGGTTTTTAAATGTTCAGAGTTGTTTGTGCTTCATTCTCAAGCATCATAAAAAGCTATATTAGTATGAAGAAGTGTATAGAGTTTGGTGCAACACGTTTGGATTTAAAAGTTGCGAAGAGGACGTGTAATTATGCGAGTAAGCAGGATGGATAATCAATATGGAAATGATTATACCACAGAATGAAAAACCGATCTGAAGCAAGTCCTGCTTGAAATTGTTTATGTGGGGAGATTTCCTCTGTGACTACAAGTGTTCAAGTTAAACTTTTTCACTGAAGCTGCAGCATGCTGACTTTCATCACCGAGAGGAAGTGTTTAGAAATCACGGTTTGGTCCCTTTTTTTTCTCTTTGTGATGCAGCACGAGATTCCTCCACACAAGCTTAACATGTTTCATTAGCACGTATTTGTAGAAAACGTTTTCAAAAGCATGAATCATTGTCTGCTGATGGGAGGAAAACAGTGCTAATAGAAATAAAATTAGGACCCAGTGTGCCTTTTTACACTTTACGCAGTTTTCTATTTAACAACCCATAATTTTCCATCTATTGCAATTTGTTTGTGTCTAATTATACCATAATTACAGAAGCGATGAGGCCGTAATTCAGAGCTTCCATGGACAAGTATAATGAAGGAGTTATATGCATCTGCTCCAGGGTGGGTCTGTCACTACCTGTCCGCTGTCTTTTCAACCTTCTCAAACCTCGAAAACTTTCCCGTTGAATCTGCCACTCTACTTACACAGATAGAACCTCTCTGACAGCGGCTGAATAAATGTACCCGCATTCAAAGGTGGGCAACTTTGAATGCATCATTTCAAATTCTCTCTATTCTCCAATAAAATACAGTCAACCCTTGTCTTCTTTATTTTTTTCCTCAGCTATAGAGAGGTGCACAAGTAAATTATTTTTTTCTCAGAGATTTGAAGGAGAGAGACAGAGCAACGCAGAGAGAGATTAATGCATCAAATGATAACAATCTCCATACAGCAAAAGGCTCTTTTGTTGCCGTTAATCATTGAGTGTGTATGTGTGGGGCTATATTATGTGTCTGTGTGTGTGTGTGGCCATCTGAATAATGACGACGCCATCATTTCCTCTTTAACCGTGTTGGAAAGTAGAAAGAGACCCTGGAGGAGGAGGAGGAGGGGGAGCTGAGAGAGAACACTGAAGAAAGTGAAACAAATTAGGAGTAGGAAGGAAGAATGTAAAGTCCACTGCTTGTTTTGATGAATTGTTTCTACATTTACTGTTACAGATGAATTTGTTATAATAGTGAATTATCTTTTTTTTAACGTCGGTGCATGAAAGCTAAAAAACATTTACTGATTTTAACTGCAGAGCATGTGGCATTCTATCATAGTGACTAGTTTAACCACCATTAGTCACTGTTTGTTTTGTGAGATCTGTGTGTTGAAGCTCTGCCAGATTCAAACAAATTCAATATAGGCCAAGGAACGGTACTAATACAGGTTAGACATATAATAAGATGTGGTGTATCCATTGGTCATAAACACTGGGGATGCCCCATTTGTCCAAAATGTTCTAAAATAGCTTCAACCAAAAATAACAACAATGACAATAACGTATTAATTGACCATTAGCCTAAGGTCTTGAGTGTTTAGTCTACTGTCTACTGCGCTGTGGCTCTCACCCCCATCCTGATGCAGTGCGCTTAGAAACTGGTTCTCCAGCACAGCAAAGACATCATCCATGCTCGCCTGGACCCTCAACCAGCATGCCTTCAAAACCAACAGATCCACAGATGATGCCATATCCATATCCTGCCCTTCACTCAGTTTTCTCGTACCAGGAGAGTCAGAACAGCTACATCAGAATGTTGTTTGTTGACTTAAGATCAACACGCGATACAGTCTCACCCATGAAGCTGACTGGAGAAAAACTTGGACTTGAACACTTAACTTTACTGGAACACTCTTGGCTTGAGTACAGGCATGAAGTAAGCATGGGAAAAGGACAATTCCTGTTAAATAGCCCTTAATATCAATTTGAACGAAACAATAACATTAAAATGACAGTGGGCCTCATTCACCAATATCTTTTTAAGAATCTTCTTAGATTCTTTCTTAAGTTGTTCATAATGGTAGTAAATACTAAGCTGTTATTTTTCCCATTTGTTCTGAAATATTATAGATCTTATTATTAAAAATAATTAGAATAAATATACATATATATATATATATCCGATCCCTGATCGGAATGTAACGTCCAATCGAGTCTGAAGCCACGTGAACGGCCCAGATTTCTGATCATGTAATTGGATCGGGACATCCCTATTTGACACTATAAAGTCAGGAGAAGATGAGGCACGAAGAGGACATCTTTGAACTGTGCTGTTTTGCAACTTCTGCAGTCATCAGATAAACCCGCGGTAGATATTTTAAAGAGGCAATGAGATGATGAGTATAAAATAAGGAGGAGACGGTGTAGACGGGGTTTGGTGGTGACAAACAGAAGCCGCCACAACAGGGCCTCAGAGACACCTGGTGCTGCAGTGGCGATAAGTTTACTGCAGAGATAACTTGACACAAGCCCACTTTTGTCAACCTTCAGGGGAACGCATCTACTGACGGGGCTGGCAGGGAGGGGGAACGGCGGGGAGTGAAATGAGGAGGAGGGAGAGAGATAGCAAGAGAAGGATTCACTGGATGCGTCCTCCCCTCTCTTCGCAGGACCCCGAGGCGTTCTTATCGCACCTCTTAGAAGTATAGCAGCACTCAATGCCTCTTCTTCCTATACCTCGCCGCCTGTCGTACCTTTTCAGTCTTCATTCCTTTCTTGCTTTGTGTCCATGTATCTACGTCTAAATGCAGTTGTTACCGTGCTTAGCACCTTGCCTGGATCCATTTCTGTGTTGTATGTGAAGTTTTGTGAACAGTGTATTGTTCAATGTTATATATTCTGTCCATATCTGTTTCAGTCGTCCTCTCACTCTCTAAGCCCCTCCAGTATCTGCTCAAAATACTTGGAGATGAATGAATACATATATATTATTTTTTTTAAAACATGTTTGCATTCAAATGTCTAAAAACTACCCAACCTCCACTTACATAAACCTAAATGTTTCCAATAATGTTCAAACCAAGAGATATCCACAAGTTTATTGAAGGTAACGGTGTTTTGTTTTGTTTTGTTTTATTCAAGCAATTACTAACACCTCACACAAATCACTTATGCCTCAAATAACAACAACATTTGGGTCCAAGTGTTTTGAGGACATTTGCTAGTGACACTTCCATATTGTTTTTAGCTCGTTGATGATCTGGAAGGTTAATCTATTGGACTGCTGTAAAGCAACTGGACCAAGATCCATTCATTCACAATTTAAATGTTCAGCTGCAGACTTGAGGGATTACTTCAACATATTTTGACATTTATTTTGTATTATTTTTAGGGTTAGGGGGTTAGGTTAAGGTTAGGGCGGCAGTAGCTCAGTCGGTAGAGACTTGGCTTGGGGACCGGTTCATGTCCAGCTACTGACTACAATATGAAAGTGGACTGGTAGCTGAAGAGGTGCCAGTTCACTTCCTGGGTTACTGCCGAGGTGCCCTTGAGCAAGGCACCGGACCCCCCATATGCTCCCCGGGCGCTGTCACAGCTGGCACTGCTCCTAGCTGGCAGGGTGTGTGTGTGTGTATTTGTATATACTTACGATATGCAGCTAGAGATGGGTCAAATGCAGAGAACAATTTTGGGTGTGTTTGCATGTTGCATGTGAAATATCTGATAAATAATTCCCCCCCGGGGATTAATAAAGTATAGGAAAAAGGAAAAAAAACAAAAAACATTGCTATCAACATTTAAAATCTGTGCTGTTGGCTTATTTGACTAACATTTGTATATGACAATAATTTTTAAAAACCTGGCAACCTTTGAGTTGATCTTATTTGCAATTATGCTTTAAATGTTCCACACTTTGTAAAGAGGGGGCATGGCATTTTCTTAAGTTGTGCAGTTGATTTAAGTCAAGTTAAAGAAAAGCTCCACTGTAAATCTCTTTTGAATAATTAATCTTCCAGTGAAAACTGACTACTGAAAGAGTATGCCTTTCTCTGCAATCCCAGCTTCGTGGAAAAGTACAAAATCATATTACATAGTCAACAATTATACATGGTTATTTACAAACTTTTTTATAGTGAGAATTAACAGAGGTAAAAGCCGATGGCAATTTGCTACAAGTCCAGCGACAATAATGTCGAATCCTTGAAGACAAAGCGTTTGAGACAAACATTGAGACCTTCAGACGGACAACTTAGACAGCCAAGGTATCTCCAAAGCCCCATACAGACAGGGTGAGGTGATGAATGGAAGTCAGATTGATTTTGGCGTCGCCGCACACTGTCCTCTGTGTATTGTGCCATTGAGAAGATCTGCCATGTCCTGACATCTTTGATTCCTGTAGATCCCTGCCTTGGCTCAGAAGCCGGTTAACAATAAGAGCTGGGGTAAGAAGTTGGCAGGCAGCTGGGAGAAAGGATTGTCTAAGCAGAGGAGGAGAGGAAGAAAGGGGGGTAGAGGAGAATAGGAGGAGACAGAGAAATGAATACAGCAGGAAGAGGGTGACGAGGAAGAAAAAGGAGGAAACAATGAGGCACGGAGGGGAGCGGAAAAGGCAGCATGGAACTGTGGGAGGGTGGATGAGTGCAGAATGGTTTTCACACATAAGTGGAAAATATCAATCTGTCAAGGTAATTTGACTGTGCAAAAACACATTAATATCACAACGGAAGTTCAATGCTGACATACTGTGCAAACAAGAGCCGAACATAACAGCTCCAGCACGAGTAACCCAGAGCGATGGCACTCTGATGTGTGAGATTTAAAATTTCTGGTAAGATGCGACTATGGAAGTGACAGAAGTGGTGTCAAAGTGATCATTGTCATTGTCAATAAATCCCCCAAAGATAACAAAATAATATAGTCTAATTTAGCTTATTCCTCTGTGCCACAGAACTCTGTTGTTGTCCAAAACCTACTAAAATCACATCAGTAAGCCACAATCTTGTACCTGACATATTCCTTCATTATGATGGTCATAAGCACTG
This sequence comes from Diplodus sargus, assembly GCA_903131615.1. Lineage (NCBI taxonomy): Eukaryota > Metazoa > Chordata > Actinopteri > Spariformes > Sparidae > Diplodus > Diplodus sargus. The sequence continues at coordinate 5,226,594 of CAEMYA010000092.1, forward strand.
CTGTTGATTTCAAGACAGTGCCACACATAAGTTGCCATGGTGCCATGTACATGATAATGCAACATATCAGTCCTCATCTGAAAATAGTCACACCATCAAATGGAATGATTACTTATTTCTGAGTAAATCAGTGTCCCACTGTTTCAAGAAATTACCTAGCTCTTCAAACATTCAATGTTCAGTGAAAGTGAATGGGCTTAGGGTTAAGGGTATGGGAATTTAAAACTATATTGCAAGAGATTGAGACATTGTTAGTGTCTTCATTAGTCTTTGTTGACCATAACAAAAATACAGGATAGCATCAACTTCCTCCAGCCGTTCTCACTCCCAACACAGCAAATACAACAATCAAGTCAGTGGCCCTACATGTATGATGCTGTAGTTGCCCCTCTAGCGTAATTTCTTGAAGCAACCCTCTAGTGAGTTGGCAGCTATAGCTGTGAAAGTCCAGGTTAGGGGGTTTGTTGGATAGCTGGAGTCATGTATAGAACTCTCACCCATGAGGGTGGGGTTCAAGTAAGGTAACTGATGTTAATAACATAAGTTAACGAAGTATTGTAATGGAACTTACAAAACTACCGTAGTTATTTTAACAAAAAGCATGATCTTCCTTAAACCACTCTCCTTGTGGGGGAAGGCCGACGAGTTGATTACCGAGTGCAGTAGAGTTCCGCAGCTCAAGGATGAAAATGTATGATTATTACTCCATGGAAATGCAATCAAAGTTCATATGAGACTTGCCTACCAGCTTATAACAGTTATTATCAAGAGCAGACAGGGAAAAGAACAGAATTGAGTGACTCGCCGGGCTTCCCCACAACAGGAAGTGGTGAGTTGTGTTTATTTTACAATAGAAATCCGGCTAAGCTCGCTGCTTTTTGATGCCTCAAACTATGTGCTTGGACGCTATTTGTACTGTTGCTGAAGTTTGGTGCTGTTCTGAGCATTATTTGTGGCTTTTTGATGGTGGTTTCTTGGTGGAGGCATAGACTGCAGTGTATTGTTATCGTGCAGTCTTTTCTGAGGTTGATAAAACTATGTAAGCTAGCAGTCTGTAGGTTTTGTCACTTGCAGTGGTATTAAAGTGACAGGCTCTTCTTTTAGCTGTTCTACCAGCTGATGTGGAGTAATGTCACTGAACCGACACCAACACATAATCAACGCAATCTTAAACACTTTGTGGTGGATAAGTCTAACTTTGGAAAATTAAAGAAACAACCCCCTCCTAATAAAGTCCTTATAAAAGATTGTCGCAATTCAGAGAAAACAGCTTTCCTTCCACCTACCAGCACTGCTCTCTGTTATTCTCATACATCTCGTTCTGATGTATTGTGTATTGTTGAGCAAACAAGTTCATACTGACACATGTTAACAGCTTGATTCACTGCCTTCACGTGGTCGAAATAACTCTATTCATACAACAAGCTTAACTCACGGACTCAGTGCTACCAATCGTCTTATCCAACCATCACGAATAGAGCACATAGAGTATTTCACAAAATGTCAAACCACCAACCCAATCACGAGAAAAAAAAGATTTCATGGATATGTGAATATGTTGAAACTTTGCATTTCTTCATGTCAGTTTCAGTCGTATGTTGTGGAAATGCGGTGCTTATGGTCTGGTTTGGTCTAGTTCAATATCTATGTGTCACAACGTTTAAACTTTCGCAACATCAAGTATATGCCATTGGTTAGGGTTGGACAAAGATATTGTTTTGGGCTGCGTGATTCTGTCGCCACGAACACGGCTGGCAATTTGTCTTGACGTCCTGTTTTGTTGCCAGTAACATGACTGAAATAGGTTACAAGGTCTTGTTAAAAATATCTAGCGGGCTTTTAAAATACAAATGTTCAAATGCCACCTGGAACGGTGGAATTGGCAGACTCAGGGTGTCTGAAGGGTAGGACGGCTCCAGCTGTATGAGGTGGGGCGCCGGCACGCATAAAGGGCACTAAGGGGAATTTTTCATGTCTCATCATGACTGTATCACAAATCAGAGTGAAGCTTTTACTTATTTGATGTCCCTCAAACAAAATATCTTCCTGTAGAGTCATTCTTACAAGATATAAGCATCAAATATGATCTGCTGTAATAAACATTATCTTTACATCATTCTCGTGGCTCTCCTGATTGAAAAGGCCAACATTAAATCTTTGATGAAGCAAGATTTCCAGTGACCCAAACAGCTGCAGCGTTCGAAGCATCAGTGTACTACGGCCTGCACCATTGAGTTGACTGACAGAAAACATATGACCTCTCTCCTTTTTTCTTCTTTGCACCATCGCTCTATTGACCAACATTGTGAGCGCAATTTTATGACACAGCAAGAGGATTTATACCCTCCCTTCATGTGCTGCTCAATCCCCGTGAGCCTGAGCTCCTTCTCCCACTGGACTCATTTTCAGTCTGGGCAATGGAAAATAAAGGAGGTCAGCTTGATTCCATTGGTCATTGGCGGAATGATATACAAAATTGTATACAAAACCATTTATTGTCCTGTGGGGAATTCAGTTCTAGGGAAGATGAAACAACAGTGCACACCATATACGGCATCACACCTCCACTGACCATTCGAAACACCAGCAGACTTTCTGTCCTCATGGATCACTGCTTTGATGATTCATTTCTTCTTGCAATTTACTTTGATTTAATTTAATTGCGTTTTTATGTAAATGCACAGGATGTTCCACATATTTGATCAACTAAAACAGTGAAATGTAACCATCCATAGAAGTCTATCATTACTGAGACAATCTTTAACTTTTCACTCTTGATTTCAATTCAGTACCATTTTAATGTCAGAATTGTGGGTCTATGTCCAACAATTTCTTTACCTTCCAAATCAAACATTCACACCTCCTGCAATGACACAAAAATCATTGATTGATATCTCTTTCTAGCTCTCTCATTTAAATCTTTGACTATCCAGCTATTTCTGAATGCCTTAAAAGTGGCAGGGAGTCTGAAAATGTGTCCCTTTATCCATGTTTTTAAGTGATTTTCATATTGGTTAATTGCAGGAGAGGCGGGATACATTGATTGCTAAATGCTGCAGGAAACCCTGCGGTGTCTCTACTTCTTTTGCTCTTTCAGAAGAAGTACAGATATAGAAATTTGGACCATTTATTCAACCAGTCTTCGCTGTAGTGGGGCACAGCACCCCACACTGGCTATCTCAAGGTCAATGAAGCAAAAAAAACAGGTAACACGTGGTTTCATGTGAGGATCCGTTCACTGTATGTGTGTAAACATCACGCAGTATTATTACCACAGAGCTGACCAGTTTTATTTGAACGTATCAGCTTGATTTATGCTTTGTCAGAACTCTCTGAGCGACTTGCCCACAAACTGTAACTGAGTCATTGTATCCGACCACTGAATCTCGGTAAGTACTCCGAGTCTCAGAAGTTGTAGGCATAAAGGACCCTGATTTTCAACTGGGGCCACCCTTTCTAAAAATAAAAGCACTCAATGAGGCACTTCAAGTCATTTTGGATAGAAGTGTCTGCTAAATACCATTTAGTATATTGTATTGCTACCATTAATGCAATATGGACCTCACTCTCTGACTGCCCATTGACTTCATCCATTCCCAGTGGGCCATCTATCTGTCCATTGACTGCCATTTAGTGTCAACGGGGCCATAACTCGTTAGCCGGATGACGTTTAGACACTCAGCAGCTCGTTACAGAGGCCAGGGGTTAGATGGCTGTTGAGGGGACACTTCATTCTCTCTCTTCTCCGTTCTCTGTCAGTTTGTCCACCTCACTGTTATACACACTCACTGTAACTGTACGGACAGTCACTCTGTAGCCTCACTTACCCTCTGCCCTTTCCCCCTTTACTTTACAACTCTGTCTTTAGCACTTTTTTTTTTCTCAGAGTGTATCCATATTAATGCACAGACATTTTCTGTATAGATGTGGGTGTGGTTAGTAACAGGCATAAAGAGTGCATTAGGCCCCACTTTAGAGAAATAATCTAATCATGCCCTTTTGCTGTTGTCAGCTTTGTGAATTAGCCATTAAATTTACTCTTTAAACTGTTTCAGTGACTTTTTTAGAAAAAGGTGTCTCAAAAGAAAATCCTGAAGATATTTACTGTGACTCAGCAGTTTGACTCATCAGCTCGGCAACGTGGTGAGTTCAGTCCATCAGCGAGACTGAAACATAAGAGGCTGCGCAGTTTATCAATCACTGGTCACTGTTGTTTTACTCTATTTTCTTCTATTCTATTGTATGACATCGTCCTAACACTTTATATGATGACCACGTTTACGGAGCATTATGGGAATTACTTCTTATGGATGCTCTTGACTGGTTATAAAGTCGAGGTTGACTGAGGGGGATTATAATACATGTATGTATCTATAATTACCTTTACACACATCAACAATCAACTGCACAACTGCAGTTGATTAGGCGATGGACCATGATAGTACGATAATAGAAATAGTCCATGCTATTATTCATTAGTCAGTTATCATTGTGTATGCTAAGTAAGCTGAAGTATTTATTGATATACAGTATTTATAGTAATGCATGCTTGATCATAAAAGAAAAGAAAACATCTTTTGTCTCCATCTTACTTTCAATACATCAGATTGGTTTTACTCTCGGAGCCAGACTTATCTCTAAAGCGCTGCGTCAGCGCTAAACAAAGGTCTGGCTGCACCAACTGACCCCTCTTAAGCCCTGCCACTTGTCGTGCTGTGGTCCAATAACAGTCGAGCAAGCTTTGTACCCGAAAGTAGCTTGGTCGACTTTCCTGTTTACTGTTAGACTTACATGTGCTATACAGTAATTTTCAAGATGGTTAAAAGAAAGCGTTACAGAGTGTTGAGCTGAATCCTAAAATGTTCCTCCTCCTCCCTAGTATTTTTTTAATTTAATATTTTTTTCTCATGCTGATGTTACCTCAGGTAAAATAAACAGCAATTTGAATTCGCACAGCAAACTATGTGCAAATGTTCACATACACACAGCACAACACATCCCCCGGGCTGCAGGAACTCACGGGAGGCTACCTCTGCCCGTCCTGAGGCAGCAGGTCAGAAACCACTCAGAGGCATCCACCCATACCACCATGTATCCCAGCACATGGTGTACATACATTTTTAAGGTTGCTCTACTGAACAATGCGCCCATTAATTGATTGTTGCGATATTTTGAGTTTTTGTCTGTGTCTTTTTCATTTATTTTCATCAAATAGATGCGCGAGAAGGAGCGCGTGATGGTTGGGGATCTGTTTTAAACACAGCCAGATGGAGGGAGGGAACGAGAGAGCGGGAGAGGGGATTAGATTTTTACCATGACTAGCCAAGCACAACCATTGATTCTGCTCCTCACATGCTGAAACACAGAGCAGACAGAATGTCAATCAATCAGGCTCTCTTTCCCCTCTTCATGCCTATTTCCTTTTTCTATCCTCGTACATCACTCACCTCCCTGGACAGTGTTCAGCGCGGTAAATATCAGATGTCATATTACATTTTTTCAAGGGTTAGTAGCAAGGGAGGGCAACGGCATTTGTTGCACTGGAAAGAAAATATTCATTAAGGCTCAGCCTACACTGTGTATAATAGAGACATCGCTGCACAAAAACACGAGCTTGTAGAGCCAAAAAACATGTTTTTTTCCATCCTGGTGTAATTCTTTCTGTTTGCCTTGAGTTCTACCCCAGGTAAAATAAACAACAATTTCAATTTGGCAAAAAGAAGAAAACAGCATTATGCTTTTCACACAAAGCAGGCATAAAAGGACAAACTAACTGTGTACAAATGTTCACCAGATACACATCCTCAGGGCAACAGGATCTCCTTCCCAGACTGAGAAACACAATCGCTGTATTATTTTCATTCAAAGAGTATCACCAATCCAAACGCCTGCGTCTGAGTCCCTTTGTCATTCGTCATTTTAGGGCTAAATATGATGTATGAAATCTGTGCGGCTGAGTACTAGGGCCAGGGGTGAGGAACAAAAAGATGTCAGGAGGAAGTTTCTTTTATTTTCAAAATGAACTTCAAGAAAAAAAGTCGAGATGCCGAGAATAAAGCCGACCTTTTGAGACTACATCAACCAGCGCATGAGGCTGCCTCAGCAAAATGCCATGTGTAGACGAAATGGTGAGAATGTGCTTCACTGTGGGCTTTAGTAACAAAGACATTATTTCTCTTTTAACTCATAAACACAGTGTAATTGTCAGTATTAGGACTTTGAAAAGATTGTGCCGAAAACTTTGTCTGTTCAGAAGGAAAAACCCGCACAAGCATGGAAGAGGAAATTAAAAGGATGTAGTAACGGCAGAGACCGGAAGCTCGGGCAGCTCGCAGAGCAGTCATTCCCATGACTGGATTTGAGGGACCTGAAGAGTTAACTTTATTCTCAACATTTTTTCCTCTTGAAGTGCATAATGAAAAAATTAAACTTCCTCCTCTCCTTTTTTTCCCCCTCATCCCTGGCCCCATTACTCCTCTATTAATCTGAGGTTTTTCTATTATGCTAAATAACTGTGGAAAGTGAGTGTGCATGTAAACGTACTCACTGGCTCTTTGAACCGAGAAAGAAACAGATAAAGTATTTTTAATATGTGTAGAGAAAATCAAAGGTACTTCCTACGGCCTCATGTCATCATACGGTGAAACTACTGAATGTACACTTTTCAGATAACAGACAGTTCCTTCTCAATTTATGTGACATGATGTCAAAATCATCAAATAAAATCTCACCTTCTCACTATAGTTACCGAACTATTGTACCGCCAGAGAGCTGTGAAAGCAAAGCAGGGCGGTGAGACAAAGCGCAGCGGTAGTTCAGTGAGGTTAGCCTGTTCTGAAAACAAAAAAACACACTTTCACCACCCGTTATCAAATGCGTGGAAGCGCTGCGGTTGAAGAATTCTTGACCTGCACATATTGATCAAGAGATCTGTACCCCGCCGCAGAGAAAGGCCTTACATGAAATATAAACCTTGTTTCATTTTTGTAGATAGAGTAAAAGTGTTCGAGCCGCCGTTCAATAATCTTTCCTCGGATAAATCTCCTATCTGATCCTGCTTTACTTCTCTTTTTTCCAACCCTGTACCTTCTTTGGGGCATGCTAAAGGTTTATTTTTGTTTCCTTTTCTTTATTTTCAGCTTTATTTTTGGTTATATATATAGCGGTGGAGCTCGAGCAGATGTGAGATTACAGAAAGAGATCGAGTCGATGGTGAATGGAATGAATTTGGCTGAAGAATGGCGAAGGTGAGTAAAAGGAGTCTATAGAGCGCAGGTGATATCATAGAGGCTCGACAGGATTTGTTTCAGCAGTGTTAGAATTGTTGTCAGTATGTTGGCTACAAAGCTTAATTTGATTTTATGAAAACATGAGAAAAACATGTAAAATCGCCTACAAGTCCTCCTGAAAAACATTTGTGCACAAGTTAAAAGCCTGGATGACATTTTCTGTCAACATAATGCAGAAATCTCCCTGCACATCAAATCCAGTAACCTTGTCAGTGGCCCAGTGTGTCAGAGTTTGACGTTGTAGGTACGTCCCTCTTATGCAATAGCATAAAGAGAAGGGGAAGGGCAAGCCTAAGGGTGGTTGGATGGGTCATTTCCAGGAGTCTGTCTTTAGAGACTGGGGCTTGTGTCTGTTTGTGACCAAAAGGCAAGAGGGACCTGTTTCGGATTTATGGAACATAAGTAACTTAACATACGTAACTGATGTCACATACATTGCGTGAGAGATGTCACTTATTTAACTTCGGTTCCAAGACTGGATTTTAACCCACAGCAGCCTTAACCAAGCAGTTTTGGTGCTTTTACCTGACCAAACTGCAACAATGTTAATAACAGTCCAAAACACATAATATGGGAGCTGTCTGTCAGCATGCGTTATTTTGAAAATCTAACTGAACATTGTATGTTACTTGCTGTTGCATAGTTGACCACAGAAGCTTTATTTAAAGTCAAAACAGGACGTTGCACATAGCGTATTGGTGCTAACTCGCCCACGGAAGAGTGGTGCTAGAAGGGTCGGTTAAGCGTCATATTTTGAAGGCTGAGGGCCGTGACCAGGCTTTGTTGGATTTGACACATTGCAGCAGGGCGAGATCAACTCTAAGTGCCTGCCAAAACCCATTTTAAAATCAGAGCTGCAAAAATGAGAACATTTGCTGACCTGACCTCGCTGTGGTTACAGTTTGGTTACGTTTGGGTACAATGGCTTGGTAGGTAAAAGACTGCAGTTTGTGTAAAATTACGTCTTCCATAACATTGGCATACATCATGGTCAGGGTTGGAAAGCGGTCGGTTGTCGACGCCCTCCCACTGTGGGCTTCGCAGCTCTACGACATAAGAGAGTCGTAATCGATTCAGCCCCTAGAGGGCTTTCTCACTTGAATTTAAACATATGCGGTCATTGTCGGCAATTTCATATAATTGCCAGCACATTCGCGTAATGAAGTGCGTGTCTGATAGGGACTTGACTGTACCTCCGTTCCCTCTTTCCGTCCCATTCTATCCTTATTATTTCTCTCTGCCCGTTGTATGTCTCCTCTCCTTGCCTTTACCCTGCATTTAACCTGCTTCGTCTCTCCCTCTCCCCTCTGAGCTCCACGCTAATCATGCACTAGACAGTTCCACAGGCCCCCAATTCCACTTCAAAGGGCAACCATTTCCTCCTTGTCTGTAAGAGGACCTGTCAGCCCTGCCTGCCTGCCTACCTACCGCAAAGAGCGACCAAGAAAAACAGAAAGCGAGGGCGAGAGGGGTGGGAGACAGGAAGAGAGGACGTCGGAAGAAAAAGCAGCGGAGGAAGAGAGGCAGAAAAATTGAGAGCCGGGTCCTCGAGGAGAAGCAAAGAGGAGGCGTCGGGAGTTGTTGGTGGCACTTCACCGCCATGAATCGCGTCAGCACAGAGGTGCGTTTTTGTTAAGTGTGTGTTAGAAGTATTTTCTGAGTGCTCGTGAGCGCCAGGTAGAACACACGCGTCAGCGCTTTGCCAATCTCAGAGTTGGTTGGAGAAGAAAGAAATAAAAAAGCAGAAATGGTTCTCAGGACCATTTTCACGCTTTCGA
>CAEMYA010000092.1:5236519-5280800 GCA_903131615.1 Diplodus sargus
GATGAGGCGTGAGGGGAAGAGGTAAAGGGGGGGGAGAGGAGTGGGGAGGGTGGGTGGGGATGGAAACATGAGCTAAATTGGATTTGGATGAGAAACCGCTGAGAGGGTTGTAAAGTGGCAGGGACACTGGACAGAATGTAAGGAAGGTTTTTTTTTTTTTCTCTCTCTTTTAAAATTTCTTCATCTTTTCTTTTTTTTTGTCTTCATGTTCGGTGTTTCAACACCTGCTCAGAGCAGCAGGAGATGAAACAAACGGAGAAGGAGGAGGGGAGGCGGAGGAGGGGAGCCGAGAAGGCGAGCGCTTTGGAATAAAAGTGGTCGGGGTTTGATCTCTCGTGTACTTTAAGCGGGCTGACATCCAGATCATTGTGTTTTATAGTAGGGGCTAAGGGCCCCGCCGGAGAGCCGGGCACTGCAGGAGTTTACCAGAGGTCTAATGCCGAACATTTCTAATTATTAAGATGTCACAGCTCTTGTAGTACACCCAGGGTGCATCCCATTGGCAGTGGTCCGCGAGCTCTCGCAGTCAGAACGACGGCTGGTTGTGGAGTGACGCAAGCATACTTTGATTCGCGTGCTGAGCTTGAAGCCACATAATGGATCCGTTCTGCCTCGTCAAAACAGCTGAGGTTTTGGCACTGGGGACGAGCCAATGGAGACACTGAGTGTTCCCTGCAAAATAATTAGCAATATTTGGTTTATTAGGATTTTTTTTTTTCTTAATTGAAAAAGTGCTCGATATCAGTGAACAAAAATAGATCTCTGCTCTGAATGTTTACAAAACAGACTGTCCAGTACAACTTGTGAGTAACTCACTCATTTCTACAGAGGCCCCGAGAGGCAATGAGAAAAAAGATTCTCGAGCCATTTGTACGTACGGATTCCTTTTCCAACATACACAGTGGTATTAATAATGGAAAATTAGTTTGAAAAGATCGTTTTCATGGATTTTGTTTTTACTTTTGCAGTCTGCTCAGCGTCCAGGAAAAAGTCACTTTTATGAAGTCAAAATTAAATTATTTATGAGGAATTGATTTTACTTTTATTTTTTACAATCATAACTCCCCTGTTAATGACCTTTTCATTTGAGCCCGAGTCGTGTAACACAATTCTGTTTCAAAATGAGCTCTGTGGATTCATCACTGATCGTCCTTTTGATATTTGATAATGATGATGACTGACATATTGGCGCAGTGATAGTTTTCAGGTACACATGTGGGCACAGCGCTTCAAATAGCCACAGCAAGTCTCGCTTATCATGACAGCTGGTCTGGTGCTGTTGCAGCCACGCTCTCTAAATCTGACGGACACAAAGGGTTTCAGTCGCAAATCTACACATAGGTTATGCATTTGGCAGCAGGTAATCCACTCTGAGTTTTTCAATAGATTTCATTTTTCCTTTTTTTTGCCAGGAATTTTTTTTTATTTGTTTGTTTTTTTAAAACTCATATTTAAAGTGCATGGATAAATTAAAACATACTTTGTTTTTCTTTGTTAGACTTTACTTTCCTCCAAAACTTTACAGTGTTACAGCTTACAAATCTGTTTTATATGATATTTTTGTTTTTATGACATGCTCAGTTGTTGTTTATTTACAACAAATTGTAGTTGTGCTATTTTCTTTCTTTGGTTAGGATGAAGAATTAATTTGTCTGATGTTTGTTTGTGGCCACTGGTGATAAGTAAAAAAAAAACACCAGAACAATTCTATAAGGTCTCAAATCCCACTGAGTTCTCTTGCTCATTCCGGCCCACATGAAGCACTGCAGTTGTGCCAAACAGTGACGCCATGTAGTACTTTAATTTTGTGAGACACAAAGACAGGTATTACACAGCAGAAGTGCTCCCTTAAGCTACATGAATGAGAGCAGATGATACAAATATGTGGAGGAGTACAAACGCACTCATTAGAAACAGTTCCGACACTAAACATTGTAGAATCCTGTGAGTTTTTATTTGATCTCACTGTGATGCTTATCTGCGTTACTGTGTGTGTGAGAACACACCTGTGTGCATGTGTGTGCGGCAGTGTGTCAGCCTGCTTGTGTATCTGAGTGTATCCCTCAGGCCTTTTTTTTTTTTACAGATCAAGGCCTTCGTGGTCTCAACTCGATGAAGAGGTCGTGACAGCCAATTAGCTCACACGGAATTGATCCGACCAGTCCCTGTGTTTGTGTGCATGTGTGTTTCCCAATCAATGCTCATGTTTTATCGGCGAAGCCATTACACATTTCATTGATTGATCGGCGCACACAAAAAGACTCAAAAAACGGGTAAATGTGTTATTTATGATGAAGTTAAAGCCATCAGATTAATGGCTGTGCGGAGACACTTTTAATTCTCACTCACAAACAACGAGTTCACCACAATTTGCACATTTTATCTAACAGTTGTTGGCTTTTCATGTATAATTATAAAGGTTACAGTGTACATTTAAAAAAAAGAAATCGATATCAAATTATACCTGCGGGCGATGCTTGCAGTGGTTGGCAGACATTAATATGTTATCTGACTTAGTGGAATTAAGGTTTTATGTGCCTAAATCTGATGTGTGTTTTTCACCACATGCTTCTATTATAGTGTTTAATTTTTTTTATATTGAATTTTCTCAACAGGTCTCAGCCTGTCTCAAACTGCATACGACGCTTGGACACGTCGACACTGAAAAAAGCACAGGCGCAATTAATGAACTGACCGTTTTATCTTCAGGCGTACAAGTTCAAGAGCGCAGATATTGAACGCACGTGCTGGATCAGTGACGGGGCTTACTGGGACACTCCATTAATGTTATCAGTTACACCTGTGCTTTTCCTGCTGCTTCCCTGCCTCCTCACTTGTAATGAGGGGTCCCCAACTCCGTTTGATGGGCTACATCAATTATGACATCCAGGTTTCAGTGGTAATAGTGCCGTTTTCACACGGGTGCCTTGTCTGCTGCATTTTGTTTGAACGATAAATCGCGACATTAGCTCACTACTCCGCTTAATTCCCCCTCGCTGGAGATGACTGTTCATTCATCTGTTCGGATCCAGACTGCTCGGCATGTAAACAGCGTCACATTCACTTCTCTGATATGGGGAAAAGGCCAAAACAGCGATAGACGCCGGCAGACATTGTGTTTCCTCAAAGCAGAAAATGCACAGGTAACATTAACGTTGGCAGCAGTCCATTTAGGTTCTTGGTCTGTGGTACTGTAGTAATGGAGCTGGAGCTGTAATTAATGTCACTGTTCACACCGGAACTTTTCCTGTTTTGGCAGGTTCAAATGTCCGCCATGAAGAGGGTCTGTGACGGTGTATTTTTACCGTAAAAGTTTTTTAAATTTATTTATTGACTGTTTTATGTTCTTTACTTATCATTTTGAGATGGCTGAAATAGGCATTGTTTTAAGTCAGTCACTTTTATGTCAAAACCCTGATTTTGTTTGTTTCTAGTTTTTGTTGGTTCCTCATGTGGAACAATCTTGGCCAGGACTCTTAAAGAGACACTGAGTCTCAATGCGTATATAATCCTGGTAAAATAAAGGTTTTACAAAAACAAACAAGAAAATAACATTGTAGTGCATGTCTCCAAACATGGAGTAAATTAAATTAAGAAGTCACTTTTTCACCGAATCACTTAATTTGATCACATGAAAGTGCAATTACTTTGACTGAAAATATTTAAAGGTAGTTTAAGTCGCTGTAAGTTCATGTACGATACATGGAAAGGATCAAGCAATATAACCAAGCAGAAAGAGTCGGGGTCTGATAGGGTCCAGACTAAATTCCGGGATTTCCTCAGTGCATGCCGGCACACGTGTTAATCTGCAAACTCAGGCCTGGAAATGAGAAATACACTTACCGTAGACCTCCTGATGCAGCTGTGCAGCCGGAGTTTAATCCAGCGGGGCAGGAAGTGAAGCTCTGGCAAAGGCTAAATCTCAGTGGAGCAGAGCAAAATTGTGATAATGGCCTGAGCCGGACCGAGCTAATAAAAATATATGGTACAGTTGGCAAAAATTAGAGCAAACTCAGTGACATAATTAGCTCGGTGGAAATATTAAAGTTGTTTTAAATAAGACTTGTTAAACTACAGCTCTCGAAGTGCTTTAGGGCAAATTGGCACCGTTTCTGTTTTTAATTAATCTCATTCTAAATCCATAATCCTCATCTTAATCTCACTTTTTGTATAATATTTGGAGTCTGAATCGGTTTCCCAGTAGTTATCTTTGTCATGTCAGGTCTATGTTCACTCCAGTGATGTTATTTTAATGCAATCAATGCGATGATCAGTTTAAATCTCAACTTTGTCTTAATATGCGTCAGTATGAGAGGTATAGTGTTTCTCCCCAAAGGGCAAATTGGTTTTGGTTCTCCTGTGATTGGATTTCCTTTAAAAAAATCATGATTTATGGTTTATCTATAACTACTTCCAGCACCTGGGGGTACTGTGATAAAGTGAGTCAGAGGTCAGTTTATCATTTTGGTAAAACAGATTGGGCGGGGGTGAATGACAAATCAGTCTCCCTTCCTTCATCATGTCGCAGATCTCTTGATTAAGCCACTTAACTTGAGCAGTGATGCCCGGCAGCAACACTCACAAATTGACAGTGGGAATTGTACATACAAGGCCTTTTTTGGAGTGAAACTGTTACTTCCTTATTCTGCCCCCAAAAAAGGCAGCTGCCCCTTTAAGATGGCAAGAAGCGAGGTGTCAAGCAACATATGCTCAAAGGTCGGTGAAGTTATTTAGTCCACACACTTCCTCGGAAGGAGGAACAAGCTGATTTCCAGGGACCAACACGTCATTGCAGACATCTGGCCAGTGTTCGCTTAGAATGTGAGACCGTGGCACACTTTCATTGTTCCCTGCCCCAGTTTTTTTGGTTGTTTTCTGGGGAATGGTTTCACAGTCTCAGGTAGCGTTCATTACATAATTTGTTTGTCTTCAATCAAACGCACTTCCTTTTGTGCATCTTTGGGGGATTAAATTGGCGCCTTGCTGTGCCGGTCGTACCAGGAAGGGTTGTGCTACATACGTGTGTGCATGAGCTATTTTACTAGTATTAAGTGTGGTTTGATTTGTCTCTGCCTTACTAGTGAGATGTCACTTTTTAAACTAAAGTCACTTTTTTTTTTTGGAGGGGGGGGGTTTCTGCTACTTCCTGTCTTAAATGTCACTGTATGTCCATACCGATCTAACTCCTTATATGTTTCTCTTTCTACTTTGTGCTCTCTTGTTCAATATCTCTCACACATGCACGCAGACACACACGCAGACACACACACACACAGACTCGTTCCTGTCACTGTTTGATCAAACTCCGCCACTCAGTTGATGATGCTTTCAGCTGAAAGCGCCGCAGTAAATAAAAATAAAATGAAACAAGGGATGAATAAAATATGAGCATGATAATGAATAAATAAAGGTGTGACTGTATTAATAAGAATGAGTCAGAGATATCAGACGAATAGAAACCAACACACGCCACCATCGCCTACGCATACAGTGCTGATGAAAGGCTAAGGTGTGTGGGTTAGCAGACAGCCCTTCTACCTTTACCCCTCTCCTTGCTTTTTCTCTACCTTTCATTTTTAGTTTATTCTCCTTGTAAGTTTATTGGAATATCTCATATAACCGTGCGCCATAAAATATATTTATATATATATATATATAAATATATCAAGTTATTTGGTTTGAAAACACGCATTACACAATATCAAAGAATTCCCAGAATCTAGAGAAAAGCTACGACTGTTAGAGACATATTGATACCTCGTGTCCCTTTCTGCCTCCTTTATAAAAACTGCATCCATCTGTACTTGTGTCTCAACAGATCTTTTGATTTACTTTCCAGAAGTTCATCTCTTCATTCCTCTCTCTCTCACTCTCTCTCTTGCTGATCTTTTGCTAATAATCATATTGTATATGACATATGACCAAGAGTGCTTAAGTGGAGTGTGTCAATGATTAAGAAGTGTGTAGGAGGTTTCGTGCTTATGTGACATGAAATATTGTGGTTGTTCAATTCAGCCTCATGGCAGTAACATTGTCGCCAGTGCAGATTAAAGCTGGTAAACTGCAGAATGAGGCCTTCTGGGCTTAGTTGGCCTGGTTCTTTCCCTGAAAGCAGCGAACATGTACCAGGAGGCCAGCAGGGCTGCACCGAAGTAGAATCCCAGATGTGAGAGGAGTTTTGGCAGGCTAGCGCCTGGACATCACCACACAGCACTAACAACGGAGGCCTGCATGTAAAACCAAAAGGCTAAAGGAAAAGTTCACCAACCCCAGCAGTCCACTAAGTCACCCAGGAACGCACGGCAGTTCCGGCACGACAACCATGATATCTGGAGACTTCAAGTACAGTTGCACACCTGTGCCTCACTGCGTTGCTGGAAGCCTCTTTTTTTACTCTGCCATGACGGAAAGAACATCCACCGTCAGCCCGCTTGTCGGATGGCACAGCTGCCAACGCCCATCATCCACATTGAGGAATGCTGCAATGCTAGAATCAGAAAAATGTGAAAATTTCACCTTTCAGGGTCTTAGAAAGCATCAGTATTTAGGGGCATGATACCTTTAGCCTCAGAAAAGACTAAGACTAGCCAACCAACTGACTCACAGGTTACATATAGTAAATCGATACAAATTTTAGCTGAAATGTGAAATAAAAAGTTCACACAACCGTCACAAAGTTATGTCTCACCTCATAAGCCACCATTGGTATTCCAAAACAGGCACATCGCCGTGGCAACGTGACAAAGTGGTGGTGATTGGCCACGGTCGTTATCATTCCTGTCAGGACAGGTGTGAGCGCTCTCAGTTAAACTAGCTCTTGATTGGTTCAAACCGCCTGGAGGCCAACAAATCCCTAATCAGACTGTTAGCATATGAAAAAGAGAAGCAAGATAGAGGGAGCAGGAGGGAAGGAGAAAGAGAGACAGAGCGGAGAAACTGAGACGGAGAGGGAGGGAAAATTGGAAATGAGAATAATATCAAGATATTTGCAGTTAGAATGCTTGGAAGACAGCTCCCATGCGACATCAGCATGCACAAGTAAGACTACACACACACACACACACACACACACACACACACACACAGCACAAACACATTTTTAATAAACATGCAACAGTGATGCAAACCCTCACACATACACACACACGCACACACATTCAAGTTCTCCTTCTCCACACAGATGGGCCAGTGTGTGTGTGAATTTGTGTGTTGGGACAAAGGCAGATGGTGCTGTTAACACCCTATGGCACCTTTCCATCCAGACACACGCACGTAAACACTCACACACAAACACATGCACATTTTGACGTGGCACAAAAATGACGATCTTTAAGGCGAGGCGCTTTCTCACCTTTGTGTCTGAAAAAGACACAAAATGTAAAAGATGACAGGGCGTGCAAAAAGAAACAAAGATAATGTGTCAGATTACTTTACCTCCTCCAAACTACCTTACAATATACTGTAACCCAGTGGTTCTCAATTATTTTCCGTCATGCCCCCCCGGAGGACAGAATTTTTTTCACGAAACTACGGTAAATCTTAAAAGTGCCTCTTTCGTCGTAATTATGCATTTACACGAAGGTTTGACTCATGTACATTCACAAATAAAGCCTAGCTTGCTTGTTGGCGAGAGTTTCACTTTAAAGGAGACATACTAGGCACTCCAGTAGCTGCAGCAGCCCAGCACTCGAGTCCGACCCTCGGCCCCTAGCTGCATGTCATCCCCATCTCTCATCCAAATTCCTGTCATCTCTCAAGCTGTCCTATCAATAAAGCCATGAAAAGGCCCCAAAACTACTAAAAAAGAGATAATGCCCATTTTCAAGATCATTTTAGGTAGTTTTTAAGTACAATTTCAAGGTTTCATTTTTTGTTACTCTACACATAAGCTATGTATATCCAAATTTCAGGATTTTGATGAATGACAGATTAAGTGTTCTTTTATGGGTTGAGAAGATTCCCCTTCTTCATCTGTTAAAAGCGCTGTTTCAAAACCTTGGCTGAAAATGCATCGTCACAAAGCTGAATACAGCGATGGTTTTCTGAGCTCATGAAACATCTACAGCAATAATATCCAACATATACATAAATGCAACAGTAACATTAAACCAGAAACATCAGATAAACTATATACTTTCTATATAATAGCATTCATTGTTCTTAAAAAACTGACAGATTGTTTACCTAAAGAGGGCCATTATATACGTATGTAGTCATTTCAAGGTTCCAACTTTTGATTTAGGTGTATACTCGAATAGGATTACAGGCTTTAATGCACCTCTAACTGTGCTGGTGCTGGTGTTTTGAGTTTCCACAAGGACTGCATCTATGGAGTAAAAACTTCACCAACGCACATAGAGAGGGAATCTGATACATCTCTTAGCCTCAGCTTCACTGCCCAGCAGGCCTCCAATGTAAAAACTCTGTAATGCTCTTTGTAGGGTGTTAGCAAGCTAACTGCTAGGTGCTTATCAGAGTCGCATTGCAAATGAGTCCTCTGCAGTTTGACCATTACTTTTCCACACAATGCTATTTGCATTAAAAGATCGAAATGGGAATTTATCCAACATAAAATTGTATTATGTGTCTCTATATATTTAGCGTCACACTCATTAACATAAACTGAAGACAGTTCTCCATAACACACCACCAGCCCCACAAATACACACACATACATGCATGAGGTAGCATTCTGCGACAAAACACGCAACGAAAGAACAACAAACCCAAAGGCTTCTTCTTTCAGAGGGCAAAGTGAAAATGATATATAGTTCTAGTCATCAGATACCTTCTCGCATGGATGTCACCAGTTAATGCCTTTCTCTCTGTTTTTCTCCTTTTCTTTCCCTTCTTTCTCCCTCCGTGTCTCTATCTCTGGCTTTCAGGCTGCCAGCGCTGACACCCGGAGTAATATCAAGAAAAACTATTTTCACTTTGATGTTTGTGTGTGTGTCTGTGTGTCTGTGTGTGCGCACACGCTACCTGTTGTGTATGGATCGTTTCTGCGTGGGTGCATGAAAGGTGTGAGTTGTAATGTACACATGTGCAACTTTGTGCGCAGCACACGTGAGTGTACGCCACAAGTGAGTCTGTTATGCAAGTGCATCAGTATGCAGTTAGTTTGCTGTATCTGTCCATGCACATATATACGCTGCATATTTGTTCATATGTTATGCATATGTGCGTATGAAGAGATAATTTCCATGAGACAGAGAGTGGAAACCCTCATGGGAACCTGTTATCTGTACCCTGCAGACCTGGAAACACTATTTCTGAAGGAAAAGCAACAAGAAGCGCATAAATAAACATAAATAATATAAATCTTATTTAAGACTGGATCATCAGAAAGACACAGCGCACTAAGTCAGGTCCTTCTGAGAACCTAAAGGCCAGAGTGAGCCTACAAGCTCACAGAGACCAAAACTTTTAGAGGCCATGTTATGCCTTTGAACTTTTCCCCTTTCCTTTAGTGTGTTATATCGCTTTTTTGTCCAGGTAAAACATCTTTAAATTTAAAACTCCAAAGCCAACCCAAAGGGAGTTATTCTCTCCAACAGAAAGGTTCCTGAACGGCTCGAAAAGCTGAGTTTGTCCAGTTTGCCTAGCCATTAACTCCTGTAGCACTGCAACACCTCCAGGTAGGGGCCCATACGCCACCACTGTCGACCCCGCTGGCTGACATTTTTATACAAAGATGTGGAAGGTACAAGCGAAGCAACCAAGATCCAGTGGATAAAGGTCACTTCACTTGATGGAAACAACCCAACAACAGCTGGGAAACTTGTGTGTCCTAATCAGTTTACTTCAAACATCTCTGAAGGCAAAAACCAAAAAAAAACCAAAACTGAGAGCTAAGCACAGGAACCGCTTTGTCACTGCCTGCAAGAATCAACAAAGAAGTTTTCATCTACTCATATGTGTTAAATCCAGTGGCCTAACTTAATTTTGATAGAAATGTCGCAGAAG
Source organism: Diplodus sargus (assembly GCA_903131615.1). NCBI lineage: Eukaryota > Metazoa > Chordata > Actinopteri > Spariformes > Sparidae > Diplodus > Diplodus sargus. The sequence goes on from CAEMYA010000092.1 coordinate 5,246,486, forward strand.
TGTCCCCAAGATGACTGGAAAACTGAATTGTATTTGTGTGTATTTTACTCCCCAACTGCTCCAGTAACCTCGACGCTCAAGAACTGATCGGTAGAGACTGACAGGGACAAACCTCAAACTGCCTTTGAAATCTGTACCTTTTGGTGTGTTTTATGTTCTTTAACTCTTTACCTTGAAGGTTGGCCAGTTAAATTCAGCATTGCTTAAGCCATTCGAAGCCTTTTTTTCTCTCCGGTATCCTCACCATTGTGTGCGCCCACAGTATAAAGCTATGTGTTGGCCTATTAGTCACACAATGTCAATATTTTAGTTATTAAATATCAGACTTATCATCAACACCGGTATATGGCAACACCTCTAATTGGCATATAGAAGAACGAAGATGCACACACACACACAGGTTTGTGTCATTCCTCAGAACAGAGCTTAAGTTAATGGCAGACAGATGACATGCTGAAGTGTACTTGACAATGTGTGCATGTGTGTGTGTGTGTGTGTGTGTGTGGGTGCGCACGTGCCTTGAGGAATATGCTCCTGGTGTCAAAGACGGCCTGTAAGCTAAAACTGTCCACATGTGTATCGTCGTACATGTGTGAGTGGGTGACAAACAGTGGGTCGGCTGTGTGTGTGAAACAACATCCATCCATCACACTTACCGGCTGGGCTTCTGCATGTCAGGGTCCTTTTACTTTACAAACACACACACGCTCACGCACCGAAAGAGAGAGAGAGTGAGCTTTGGAGATAATGTACAGGTTTCCGTCTATTCCCCGGGTGCATGTCCAAAACCTTGAATGTATAACTTAATTTTGGTGTCTGGAGCTGTCCGTTATTAGCCTTTTGTCCACACAGGCAATTCCAGCTTTGAACTGTTTATATCTCCACCACTTCAATGATGTGTGTGTGTGTTCAGTCTGAGATCTCTGAGTGGCTGTTATAACAGCAAGACCCAGATCTAGCACAACCAACAACCAGTGATGGTGGGTGGGGGGAGTGGACTGGGCATACTAAAATAATACTTCATCCATGACCAGGTTTTCAGCCCTGGTCCTGCCTTGCAGCTTAGTTGCGTATGAAAGGGGACTTGCCATAAAACCAGCCGGTGGAAGAATGAAATGTCTGTTTTGAACACTTTGTCCATTCCCTGGCCTGCTTTCTGCGATCGTCCTTTCCCTATGGTGGAATGAGTTTCTTTGAAGACTGTCCACCCAAGGAAAACCTTATCTCTCCCCGGGCATATTATGTAATGAAATGTCCTGTTTTGTATATTTCCCGCTATTGACTAAACTTCATTCTTGGCTTAAAAATAAGCAGTTTCTGGCATCTGTTGATATCCACTTGTGCGTGTTTATGTGAATGTCATAACACAAAATAGCATTGGAGGGAAAACACTGAGCTATGCATGGTGCAAATTGAAACTAAACACAGAAAAGCCTGATGGATGCTGGCTGTCTTTGAAACATTATAAAAGTCTGGTCAGGCATGATCTGGCAACAGGTTTTGCTTCCTTTGTATGCGAGCACCCAACTTTAACACAGGAGAACAGGGTTCGCTTTCAGATATCTTATCTGATGTCAAGTTTGCAATCTGCGTGACCTTTAGTAAACTTTCAAAAGTTCAGTGCGTCCTGCGGTGCATTCGGATGATGCTGTGCTTAAGCGCTGGTTAGGTTTAAGGACAAAACCACTCGGTCAGGGTCAGGAAAACATCATGGTTTGTCCTCAAATGTCTGCTGTGGTCGCCACGATCGAGGGGGGAGATGTTCCGATTTACCGTGATATAAAGCCAGTTTTGGTCATCACAAAAATGGCTGCAAATGTCCCCAGGTGTCCCTGAAAATATACAGTGGTGTGACTTGAACCGCGGTCTGCCGTTTCGCAACATTCTAACACCAGACACACGCCTCAGTAATTTATGAAACATGGCCCGCTGTGTGTCTGAATTCTATTTACTGCCAGTGGACCTTTTCTGTCTTTAGTTCCCGACCCCTTGAAGAGTTATTAGAGAGACCAATTACTTCAGAGCCAGTGAAAGGAGACTGAGAGAGAAAGGGAGAGAGATGGATGAATGGATAACTCTTTAGTAGCTGTGTCACGGCCAGTCAAACCTGTAATTGATGGGATTAATTTAACCGAGCTAATCAAGCTCTCTTAATCTGGAGATGATTCTCCTAATTAATCTCAGCTGTTTCAGATTCATAGAAATTCAGTGTGATTTGCTTTTAAATAGAGTTGAGTTCCCAAATAGTCAATACTTAGTTTTGCAAAAAAGGAGATTCTTCCTGATGCTCGGTCTGTACTGTCAAACCAGCTCACTTTAGAATACGACGAGCAGCTGAGGAAAAACAAAGTCTTACGTTTCGTAATAGTTGTCATTGTTCTTTCAACCTTGACATGTTTAAGTGCTTTTCTGGTGTAGTACTTTTCTTCTAAAGGACATGCTTTGAAACATTAACAGTTAGAAAAATCCAACACATTCTAAAAATGTTAGGGAGGGCATCCGTGTTATTAACTTTTAACCTTCTTTCTAATTTCCTGTCAGGCAGACAATTTGCAGACAGTTTGCAGACACAAGACTTTAGGTTGACACCAGCAATATTGTTTGAAAAATATTGAAATTATTATAAATGACCCCATCAGATAAGCACCTTAGTTTAATAATTTGTGGCAGTGTAATCACAGATATGTTAATATGTAAATTTGGGGTGAGCCAAGTTTGCAAGTGCATGAAAAAAGTACAGTTTGATTGAAGTCACCTTGTGTCATTCATCTTCTCTTATGTAGCCTCTCAGGTTGTCTGTCTGTCCACAAAGCAACATGTGTCCATCTCTCTGTGACTGTAGTTAACTTTAAAATGGTAAGTGGAGGTGTGTCTTGGTAGACACCACCATCTGAACACGAAAGAATTTCAATTTGAATAACCTGAAATATCAAACTATTCCATACCATTCTTATACACTATATATTTGTCTGGGTGTGTTTTTTCTATGAGAACGCATTTACACTGGCAGTATGCAGGTGTGGCCCCTGGTATGTGTATGCTAGTAGTTGCACATGTACTTTTATATTCATGCTTGCATGTGTGTGTGTGTGTGTGTGTGTGTGTGTGTGTGTGTGTGTGTGTGCATATGGGAGACACTCACCAGGCAGCAGTCGAAAGTTCACGCTGTGAGTCTCTAGCTTGCTCTGCCACAGCGAAGGTGTTTCATTATCATTGGTTAGCGCACACAGCGGGTGAGATGGAGAGCAAGAGCAAGACAGAAGTGAATGAGATGACACAGCTTAAAACAATGTTGAAGGATGAAACCAGTGTTATTTCACTTTAACTGTCTTTGCTACTGGACCACCTTGCAGACTTGAATATTATCAGAGAGGGGTTTTCTCAGTTCCGTAGTTGTTGCTGAGTGAAGTCTATCTTATCAGTATGACCAATTTGTTTTGATGTCAGTGTGCCTGTGATTATGTTTTCTGCGTCCTGTCAATCATCTGACACCTACTTTGAATTAACAGTCATTGATTTCGAGATAGAGTTTGTTTTTGTGTTTGTCAGGTAAAGGTGTGAAAACATAAATGTAAAAATATCTTAAAAGTGTGAGTAAAGAATGACGCTGTGAAAATAAGCTAATCGTGGGCAATTAATTTAAAAAGATAGATTGTTTTTCCAAAAAAATAAAATAAAAGGTGTAATCCTATTTTTCATTTACCAACCATCTGTCCAAAAATGTTTTAAATCATAACAGAGGACACTGAAGCAAAAGTGACTTTTTTTTTCGGAGAACAGTTTAATCCATTGAACAACAAAAGCAGCTTGGCAACAACCACTGCCCGTTGGCCCAGAGAAAGAATATGTGGGTTTCCTTTGACAAATAAATGCTGCAGGATATGATGGTGTGATCATGTCCACTACAGAATCCCTGAATGCCAAAACAAGACGTATGTGACACCACTGAAAATCTCTGAATAACTGCTTCACATGTGTTTTGTTAAGCATAAGTAGTAGGGAGTTCAGAACAATAGCTATTTTTAGCCACCTGTGGCCATCTAGCCCTTTCATTGTTTTACACCAGCATATAATGGACTGCCTGAAGCACGCTATTTTAAACACTGTGAAACACTTTTTCAAAAATAATGGTTGGACAGTTTTTAAAAGGCAGTTGTTTTGTCTTTTTCTTTATAATTTTTTTTTATATTGCAAGCTATAAAGTATTGGGACCATCTAATGGTTTTGTGGGAAGCTGTACAAGCTGGCCAAATAAATGTCAATTAGGATGGACCTTTGGGTTTTACATCTCTGGTAATTAGCTGATCCTGATCTTATTCAGACAGGATGGCACTGAGAAAGGAACGAGGAGAAATAAGAGCTGATGAGAGACAGAAGATTTGTTTTTTTCTCCCCAATTGTTTGAAACGGCTGCTCTGATAAATAATTTGTATAGCTGTTCTGACTGGAACCCACTTTAGATAAAAGCTTCAGTGAAATGCCTGAAATGTTCATTTTAATGGGGGCCGGCTACAGCGAAATAGTGAGCTACTTTTGAAATTAGTTTCTTTAGATGTGAACCAACTTGACTCAATTATTCAATTCCAAATTTTGATGTAATTCCAGCACGTAAACACATGACTGAACATTTCGGGAAACAACTTTATTTCCAGTCTTACCACGAGTACGTTGAAAAGATTGACACCACTCTTAATGTGTGGACCTTCATCCAGAGGGCAATTAGCTTAGTTTAACATAATGACGGGATGCAGCCTGTGGGGATGCCCCGCTACAGCTCACCAATTAACACATTATTTTTCCTTTGTTAATCTAAAACAAAGACAATAAAAACTTGTCTTGTTTGCAGGTAATTATTCAACCTTTTGTATTTTTGGTGAACAACCAGTGGTAGTGACTTCCTGAAGTCTTATCATCAGTCTTATTCTGCCCTTAGATTCGCAACAGGGGGTAGTTTCAGAACACATTTAGAGAGAATGTTTGGCAGTGAGAAGAGAAAAGCACAACACTGTCTTTATTTACAAAGTACTTTATGTATCTTGCATGGTTTTTTTGTTTTGTTTTGTTTTTTTTGTATAAAAACCACCTGGCTGGCTAGTTGATTTCTGAGTCTCATTCCCCCTTACCAGGCCTCTGGTAAGGTGGCCTCTTCTGACTCAACTCATCTTCGTCACACAGATTTAGCTTTTACCCTCTGGCATTTCTGCCTCCATGTATAACAACTTTAAATGCACCTAAAGTGATTTGGTGGGTAATCAACATGCATAGACTGATTGTAGGCGAGCGAACGGAGATGATGGACGTTATATGTTGATCAAGGGGTCATGTGAAATGTATTCTAAATAAGATCTTAATCTTATCCTATGCTGTGTGCACAATTCACTGAGAGGGTCACACCAAAACTCCACATTAGCTGCATTTAGGCTATCCATTCTGTGACCAGAATACTGTTCCTCAAGTAAGGTTTAAAACAAAAAAAGATTGCAGAATTGCAAAATGTCTCATTACAAAATCTCAAACCTCATAAAACAGCTTCTTGTAGAGTCTGTTATAAAGGAGTATAAAAAAAGTATGTCCACATGTTTTAGTGTCTAGTGTATTTATAGTGTCCAAGTTACAGAGATTATCCTTTGTGTGAACATGGCCTTGCAGCATGGCAAACGGCACAATTCATAATGATAGTAAATTAAGAGATACAATACAAGCATAAGCATGAAAAAACACAGATTAATTAAAGCCATAAAAGAACAGCAGATTGAATGTCCTGGACAGTGGAGAGTCCACAAGTTAGTGTGTTTATTTGTGTGAGAAAGATGATGTGTGTCAGTATGTGCACCCATCTGTTATATGGCAGTATCCATGGAGACCTGCAGAGACACTGAAGGACCACTGGACAATGTCCTGTTGTTCTGCAAACAGCTAACACCAAATTGTGTGCATATTAGTGTGTGTGTGTGTGTGTGTGTGTGTGTGTGTGTGTGTCTGAATTTTGGCACCCACCCCTCACTGGAAGTATGCATGCTTTTGTGGCTTTGGTTGAAGATCCGTGTGTTTTTGTGTGCTTGCGCAAGTACACTCCTGTTTGTGTGTGTTTGTGCGCATGTACACACACCATGCGACTCCACTGCCAAATTCATTAAATTTGCATTACTCAGCCCGATTAGAAAATGCGCCCTCCCTCCTGTGGAGAGATGAAAAGATGAGCGGAGCACCGCAAAATTCCAGTGAGATGGAAAGGAATGAGGATAAAGCATGAGGAGATAAGGACAGCAGTAACCTCAAGGTTAGACAGGCCTCTCACAAGAAGGCTGATGATTTGACTTCCATTTTTTAACGCAAGGTTTGATGTGACAAAAAATATCATTATCTCTGATAACTTTCGGCATTAGCAATAAATTAACATAATTAGCAGTAATCAGGATATATGACAAGTTTGTCCTCTATGCAGGAGGCCAGAGTTCACATCCTGTAACAGACCTGCAATTACCAACTGTTACATTTAATGATCTTGCCTCAAATCATCCCTTCACCAGTCATGATCTTTCTGTATGTTAACCATACAGCACTGTTGTTGTTGTTGTCATGTCCAGACATTGTGGAAAACAAATACTTGCACGAGATGTTTACAAAATGTTGACATTTAACATATTTGGTAGTTTTCAGTTCATTTCATATTGACATTATTACAGCAAACAAGGCTGGACACCTGGGGATATTTCTTTCCGGCTGTTTTTCTGTGACCAAAACCTTTTTTTCACAGTTGTGACCAAGAGTCAAGAGTGATTTGTTTTTAATTTATGTAACGTAATTAATTTAACATTCGTAAATGAACTGAACATAAGAAGCCTCTTGGAAGAGAGCTGAAATGCCTGAAGCAAGTGGGAGCACTTTGTTATACCATGACTTGAATGACTGAGAATCTTCACCAACTACGTAAATGCTGTATATCACTTTACTGTCACGTACATTAAATGATGTGAGTTACATACTTAAGTGACTTAGGTTAGACTGAAGACTGAAAGTAGTTATTTCAACCCAAGAAATATCTTTTCCTAAACCTAACCAAGTAGTTTTTTTGTGCCTAAACCACAGACCTTTCATAATAATAACAGTCCAAAAGTCATACTATGTAAACTGTTTGTCCGCCAGCTTTATTTTGGACAGCTAACTGGAGGTTATATATAACACATTATTTGCCAACTTGAGCGATGAGCCCTTCACGAGTGTCATAGTTTAAAGCTAAAGCCCACTGACCAACCTGCAGTATTTGACAAGTTGGTAGTGAGAACTTGTACAAGCATAAGTATACAAGTATACATGCTCCAAAACAGGCAACAGTATGGTCCTTTCTCTCACACATCTTGTAAGTACTTCAGTAATTACTAAGCGTCTGTGGATGCATATTTGTTTGACAATGTTTTCTTTGTAGTCTAATTAATTATGAGTTTGTTCAGAGAGGCTTCTGTCTGGCAAAATTAGATTGTGCTCATAGTGAAATAGCTTGTTCACTAGCTTTCTTTCCAAAACACCAGTAAGCAGATGAAATAAGCCAAGTAAGGGACTCCACTGTTTTATGCCAACCCTCTTGGATCAACTTCCTTACTCAATAGTTTTACCAGAATATGCCTCGCTGTGAACACAAAACATAAAATACAAACCGATTCTTTGTCAAAAAAGTTTGGAGAACGGGTGCTTATCCAGGTCGCTCGGTGGAAGAAGTAAAAAGGAGGCGTGAAAAGAAGCAATAGAAATGACAAGAATTGAGGCAAGAGAGATAAGTAAAGTGAATAAGGAAGAGAGTGCAGGGGGGAAAAAAAGGGATTTACACGGGGAAATGTATGACAGTGGAGATCAAAAGAGAGAGAAGAGCAAGCAAATCAAAGAAGAATACACGGGAAAAATGACAGAAAATCAAAGTGAGAAATATGGAGAGGCTGGGTGAGGAGAAAGAGGGAGAAGAGAATCCAGAGAGGGAGGGAGAGAGGCAGGGAGGGAGGGAGGGAAACAGGAGGCTCCAGATGGAAGGTTTGCGTTGCCGGGGCGGGTTGCCGAGGAAGTCATTAAGCAGCCATTTCATCTGCGTCTGCTTGGCTAGTGAGGAATCTAATTGCATCTGAGGAGTGGAGAGGAGAAATGCCAAAGTACATTTAGATCAAAGATAGAAGACACCAGAGAGCCTGTAGTCACCAGCCCCCCTTCCCTCCTCATCTCATCCTCTCACACTTTGGCTCACTTTCTTGCTTTCCTCCCTTCTTTCTCTCTTTATCTTTCTCCCCTCTTTTCCTCCCACTCTCTCCCCATCTTTCTCACTTTTCTCTCATTTTCTAATTTTCCTCCACATCTTTCATGCCTCCCCTACTCCACTTTATTTCCAGCATCCCTCTGATTCCCTCCTTCTGCCCCCATCTCTTACCGCCACCACCCCCTTCTTGATTCCTTTCGCCCTCCTTGGCTCTCGCCGGTATTGGAGAGTGTGTGGGTGGTGCATTGTGGGATTTATTTTTTTCTGGCTCATATTCCCCCTAATGGCTCTAAAAACTGTCACACATCACAGTCATTAGGAATACAAGTGATTCTTTATTTTGCGCACTCAAAGGAGCTAAGAAGCCGTAACACTCCCCCTCACACCCTTCCTCTCTTCGCCTCTCCTCTCCTCTCCTCTGTCTCTCTATTTGCTCTCTTGTTTCCTATTGCATCCCTTCGTTTCTGTCTCTCCCAGCCTCTTTTTTTCTTTCCAATTGCCTGTGTTAGCTGTCTTTATTTGGGTGCTGTTGATTACGTGCCAGAGGAGAAAAAAGGCTCTGACATTATTCTGCGCTTGTGTGGTAGTTTGCTGACGAGGTTTGTTTTTTTGATTGTGTGTGCGTGTGTGTCTGTGTGTGCACATGCGTGCGTGCGCGTCAGATCATGCAGGCTGATCTGAGATTTGGTGTTTTTAGGGTTTCTCCACTTATCTTTCCCTCTTTTTTTCATGAGGCGTGTGTCTCTTGAAATTGTTGATTAGTTGAGCAGTTTCTGAGCAAGAAAGACAATTAGAGGCAGCTTGTTGTTAATTTAACAAGCCTCGAAGAGAGGGAAACATTACTCCGTGTGTACTTTTTGCCTTGCTTGTGTGTACACATAAGTGTGTGTGTGTGTGTGTGTGTGTGTGTGTGTGCGTGCGTGCGCGTGTGTGTGTGTGTGTGTGTATGAACAAGAACTTGCAGTAATTGCTTTGTGCGGGATTGGCCTTCCACTTTCACCCTAAAAAGAGAAATTGCTTCTTGCTTTTAACCACTTGAGAGAGGAGGGTGGTGGCTGGGGATGTTAGAAGAGGGCTTGTGTAGGAGGGGGGGAGGGGGGGGGTATTGTGTCCAAAATGGTTTCGGCCTCTCCTTAGAAACCATTAGAACCATTTATTTATTGGAGTGGCAAAGCCAGAGTGCCGTAGTATTTTAGCAACAACTGGAACTCTTGCAGTGGCATCTATCTCAGCAGAAACAAAGCTGTGTAGAGTGGTTAAGATCCAAACACAAGTACCACTTTGTAAAACTGAGCTCCTGCTGCAACTACAGTTCATCTGTAACACAACACAACCAAGAAATCATATCAATTCTGTTCATTTCCTGTTGAGCTGAATGATAGCGTAAACCCAGCAATCTATCACCGAGGGTCGTGAGCTGAGAAAAATTGGTCGCAGCTGCACTTTTCATGGTTATCATCCCAAAAAATGATTTTATCTCCTTCCCTATTCACCTACAAGTGTCAGCATGTTTCATTAAGACCACCAAGTCCCTGCTAAAGACAAAAATGTGTCATTGATATATGATTTGTTTGTAAAATGATTCCATTCAGGAGACAAAAGCAGCAAATAATTCACCATGAAAGTGTTATTCAGCTTGTTGAAAATGTATGCTACATAGTCAGAGACAACAAAGCAATTAGGGGCAATGACAATTCAAATAGAAGGACCTCTCGGTTAAGGTAATTTAGTGAACAAACACAAGAGGATTTTTGTGAGAAACAAAGTCTGGATTCAGTCTTTAGCTCCAACTAAAAGTAAGTTGAGACAGTATTTTAATACACTACTTACACATAATCATATCCGACTCTGCCAGACAGAAAAGACAATATTGTTGCTTGCTTATTGTATGCTTTTCCCAAATGTTCACTTCTTCCTGACATGGCTAATATGTGGTTACATTTTTAGGAAATGGCAAGTAAAATATGGTTGTAGTATGGGTATGATTTAACATAACTTTTATACCATTACACTTATACCTTGCTAGATCATGATCACATTACTTCTAGGGTTGGGATTGGCTATTACAAAATCAAGGTGTGTAACTATTACAAATGAATCCCAAAGCATGACAACAGTATAAATTCAGAGCTTCAAGTCATACAGTGGCCACGTAACAGATTAACATTTCAAGGCACTGGCAAGCCTAAACATTAGCTGTGAATCTGTACCCCTTCATTTTGTCATTGACCTTTATGGAAAACAGTCATGAAATATTGATCAGAGGCTGAAACAGAGCAACGACATAGACACAACAACATGCTGTAATCTACATAGACTCAATAACATGCTGTTAGCTTCGAAAACATATGGCACAAGGAAACAAAAAAAACATGTTTTTCTGTTAAAGGGATAATGTACTAAGAAAAAAAACTTACTGTATAGTTTTATGCATTGTTTCAACAGCTAGAGAAACAGATAAAACAAACTGTTAGTGAAACTCAACAATTCTATCACTATGATATGGGATGCCGTTATTGAGTGTGTTTCTTTGCTGATGATACACACATATTTACATCAAAATCAGAATTGCTTTTATTGCTAAGTATGTTTACACAGACAAGGAATTTGCTGTGGGCGGTAGGTGCAAAACAACAAATAATACTAAAAATACTTTAAAGTAGGTGAAGCTTGTCAAGATTTATCCATAGTGCAAAAGGTTTGACTTTGATTGTGCAGGGGCGCAGTAGATACTGATATTGCAATGCACAAATATGGAGTGTGTGTAAGCTCTATGCCTTTATTACCCATGAATAAAATGTTGATTTGATAATATTAAATGGCTGAGTATCTCTCCGGTAAACTATCATAAGACTGGTTAAGTTAATTTCTTCTTCCTCAAAAGTAATGTAGTCATGAACAGGTGCCAGTGCCATTGTAGAGGTTTGAAAAAACTCTTTCAAAGCAGACATTTTGACTTGTCAAACACAGGTGTAACTAATACAATTATATTGCTGCATTGCACTGCAGTAATTGCTGGAATTGAGCAATGCTCGTTAATGTTACTACTTCCACCTGTGTTTTAGTCAAAATACTATGAATCAGGTTCATGTATCAGATTCATTTGAGAACAGAACAAAAGAAAACAAAACAAAAAAGACCACTAGAAAGGCTATAATTATGCAGGAGAGTGTGTGAAGAATAAGATCAATAGATTTTGACCAAGAAGAAAACAGACAAGAACAAATTGCTGATACACATTATACACATCATTTTTTCATATCTTGCAAAGTAGGGGATCTTACTTGCATTTTATTTGAAAATTGTGCACTACATTAATTAAGCATCTTTTCGATTACATTTGCATCATTGGCTGAATTTGTGTTGTGTTCAATCCAGCGATATTGATCCTAACTGTTAGGATTTAGTGCCTTTGATAATGAGACAATCCTCGGGGCAATTAAATGGAGACCATCTGTGCACATAACACGTTTCTGAAATAAACTGGAAAACTTTCTATGAGACTGCATTTCAGACAAATATAGGTGATGATGAAATCTCTTTGTTTCAGCGACTGCTGATTGGGGCTGAAGTGAGGTGGATAATCGGGAGCTAATGTGTCGGAGGATAGAACAAAGAGGTGAGTAAACGTGGAAATTAGAGAGTGTCTTGGAATGGTTTGTGTGTGTGTGTGTCTTTGTCTGTGTGTGTGAGCACATGTGTGCACAACTGTGCAAGTGATAAAGCCTGAAAATGGTTAGCAAACCAGAGAGAGGTGTTATCTCTCTCTGGAAAATCAGGTTAGCGACTTATGCATCAGGGAGACAGAGATGAACCAGCCATGGGTTGCAGAATTTCAGCAACAACTCCTCGTTAACAAACTTGACACAACACGTTTGCTGTGATTACAGGCACGGTGCGGGTAGAGTAGCACTGCTGGAGGGAAGGGATGGCTCAAATGAGGCAGAGAAGAGAGACGTGGCTGGAGAGGGAAAATTGGGTGGATGAGGACCGGAAAGCATGCACAAGTGTATATACGAGACAGAAAATGACAGAACCGGAGTGGAGGAGGGAGAGGAGACGAACACATGTGATAACCAAACTCTTCCACCTGTAAAATAATAAAAGATATGCTGGCTTATCATATTCCCTCTCCTTTTTCCCTCCTCTTCATCTCTTTTGTTCCATTCTTCCTACGGAGTGTTGCCGGGAGGCAGAGGAGCGCCGCTTTAATGTGGCTCCTATCAGTTAGCACTATGATGTCTTTGTCCTTTTTTTACCTTCCATTCTATCTCCCTGTCCCACTTTGTCACACCGAATATTAACTTCTGAAAAAAGTTCATCCAACTTATTGAGAAAGTTAAGGGGAAAATCAACGACTAAAACTCAAATCTAGTATGAAAAAGTGTTTTCTGCAGGTTGTTCTGACCCTAGGCGTAACATCCACTACGTACAGGGGGGACATGTCCCCCCAACTTTCCGAAATTGCGTTTTTGTCTCCCCCACTTTTATTTAATCCAGCGGAACGCAGTAGCTCTCAGGCGTCCGATACTCAAATATTAGGCCCATGTGGTTAATCTACCCCGACGTATACCGATGTGCTTATTTTACATTAATTTGATGGCAAACTCCGCCCAGCTGATGCAACACCAGCGTATGCTAGGTTAATAATCAAGTGGACCCACACTCACTGTGAGTCGCGGACAGTTTGTGTAATGATGCTGCGTTCCAGTCAATGTAGAAAAAGTTCACTGGAACACTTCTCAAAGTCGGAGTTCCTACTTGTAAACTCGGGCCAAATCCATCTACCCCGACTTCACGGAGAATCAGATGTCTGACGTCACGCAACTATGGTCAATGCCGGCACCTGGAACGCTTGGAGGTACCCAATATGCATTGTGCTGCTAGATTTTCAGCGCTGCCATTGCCGCCGCCCAAAAAGAAAAAAAAAGACATGATTTTTGTCAGTTTAATAACACGGGCAAATGGCAAATTTAGGTTGCACACAGTGAAAGCACTACACCCTAAGTTATCTTGACATCGATTTTTTGTCATTCGTTGGATATTCGGCGGATTCACACAGGTTTAGAGTTTAGATTCTCTCTCTTGATCAAGCATTTGTGTGTGTGTGTTTTTTAATAACTCAAAATAATGACGTGAGTTGTCCTCATGCTGAAAAACGTGACTTGGGGTATACGTGACATCACTCCCCGAGACGCAAGAAGAAAGCAAAAATATATATTGGTACTAAGGAAAAAGACAAAAATAACAGTAAAGCACAGTGACTTGAATAAGTAACTTTAATCTGATTACTAGTTTGGAAATAATGCATTAGATTACTAGATTACACTTATAAAAAGTGGTCAGTTTGAGTAACGCGTTACCGGCATCACTGATTGTGTAGCTTAAGTGCAACATGGAGCTTGAAGATATATAGAAAAAAATACAAACAGGAGAATTAACTTTGAGCAAGTCTGGAGGAAAAGTCGGAGGTATGGACCCATTTTAAACAAGTCGTGGGCAGTGACAATAACATATGTGTCGGCTTTGTCGAGGGCATTAAAGTGAAACTTTTGCCAAAAAGCAACCAAGGCTTTATTTGTGATTTAATATGAGTCAAACTTTCGTGTAAAAGTATAATTACGACGAAAGAGGCACTTTGAAGATTCACCATAGTTTCATTTTCGGGCAAGCTAATTTTCAATGGAGTGCAGGGGGCACTGGCATGCTTGCATCAAAATTGCTATTTTTAAAACACTAAGAAGGCTCGGCACGACATGAAACTTGCTCGTAGTATCACCAGGTTCTCTACACATGAACACGAGCATTGAGAACATTGTTTGCGTACACATAGTTTACTAAAAAGAAGGTTTTTGAACTACTCACCATAGGAGCTGGATCTCCGGCGCGCCGCCATCATGGCAGACAAAAAGTGTCGATCTCCGAGTGCAACCTAACAGGCAGGAGAGTAATGGTGGTCCATGGTTGCACTTGGGGATCAACAATTTCTGTAGTTCAAACAACTCGGAATTGTAGTTGAGAACGTCTGTTATGTTTGTTCTGTTGTAACAGCCCACGTATTAAAACAATGGAATGGAGCATTCTACAGCCTTAAGAAGAGCCGTGCAATAAATAATAATAAAGAAAATCATGTTAAAAAAGTTCTCTAATGCTCAAGAGGTTAACATATTGTCAAGCAGCAATGTCAATTTCTACACTATATAGTTTCATGTCTTAGATTCTGTTTCTGAAACCCTGAAAATAATTTTATTTTGGTTTTTTTTGTTTTTTCAAAAATCTCACCAGTAGTCAACATTTAAAGGGTTATTTTTCAATTTTTTCTTCCGGGGGGGTATGCCCGCCAGACCCCCCTAGTGTTGGTGGGTTACCAAAACAATCTAGGGGATACACTGTGTGTTCTAACAATTTTGGACATGTGAGGCGAACTATTTATTTATTAGCTTAAGCCGACAACGGAACAAAATTAATGTAAAGAGAGACATATTTTCCTGCTTTTGTGCCCTTTGCCAATCACACCTATGATTAATCATGATAGCCATGTTCATCATAATGTGTTGCTTTTAAGTAGCTGGGAATATGATTAAAAGCATGTAGAAATTTATAAAATGGTATTCAAATCAGACCTCCTCTTTTCAAACCAATGTTACACCCTCGGTTCTGATGATAAAACGGATGTTTTAATCCTGGAAAAAATATGTAGCGGTTAATGTCAACACTATGCAGGAACAAATCAGGGTGACAACATCATTTAATGGCTGTTATACTGTGACTATATGTAGCGCCTCTCTAGTGTGTTTGACTATAATGAGAGGTGGCTAACCTGCGTTCTTTTAAACATCAAAAGTGGCTTGGGGTTTCCTAATGTGGGTATGATCATTTACTTTTAAATGTTTACCTTTTAGATCACTATCAATACTTAAGCTTTACCATGAACTAAAATGTATTTGGAATTACTTTTGTTCCTTTTAAACACTTTCACCCTATAAACACTCTTAGTATATCACAAACACAAATCACTCTTCATCTTAATTTGAAATATCAAAGTATTCAATAACCACACCTGTTTTATGAAAAAGTATGAGTTATTTACTGAGAAAGATTTGAACTTACTGGTTAAATGCTTCCTTCAATGGTCTTATCAAATGCTTTACAACTCACAATATTAAGTGCATTCATAGACACATTTCAAACACATGGGCCCAAAGAAAATAAAATAGCCAGCAATAAAATAACCTAATGAAAATACCCAGTTCAACGTTGCAGGCCTAGGAGCTAGCTCCTGTACATTGTAGCCTTAAAGAAAATAGCTGCTTCACCTTCATTCAATTGAGTTAGCCTCCCGCGCTCAGGATCCAGGTTGCCAGAAGCAGGAGGAGAGATGAAGAGAAGACTCACACCGCTGACGATATCGACAAAGTCCACCACTCGGCAACGCTGTCCGGCTCCGTCTGGGTCTTTGTGTCTGTCGTCGGTCTCACAGCTCCACACCGGCTCTACTCATCAAGTTTGGTCGTCGCTAGCTTGTTAGCAAAGTCCATGCAGGCACCGCTAGCCGCTAGGTCAACAACTCAAACTCCCTCTGTTGAGTAGTCCACTCAAACATATAACTCTACCACCATTCAAGTTTTTTTAAAGAGTCCTGGTCGAACACCTTCAATCAAACTGGAGTAGACATTAGCTAGAAAGTTTGTATTTTTACTTTACAGCAGACAACCTGCATCACTCAGCTTCCTCCACTCGTTGCTCTCTCTCTCTCTCTCTCACTTCCTCATTCTCCTGTTCATCCCACCCCCTGGTCCTTTGACCTCAAATGAGATTGGTCCATGATTAAGAAAGGTCCTGAATAACATAAAATCACCAAAGGTCCAAGAATAAGAAATTCACAAAACGTTTGTACAACTCTTTCTTTGCTGGTCTTGCATGTATATTTAAAGCAGTTCAGCATATTATAACACAACCAACAATTAACATTTTAAATGCTGAATTTTATGAAACCATACATGTTACATGAACATTGCCCAATATGAATTCCTCTCATTGAGCAATATTTTAACTTCACTGCTGGTCAATGAATTTTAACATTTTAACCTTAAATGCTATTTATTACCCTATGAACTGATTTATTAAATTATATTCTCTTTCTCTTGAATACATTTTAACAGGGTTACATATAGACCGTTTTATTTTTGGATTGAAATTCCTCGATTCAGTATGCATAAGACTTTATTTTCGACAAATTTCCATTAGGTGAATTTCCATCCACCTGTTCTCTGCTTCTTCTTGATCAGCTGCTTATGAGGGTTTTTCGTTTCTTTTCTCTTGTCATTTAACCAGCTACAACCCCTATCACTATCAGCCAATCATGTCGCTGCAGTCAAACTTTAAACCAGTTCTTCTCTCTGGTACTGTCAGCTGTCAATTCAGTGCAAACAGTGGGACCCTCCTCCACTCTTCATATCCAGTGCCCAGGATCAGCTCTACATTTTCTTCATCCATCACCTCCACAGCCACCATCGGGGGTTTCCCTTTATGACTCACAGCTGCACCACCTTCACAAACATGATTGTGTTTTGATGGAATCTCCCTCTCTTATTGTGCAAAGAAAATATTACCATCTTTTTACAATACTATTGGCTTGGCTTTTGTTCATGGCGTTCTAATGCAGGTGTGGTTTTCAGGTTCAGTGTTACGCTTCATCCTGTTCTTTGTTACCATCAGCCACAAAGTGCTGGAAGCAAATATGTAATAAAAGACCAGACATGAGATAATCAGCAATACTCAAATGGTTGCTAACTACAGCCATAAGGAATGAACAGGGCAGACAACTGTCATGAAAAATAGCTGCCATGGAACATGGCAAGGACTAAATACCATCTGTTAACAAAACTGTCATGGAGATTAAGGACCAAGAGAATTACATTTCTGTTGGAAATATTATGTGTTTGCTCTTCAGTTAAGCCTAATGCACGTGCAAAACCAGGCAACCATCTTCTGATACCTGGCTCCTATATCAAATTTTTTTCTGTAATTGTATAATACCTCTTTATTTTTTATATTTATTGTTTATTGATTGATTTATAAAGGAAAAAAACAACAATTGCACCTGCATTACACGATGCAGGATAAATCCATACAGTTCCACTGCTGCAGTTACAATAATGACCATTGTGTAAAACCTTTTTTAGAAATTGCTAGTATATGGCTTCTTGACCAAACCTTGCTAGTGTTAAACATCCTTTTAATACGCATCTTACAACCTTTTCTTTAAGAGCGTACAACTTCCATGGTGCGAAGGTTCCTTTTCTCCCCCTCACTTGACAGCACTGCCATCGTTTCAGTGACACACGCTGTATATTTTAATACTAATCCCTGCATACCATCAAAGTGAGAAGGAGGTGTGATTGTTACAGTAATCCCCCGGGATCCTTAATGGGCGAAAGTGAATGAGAGTGGAGGATTAGAGGGCTGTGACGGCCAATATATTCCGTAATTAGCCAGTTAACAGCCTCAGCGATGGCAGGATTACCCGGGTCTTAGCTGAAAACTTGACAGAGGCTACACATGACTGACAGATTGCACAGTGCTGCTGAAGAGGGAGCCAGGAGAATGCAATGGGGAGGAGAAAAAAGAAATGGAGAGAAAAAGGAAGGGCAATGGAGTGAGAAATTAAAGGAAGAACGAACGTTTTTCTATAGTTAAACTTGTCATTTAGCCGGGACGTTTGAGATTTCAGCAGCTGGGTTGATGCATCTCTCAATTCTTACGGAAAGTCTCGAGCGGCTCCAGTTGAGTCTATGTTCGTCTCTGCAATTACAAACGTTTTAGAAATGACAAATCATTTATTTTATTTCTCTCTGGGTATTGTCTGCTTCGATATCTGCACTTTTAACCAAATATTGCTATCTGGATAGTATTTTTTAATAAAAGATGAACATAAAAAGAAATCAATAAAATGACTTTTAAGTGTAGCATAGAGCCCTGTGATGGATGGACTTGTTCTGCAGAAAGGTTTTGGGAATGTTTTAATGGGGCAGTGAAATAATGACACACACAAGAAAATGAAAGTCACTTGCTCAAATCCCCTTATATGACCTGAATGCATGTTGACCTGACAAGGACCTCTAGTGGTCATGTGAATCATGACAGGAAGCAAAGACAAATGTAGCTTGAAGTGACCAAACTGTAGGGATCAAGATCAGATCACACAATATCAACACAGCAAGGACCTGGTGCTGCAGATGTGAAAATAAGTGTCATGTGTAAAAATCACTTCTTTTTTTTCTTTGCAGTGTGTCCCAGCGCAGTGTTTTTCAATTCCAACACAAAGGATTACAAAGAACAGGTCGTTATCAGGCCACAGCAGAGCTCAGGCCCAACTTCACTGCAGAGTGAAAATATCACTTCTGTACATTCACTTTCAATCATAAAACTGAACATTAACAGTGAAAATAATTATTGTTGGAGCTGTCAGGTGGAACAGTCTGTCCCTTTCTGATCACCGGTGTTCATCATAGGTCGTGAGCCAAGGTGTGGTCTGCCAATCTGATCCATTGTTCATATCAAAAGACAAAAATACTGTATACTTATTTACCGAGAGGGGTGGGATCAACAGAACATGTGACATGAACACAGCTGTTCACATCGTGTTACACAGAGTCTGCCACTGGTATGGGCTATGTTTTATTACCCCTTGGTTGTTTTCATTGAAAGTCCAGTCAGGTCACCACAAATTGCTTGTTCTGTTTCAGACTTTACAGTCAGTGTGACATAGTACACCTCCTGTTCATAAAGTCTCAGTTTGATGGGACTGATGTTTATTTGAGTAGCATACATATTTTACAAGGGGACATATTGTCACAGCAGCACTGTTGGCTTGGCTTCACTTGACCGTCCTGCCGTTTACAGGTATGCCAATTCATACTTCAGACAAAAGCATGACGGTAGGAAAACAAAAACTGGTGATCTTTCATCACATACACACAACAATCAGCCTTAGAAAATTTTCACATGCAAAAAATATCTTGTTTGATTTTGGTAGGACACTTATTTCTCTCTTTGCTGTCATCAGAGCAGAGAATCATTATAGATCAGCTGCAGATTTGTCTATTTTCTGATTTATGTTTTTTTTTGGGGGATGATTCATGCAGGCATTGAAAATATTACACTTACAGTAAAAAATAAAACATTCGGTGACGTCACTGACCATTTTTTCATGGTTACTTTAGGCCATTCATCATGCACACTGAATCTGTATCACTTCTTACCTGGAACATTCTACTAGGAACATTATTATTGTATTGTACAGCAACACATACGTTGCCTACTCCTTTCCTTCAAGAGTGAGATGGAAGTGCAGAAAAATTACATTAACAATCTATGAAGCTGTGTCTTCTAGCTGTAAAATTGTATATAAAGTCCTGAACTTCACTGCCAAGTAATAATGAAAAGATGTCAGTAAACTGCAACTTTCATCCAGCAGATGGTATTTCGTGTACCAAGTAAAACCAAAATTCAGTGACTACGTACGTGACATAGTAGTTATATCAACCCAAATGACAGTGTTTTTCTATACATGATCAACTAGTTTTCTTACCTAAACCTAACCAAGTAGATTTTGTGCCTAAACATTACCACTGGGACCATACGAAGAAAGTTTGGTTCGCCTGTCGCTGGTACACTGCAGTAGCCATCTTTTTTTGGGAACAGTGATATATGTCTGTTAATTGAGTCTGTTATGTGATAATCAACTTATACAGTTGTTATGATGTGAACATGTCATAGGAAAGGAGGTCTGTAGATTTGGTGCACCTATTGAACATTTTTCTAACGTTTTCCCACATGTAATAAACTAATCAAGTCATTTGTTGCTTAAATAGCCAAGTATCATAAATCACAATTTCCTTCCAGGGGCTTTAATGACCACACTATTCAAAGATGGTCCATCTGGCAATGTGCTCTTATTACTCTACTGTACTTATAACATTAACGCTTGCAAGACTTACAAAAGCATGACTTGCTTTAAAGGTCTCACCTAAAGGCTGTATGCCAAATAAATTTGGACGCGGTTCTAAACATCACAGAGCTTTAACTCTGAGTGATATGATATCTGCAGACAAGACAAATCTTATGGATTCTTTCGAAACGTCTCATAAGGGAGAAAGACAATGTTAAACAGTGAGATGAATTAGGAGCATTAATACACTAAGTAAGTCCATACTAAGTGAAGGAGTGTGATTACTGTATAATTGATTTAGTTTGGAAACTTTCCCACATAAGACATCATTTGGCACATTTTCTTGAGGCCCTCTCACAGGACTCCTGGGAGGTATTGGACCTCCATTTGAGAGCTAGTACCCTGCCATCACCAGCACCTGCTGTTTTCTAATCAGCGCTTCTCCAAAGAGCGTTCCCTTGAACGATCCCTTATCCTCTATGGACCAATTAGAAGTCTCCCCTGTCTGTTGTTTCCTGGTTCCTGTAAAGTTCTGACCAATGACAGATGGCAAAATGTAGAAACAACAGCAGACAACAAGAGTACACTGGATGAAAAACAACCTGGGAAAGCAAGTAGATTAAAACGTAGATGAAGAAGCGAGGGACAGAAAAAACACATGTATTAAAGAAGACTGGCATCTAGGAAAGAGAAAGTTTCTGAACAAACACAGAGATAAAGACTGATGAAAAGAAAACAGAGCAAACAAACTATCTTGTTATAAATAGCTATGAAATGACTTTAAGATATGTCTTAGCGTTATGTTTCTCTGATGTAAGACATGCAGTCTGTGTGATTAAGACAAATTTCAACTGTATTTTTCATGCTGCATAAAGCTATAATCATTATCCATCAGAAAGTGGCAATCAAAACAAAAAATCCTGCAGGAAGAACTCTCTATCCTTTGTTCAAAGCACATCGTTGACTCCAAAAAGTGGGATGTTTGGTGATACGTTCATCAGAGAACCACAATTTGTTCAACCAATTACAGAACAACAACACAACAAAATGTTAAAATTAGACTAAGAAGACATACTGCTAAAACCTCACCATCTGTTTTACCCCATGAGCACTGCTAGATACAGGAGGTCTGAATATGGGGGAAGCTTTCCAGGTATCTGCCTGGTGTTCATTATTATCCTGTCTGTCAGCCAGATGGCCAAGGTCATGTTGTTTAGATTATCTCTACTTTGTTTATTAGAAAAATAAAAAGCAAATAAAAATGTTCGGATCTATTTGAGCAGGAAGGTTTAATTTAAAAAAAATTATGCTTTTGAATCTAATTGCGTCCATTGCATCAGGTGAAATCAAGTGAAACACAAACTGAGACAACAGAGAAGGGATTATTTCCAATCAGCATCACTGAGGCAGGCAGTATCAATCAAATATGGACAGTATCTCAGAGGTATTTTCTGTATGTCTAGTGGTATTTATACAGATAAACTATATCCTCCCAGCAGGCCTGAAATCACAACCTGGAAAGTGTCATTTTTCTACTCATGGATCTGTTTGCCTGTCATTGTTTGTCTGATCAAAGACTTAAAGAATGCAAATACATGTATGTTATTTAATGTACACTATATTACAAAGGAGGTTATTAAACTACACCAAACTAAACTTCACTTTTTAGTCAAACTGAACATATTTGTACAAATTAAGTACGATGTGGGAATGAAAACAGTCCAAATGAAAGAGATATTAATGAGGCATAATGAACTAAAAAGGTGTCAAGAAATGTAAAAAGGAAATACATCAAAAACAAGTTGTTAAAATAAGTGCATACATTTATATCTTATTTATTTAAGAGCTACTTATTCATTTATTTATTTTTGATAATGACTGTAACATAATTTAACATGTATATTTTAATTATATGCCACTTTTTACTTCTACTCCAAAATATTCTCCCAGAGGAAAACATATTTACTTATATAGTTACTTATAGTAACTAGCTGCTTTGGTGTGAATCCCACGCTGAGGGAGGGCTTCTCCCCCACCAACGAAACATGCACATTAGGTGAATTGTGATCCACTGTTCCCTCAGGATGGGTGAAATGAATCACTTTCTCTGTGACGTACATTTATTGTTGATATTCAGTGACTATAAATGCATACTCCTACTTTTGATATTTGAAGTACATTTTGTTGAAGATTACTATGATACTTTTAAGTAAGCTCGAACGCATACATTTACTTGTTGATATGGGCCACTTTTATTATATTGTATTGGCACGCATAGTGTATACCACTGTGCCATTCCTGTTTTGAGGTTCTATTCTTGTGATGTCTTTTCGCGCTCATGATAATCCTGAACTTCTTTTCCACTAACAAAGATATCACATGCACTCTTAACTGTTCTGTCAGACTAGCTGTCTCAGGAAAGACCCACCAGGCTGTACTTGTAGATTTTCATGTAACTGAGAATGATATGTTGTACAAAACACGGTTGCAACCTGGACTTCTGTTGAAATAAAAACATCACAGATTGCTCTTTTTAGCATTTATTCTACTGCTTAGACTCGGTGTGTCTCCTCTGCTCCAGAGGTGAGGTTGTATTATGTTCCCGACGCTTCAAACAGCAGCTACCGCTGTGCCTTAGAGGAGCTGCAATCATGTAATCTGTTGCTTGACAAATATTTCAGTTGAGTGTTTTCCACTCTCAGCCAGGTGTGCTGCCGCCTCTTTCTCTCTGTATGCAACAGAGGGGCTGCTCTCCACAAGTCACCTTGGATAAGAGCAGAAGCCAGATGAGCAGAAGTGGGATAGAGGGAGAGAGAGAGAGAGAGAGAGACAGAGAGAGGGAGAGGGGAGATACGAAGAAGGGGAGAGAAGGAAAAAAGAGGGAAAACTGAGACAATGAAATACAAAAAAGTTGAAAGGCAGCCAAGAAATTAAGAAGCGGGGAAGATGCAGATGGAAGAGCGCTGAGAGGGATAACGAGAGAATATGTATGTGAGAGAGGCTAACAGCGGAACAAAGGGGCAAAAGGGACTGAAAGGGCAAGTTGAGTACAAGCAATTTGGGTCAGGGCGAGTCTCTCACAGCTCAGATCAATGTCGTTCATGACAACAGTGTCATGTCACGCAAACGTTAAACAGAGCTGACTGACAGGCAAACAGACTGAGGGGAGAGGAAACAAAGCCAGAGCCCTAAACCACCATGTCAAAATACACGTTTTTTGTCACATAAGAGTCAGGAAAGAAATGCTGCACACTGCCCTTTGTTTACCAAATGAATAGCTACAGTCGCTTTGCTTTTAATACATACAAAGTGATCGATGATTAGACGACGTGACAAAATACATGAAAGACATGCCCAAAGAGTGTAATTTCCCCGAAACGATTTCCAGTAACAGAAATTCATCTTGTCGCCTTTTCTGATACCACACACACACACACACAAACACACAATACACAATACAATAGAGCACAACCTCCGGTGTGAAATGTGATTCATACACTGTTTGGGAAACAAAGAAGAAAACAAAGAGGGGAAATGAAAGCTATGTGGTGTGAGCTGAGGCGAACAAAACGAGAGTAAGCTTTGTATTACTCTGGTTGAAACCTGGAGTGTTTTGTGCAACTCTGAAAATGATGGAGAGAAGGAGTGAGAGGGCAGAAAGTGAAAGAAAGGGGATGGGTTGCAGGAAGAGAGGAAGAGAAGAGCACACAGAGCAAGCTTAATTGCTTGCATGTTTACTTTCCCCTGACCAGTATTAGCTGTGTGAACCATTATTACAATATTATCTTACAGATCACATGGCCTCGGGTGTGATGATATTGTTTTTGTTTTTTATCGAGTTTTAATTTTAAACGTATTAAAAAACTGCAACTTGCATTTAAAAAGATCCCTAAAGGGCAACGCCAGCAATTTAGTAGTGCACTTCCGCAAAGTGATAAAAGAAAACAGAGTCTCTCACTTTTCTTACTTCCAGAATGGAGGCCTCATATTTACCATAACGCAATGCAAAATCATCTTACAGTGTTCTGTTGTCCTAACCTTAACTCCAAGCCTCCCCAAGCTGATGACGTCCCTATGACATCATCAGGGTAGTTTTCTCTGAAGACATCAAACCTCTGATCTCACAGCATCAGGCTTCTACCCACAGTCTTTATCCTGTGAGTCAGACTAACGACGAGTAAACTGAATTTCATGTGTAAATTGGTGAATGTGTCCTTTAGATATGGTGCTCTAAATCTTATTTAACCTGATATTTGTTTGCATGGTGATCCACTGAGGGTACAATGTCATATTTTTCTAGGGTAGCTTGTTACAAATCTGAATGTGTTTGTGTAAGCGGTGTCATTACTTCCCTATTATATGTATATTGTTTTAATGCATTTTGTGTGGGTGACCTTCGAACTTGTATTTCTGTGATGTCTTAAACTTTGAAATGCTGCATGCACAACAAATTCAGCCTATTTAGAAACCTATCAACCTAAGAACCTTATCATAGCATCAGGCTGATTGCAGATTTTCATGTATTTTTTATTCATGGAGATCTTTTTTTTCTTTCATATCTATTTAAAGGTCTGTGGTGATATGTGCTTCTTAAGACAAGCTGGCAATGCAACAGAAAAGCAGCTCTCTGATGTCTCCGTCTGTCATGTGACCCTCACGCTGCAGCTCAACAAACCTCCTGGCAGAAACAAGTTGGCCATGAATTTGTTATGGTATTAGTTTGTGCTGTAAACCGTTATTTCCTGTTTTATTTTGGGGTTCCATCCTTTCATGTCATGTTT
Organism: Diplodus sargus; assembly: GCA_903131615.1. Taxonomy (NCBI): domain Eukaryota; kingdom Metazoa; phylum Chordata; class Actinopteri; order Spariformes; family Sparidae; genus Diplodus; species Diplodus sargus. The sequence continues at coordinate 5,271,459 of CAEMYA010000092.1, forward strand.
TGCTTTTCATTTCCTCCCTTTGTCTTTTCCACGTCTTTTTTTCTCTTCACCACTGTTTCATTTGTTAATTAGTCCAGTCTAATTTAGCCTGTCCTTCTCTTTGTCACTTTGTCTTTGTCTGTTCTGTTGTTGTCACCTGTCTCCTGTTCCTGTTCTGTATCCCTGAGGCGGTCCTGTTCCTTATGTTCCTCATGCTTCTTTGGTTTGTACCATTTTAATATGGTACACATTTTATAAATGTTATGACTTCTTAATTTGGGGAATTTTCTGGCTTCCTTGACTTTTGACGCCGACCATTTAATCTTAAATTTTGGAATTTATATTGATTTTTGAGTTTTGGACCTTGGACTATGATCTTATTTATTATTAAGTTTTTTGTTTCAACCCACTTTCCTGTTTTTGTCTTGGTTTGGGTCCCTTCTTGTTTAACCCTAACAGAAGTACTTTTAACTAGTGATAAGTCATTGTGGGCTAAATGGAGATGGCCAAAAATGGCCGAAGTTGCAGCCTATCATCTACCTTTTCTGCAGTGTCTGTAGTTTGTTTCTGCCTTTTGTTTGTATCCTTCCTCCTCATCCTCCATCTCCCTCTCTTTTCCTCTCCTTCATAAATGGCAGCTCTCTCAGCTGTCTGCTCGTCACTCTCAAGTCAGATGCACCGATGGAACTTCATAACTGCAGGAAATAAACAAATATGTACTGCACCAGATGGCTGGAACACACATTCCAGCTCATGCATGGGCTGATAGGGAACACAAATGCATTCGCTCAAAAACTGCACGTGTACACTTTGCATACATAGAAAAGAAAGTACACACTTTGATCTGCACACACATAATTGATGTTGGTAGAGGGCAGCAGACGAATGATATGTCATATTCTTCTCAAAACCTATTTCACCGTTATTTCTGGTGACAGAAGCCTTAAGATACGGACGGGAAAAGTAGGTGAGAGTTGACATAGAGGATATTTTTTCCACATATTGAATGATATCCTGTTACAGTGACATGCATTAACTCTGCTTCTATTCTTCACTTACGAGGAATAATTGCATAAACGTCACTCAGTGGAACCAAATTGCTACCGTGCAAGGCCAGGTGTGATCTGATTGGCCAAGCAGTTGCCTGCTGCTTGAAACTACTGACAGCTGAAAAGAGTCAAATGTAGATTTACCATCTCAATCATATGATCCACAGCAATTACTACATTCAATTCATTATATTATATTGGATATGTAACAATTTGCTGCTGTATTTTTGATCCATTCAATTTCCCTACATTCTTTGTTTAAAGCTTTTTTCAGTCACTTGACAGAAGTCAGGGAGGAAAATGGAGTAGCGGGTCTGGCATCCCAGGAGACTCACGGACCGACTGCATGCATTGTAAGTCATCTCGATTGATGCTATTAAGCCAATCAAATGGCTGGATGGCGCTAGACATTGTGATTCAAGTCAGACGGATACACACACACACACACACACACACACACACACACACACAAAAATTAGCTATCGTTGCTAGTAGCACCACTATTGGACAAAGCAAAGAGCATGTTTAGAGCAAACATAACCACTCAAACCTATAATGAGGGAACAGGAAGTGAAAAATTGTTTTATGGAACTGAATCTTAACGCGAGTTAGACATTATGATGTCAAACCTCAAAGAGGTCCATTTGAGAACATTTCCTCAAACAAATTTTCCCTGACTGCACCACTTTGCCTTTTTGTTCTGTCAGTTTCATCTTGGATCTACAATATTCTTTGGTGGGGTGGTAAAGAAATGAACAGACAGCCTACTGTGTACAGATATGGTGACGGCAAATAACAAAATGACAGGTCTGAGCAACAGGTGACAATGTACACACTACCATCACGAAAACTATCTCAGCCGCCCTGAAGTGACTGTAAAGCCTCCCAAAATCAAAATGTGGTTTCTTAACTGACATAGCTAGTAGTTAGTTCAAAGTATTATGATTCACAATATTTGACCTCTAAACTGAAAAGTCGGGGTGAAAGGTGAAAGTCAACTGCAAGCTTGATCTTCCTCTAAACGGAAACTCTCAGTCCTGCTGAGTGTTTAGCTCTGTTAGCTGTTAGCGCCATTAACTCTTTTAAATAAGTTAGCTGTTAGCTCCCTCAGCGAAACATGCAGGACTAGCAGTTACATGGAAATCAGCCAGTGACAATAACTACAGTAACACCATGAGAAGACTGCAGTCAGTGCTAGCTTAAAGCTAGGGTCTGTAATGTTGTTCAGAAACACATTTTGTTATACTGGGTGAAATGATCCCGCTATCCTGAGAGTCGTCAATACATTATGAATTCAGAAAAAGGAGCGAAAATAATCAGACCTCTGTGGCAGCTGCAGGACAGAGAAAAAGCTGACCAATCCGTGCTATCCAGGCCGGATAGCACGGATTGGTCAGATGCACGGATTGGTCAGATGCCTTCATGTCTCGTTCAGTCCCTCCCTCCTCCACGCGTGCACACGTTATGTTTCACTGATATATTCAGCACACTCCTCTGCAGAAATACGGAGTTGCAGGAAAAGACGTTCATTTGGTTACAATGGCAGAGAAAATGCAGCCATTGTTACTTGTAACAGGTCACCCGCTAAAAAGGCAAGGAAAAGAAAGCCTGAGGCTGAAAAGGCTGCAACGAAAAAGGCTCTGGATAAAGAAAGAAGTTGGACTAAGTCAACATCGGTGCAGCGTTTGAGCATTGGAGGCATGTGAAGGGCTTGAAAAGTGATGCAGAGGTTGCTCTCTTTCTGTTGGACAGGTAATTATTTGTTTTGTTTCAGGGAGATTTGTTATTTTAATGAAATATGTGAGGTTTGCCAAGTTGACTACGTTTGTAGCTTGTATTAGCCCAATGCTAACGTTAGCTTCTTTGTGTGTTGTTTTTAGCCATGAGAATGGCTAATGAGTCGGCACAATTTCCACTGGATAGGGGTCCGCGGCGCTGTGGCTCCGATCCGGTTTTGCTCCGCCTTCCGGTGTTGTATCAAGCTTTGTTTCCGTGAAATCCAAATTTCATGACTGTCAAGTTATATTTTTGAATTGGGACAACCGCACATATGTTTGTGTTTTTATGTCTTTATTAACACAACCAACTACTGTTATTTCTATTAATCAAAAATATTATATTTGTGAGAGACTTTTCATTTGGAATATTATGAACTCTTGGAACAAAATGTGCTCATTCATTTATAGACAAATATAAATAACTATTTTTATCATATTTGTCTTAAATCCAGTTCAATTATAGCAGGTTAGCGCATCCTGTATGAAAGGAGGCTCACACATATGTCAAATTCATACTCCTGACCTCTTTTTCAACAAATGGTCAAATTTAATGATATCAGCCTGAAAATCACAGGACTTACATGTTGTGGGGAAAGAAGTCAGGAGTATGAATTTGGAAGATGTGTGAGTCTCCTTTCATACTGAACAGAGGAGGAACAGTATCTGACAGTAACATTCCAAGCTGTCAGGATGCGTTCCCATTGTTTAAATGGTCAAATTTAATGATATCAGCATGAAAATCACAGGACTTGTCTATTGTTGAGAAAGAAGTCAGGAGTATGCTTTACCTATAATGGAACTGGATTTAAGAAAAATATGATAAAATATGATAAAATAGTTCATAATATTCAAAATGAAAAGTCTCCCACAAATATAATATTTTTTATTAATAGAAATAACAGTAGTTGGTTGTGTTAAGAAAGACATAAAAACACAAACATGTGCTGTTGTCCCAGTTTAAAAATATAATTTGACAGTCATGAAATTTGGATTTCACGTCTACAATACAACATCCTCAGATAAACCTCGCTAAAAAAAAAAGTCTGTTTTGAACCTTCGCTCTCTCCACAAAGCCTCTGTGGCTCGGGGGCAAGCTTTTTGTGAACGTGCACTTCCTTCACCCTTCTGGACATTTTGGATGGGGGCGGGACCAGGGGAAGCAAACCTTGAAGAGGAAACAGAGCTCAATACAACACCAGCAATCCAAACCAGTTGCGGTTTGAGTTCGCTACAGCACAGTACGGTAGACAGCTGGCCTCACGATGTGTGCTGGTGTCAACACGGTGTGTTTTATTTTGAAACGTAACTGGATGTAGTTTGTTATTTTGGTGCTTGACTTCCTGTCTGCTCTGTGCTAAATTCAGCTGAATTGCTGCGTCGTGCTCAGGCATCTCCTTATCCCTGCTGGACGCCATTATTCTTGGGGGCTGATTTTGACAATAATCAATGAAATCAATATCAAGCTAAGCTAATGAGTAGTTTTCCAACCATATACTATAGTGACTGTATACACTGTAAAGGATAAGTACTCTCACTGAATATATACAGTTACTGTTATTGTAGTACAAAACAACAGTTGTACAGGATATGCGGCCTGAGCCTGCACTTCAGCTGCCTACACACACAGTTGCTCTTGAGCTAATTTCTCATCCTGGTTATTCCTAGAGAACATCAGGAGGACATATAAGCTGTTCTGATATTGCGGGCCGGTTGTAAAAGTTACAAATTATGTCGCACAGCTTTTATGCATAAAGTAAAATGGCTCATTATCACAGGGCCAGCACTGAGCTAAGCAGTCCCTTGGGAGACATAGGCTCGCTGTAGGAGATGCAGCTGTCTTCTCTGTGTGTGTGTGTGTGTGTGTGTGTGTGCGCGTGTGTGTGTGTATGTGCATGCGTGTGCCATACAGTCCATTTGCTGCCTTGCCATAACTCCCAGATTCCCATTCTATTAAACACCACATCCTGTCATATACAATGATCGATAATGATGTGTAAAGCAGGAGTGAGTACAGGTGTGTGTGTGTGTGTGTATTTCGGTGTGTGTTTTGGATGATTGGGTGGTGAATTATTTGTGTCTGTGTTTATGTTTAAGCCTGTGGGGCTGCACAACTGTGTCTTAATGAGGTTATGGTGGATTTCTGCGGTTAAAGGTGTGTGTGTGTGTGTGTTGTGTATCTTCTCTGAACACGAATTTAGCTTTGGATGATGCATACCACTACTACTTTGTATCTTACACTTTTCATAAAAACAAACAGCAATTAATTTGCTTACTCATTTCTGCAAAAAAAATGTTCTTGCTCCTGCCTAAGTTTAGCTGCAGAGAAGTCCATCATCCAGTAAAGCCTTAGCGAATCCATTGTGGAGGCACATATGCTGGTAGAACAGACCACTTCAGGGCAGATGACTGGTGGCTGATTCGTATGATCATTTTCAACCGTAACTGCTGGTTTGAAGACGTATAGGTAAACGCTGTGGTGCAACCATCTGTGCTTATTTGAAGTACAGTGTTGCTTTGCTAGTGTCTTTGAGGAAATTCAAATCTGGCTTTAACACTCATCCAGAGTGGTCCGATCAAAGTGTTGCAGACAATATTTCAAAAAGTTTCTTCCAACACAACAACTCTTTTTTTTAAGGAGGTCTGGGGGCATTTTCCATAGCTGACAATAAAAGCAACCTGTGTTAGATACTGGTTACTGTGTTTGTAAAATTAACCATTAATACATTGTTGTCTTCTTTCAGAAATGTTGTAAATGATGAAATAAGTTAAAACGATGTGTTCAAAGTGCTGCTGGGAGGTTAAGACATCAGCAACAGAATACTGCCATGTGCAATAAAGTCAAATCAGCATCTCTCTGACCCCCTGTCAGTGAAAAAAATTAACACCAGATGTTTCACAATACCTTATGGCAGATTTCTTATGTTGGATTGCATTTGCATGTATTTAAACCTAAACCTTAAAGGGCAGTATCCAGTGTTGACAGTCATTCAAGTTTCAAGAAAAAGCGGATGTTAGCAACGTGAAACAACAAAAATATTTACCAGGCCATTTATTGTGACTTCTGCATGGAGCAGTGAACTGTTCATGTCCCTTGTTTAAACTAAATTTAAATGTTGGGCTTGTTCAGCTCAGAACAAAATGCACAGCAGGATGGCAGTCAGGTACACTCATAGATAATTAAAGTATATTATGTAGGAGTAAAAGAAAAGTGCAGCAGCCGTTCAGTTTACACCGGAGCTGTTTGTGAGCGCTGCAGTCTTTAGGTGTGAGGTAAAACACGAGTAAATGACATCAGCTTGGTGTCGTTACTGCTCCGCCGACTGCAGCTCGGTTTGTCTAATGTGCAGCTTCTGACATGAACTCCATCTCACAGTGTAGATGAGTCGACAGCAGAGAAAAGACTTAACTTAAACTCACTGTCCCAGTTCTTGTGTTATTGACCCACTCTGTAAGGCCTTTGTGAAAATGAATAGCTGGTTTTTACCCAAAGCCGTTGGATTCTGGTCTGTAATGATGACATAGCTCTTCCCTAATGGAGCCTCAGCCTTGACTTACTGTATGGTGCCTGATTTACTAATCAATTCATTGATCAGCGGCTTGATTGATGCCTATACTGCCCTCCGGCTTTCTATTCTAAGCTCTCTGAAAGCAATGCTCACTCATGCTCTGTTCATCTTCTTCTTCTTTTCTCCCCTGTTTCTCTCTTTCTTCATTCTTCCCTGTCTAAAACTCTGGTGTCAGGCTTTTTTTCCTTGGAGGGAATGGAGCAGCCTATCTCGTTGTATCCCTGACACAATAAAATATTACGCTACAGGGATCGAAAGCTCTCGCTCCTCCAAGCACCAACACGTAAATCTCTTCTCCTCGCTGCTGGCAGCCACCTAAACATACACGGCCATCGCTCTGTGCGTAAAATGCCATTGCTTTTTTTTCTTTCTTTTTTTTCTTACTTAAGCGGGAGGATGCGTCCTTACTAAACAGGCTGCAAATGGAGTTGAACCTTGAACCTTTCAAAGGTTGAATGGAGGGGAGGTTGTCCAAGGGGAGACTTGTAAATCTGGCTGGTGATGGCTCATCTCAAACCCCCCCCCCGACCTCCAACGGCATCACAGCATCCACTTCTACCGCCTTGGCGTGAATAGGGGTGTAAATCGCTGTGGCTTTGTGAAACGGGGAATAGAGTCAGAAAGTATTTTCATAGATATGGCTGTAAAAATAAATAAAAATAATAATAAAAAAAAAAACATACTAGGATGGATGACAGGGGGCACGGGCCTGACAGCCAGAGGGGGGGAGAGAGGGAGAGAAAAGAATTTTAGAGGAAAGAAAAGAGACATGCAGGCAGATATTACAGGGAATAGGCATGAAATAGAGCAAACACAGGAGCAGTGAGGAGGAATTAAAAGTCAGAAAGCTAGAAAGTAGGAACGAGAGGGAATGACAAATTAGTCAGGAGGAAACCTGTACATTTGCGTCCGTGAACCATAAATCCTAAAAATGACTCGTGAGGCTCTGTCAACATGCAAACTCCAGCTGACTGACAGCTTAATGATTGGCACTTAGGGGGGGGGGGGAGCAGAGTGTGGGTGGGGCAGGGAGAGATGGATTGATAGAGAGAAAGAGGAGTTAATGACAGAAGGAGCAGGATGGAGATGCTTAAGGACGAAGACGCTTCAGAATGGGTGATGAATGAATCCATGGATACATGTGTGCACGTATTGATCCGTGGCTGGAAGAATGCAGTGAGCGAGTCAATGAGAGGAAAGCATCAAAGTTGCGGCAAGTGGTAGTTTTAAAACCAAACAGTAGCTCTGAAATCTTACATAAATTCCAACGTCATGTGCTTGCATTCATTAAATTTAGTGATCTGTTCTTTCCTACTTCCTCCCTTTGTTTGTTTTACCACCTTTGTGATTGTCTGCTCCTCCCTGAAGTACCCTTTAGGGTGCTCTTCCAGTGGACAAATGTGGAAAAAGTTGGCATATATAAATATGTAACGACTTCCTGCGTTCCGGTGCTCTGCCACATGCAGCTGGTGCCATTTGTATTTTTTTTCGCCCCCGCCCCTCAAACATCCTGAGGCCGCCACTGAGTGCCAGCATGGATACGTGTCGCACACCGCACCTTTTGTCGAGGGCAAAACTAAATGAAACTCTTTGTCAAACTTACTTTAATTGCATGTGTCATAACCTTAGGGAATTTAATGTTTGTAAAGCACTCCATTAAAATAAATTTGATTAAAAGCATCCAAGTGAAAAATCACAGAGGCTTCAGCATCAAATAATAGAAATATTCAGCTATACAGACGGAAAAAAAAAAAGTTAACTTCTCAGATCAGGAAAACTGTTGATTGTTGATCTCGACTCGACTTCGGTCATTTAATGTACGAGGATATCCAAACTCTGAGTCCCAGCCTCCGTGTATTTGATGATTTTCTGAATGATGAGAACATAATTTCCTGTATCAACCAAGCGTTAGAAAGTGAAAGAAACTGCTCACCAGACATGGAGGCAGAGAAAAAGCAAAGAGACACACATTTTAGACGAGGACAAAAGGACGACATAAAGGGGAGTGACAATAGAAAAGGAAATAACAGAATATTTAAAAAAAAAAAGACTTGGTAAACACGTCACTGCCTATCAGAAGACATTACTAAGAATCTGTGTGTTCCTCTCAGAATTGAAAAAAAACACGAGTTACGTAAAAGATTGACAGATAATATTACTAATAGTCAATACTGATTTCAATTGAATACTGGATTGTTGCGTCATGTTTAAATGTACATGCATGAAATGTGGTGACAGAGACTAACCCATGCTGTTTTACACCAAGATGTCAAAAACAGACTTTCTAATGTCAGTGATGTACAACACACCAGACCACTTTCCAGAAAGTAATGTGACATTACAGCTGATGTTAGTGGTTGGTACAACTGAGTTCGCCTGAAATTCGATAAAAAATACCGACCACTCCAGCAACCATTTTACTTGACGAAATATGCACCATCCGTTATATTTGTATTCACACTATATTTTTTATAGTTGTATTATGTCGTTTAAGTATTTTTAGTATTGTTTGTTGTTTTGCACCTACAGACCACAGCAAATTCCTCGTATGTGTAAACTTACTTGGCATTAAAAGCAGTTCTGATTCTGATTCTAAGTTATGTCTGTTTCCTTACTCACTTAACGTAACACTCTTAACTTTTGGTCACAAACAGAATGCAAACCCCAGCGTCCAGATGGAAAGTCCACTGTGTGACCTGTCCAACCATTCCGACCACTCCCCAACTCAGACTTTTCTGAAGTGACACTAAATGTTTACCTACAGCGTCCAACCTGAGAAGCATAGGATCCCAGACCAGGCTGGAATATTCGATGTGTTGGGAGCGAGAACAGGGCTGTGATAGAACAGAAACTCTAAATCTGGAGGAAGGAGCCACTGCTGGCTTGGCGGATCAGTGTGTGTTTCAGATTAGTTCCCCCGATGTGTTTTGATACAACACATTTGGGTGAATAATATTAGAGCTCTTTTTT
>CAEMYA010000092.1:5281422-5301962 GCA_903131615.1 Diplodus sargus
TTTTTTTTTTGGGTTCATGTTGTAAACTTCAAAGTTTTCTCTTTTTTCTCATTATTTCTTAAATGTGTTTACCCGGCACGTAAATCATGTTGAGGATGCTGAAATGTGGAGAAATCTGTCATCTTCTGTTTCTAACTCTCCGACGTGCACAAACACACACCATGCGTCACACGTCACATCACCCCTGAACGCAAAACCCCACGCGCAAACACAACAACTCTTCCTCCCCTATCTCCGTCCCTGTCTGACACACGCGAACTCATCACCTGAGTACACGTGCAGGCTAACACGCGTATAATCCCTCTCTATCACAGCCACACACACACACACATATACATACACACGCCATGCATTTAAACACACAAAACTCCCCACGTCTTTCCCTCTACTTTCAACACAGCTGCATTAGCGCACTAACACACACATAAGCTCACCCACCTCCTTCTCTTTCTTGGCAACACACACACTGAACTGTTTGGACTGAAGACACACACACACATACACACACACACTCACACACAGGTTGGATGGAACGAGGAAGCTTGATATCGCGGATGGACCACTAGGGAAAACTCAACTAAATCAATTCATATAATGAATGGCCCAACAGACTGTTGCCTCCTCTCTCTCACTCTCTCGCTCTCTCTATCTCTTTGTGTGTGTGTGTGTGTGTGTGTGTGTGTGTGTGTGTGTGTGCGTGCGCATGGCCTGAGACCAGCACACTTTCATAAATATTGAACAGTTATCTTAATGCTTTCATTATAGCAGTGGCCGAGCTTTGTCCTTTTGACTCTTTGTTAGAGGAAACTGGCCCTCTCTCAATCTCATCTGCTTATATTATAGCTTGGTAGCCAGCTATACCTACTGCCCTGAATTAATGATAGGGACGGACAGTGTGTGTGTTTCTGTGTGATTTCGTGTGTGTATGTGAGGGGAGGAGAGGGGAGGGGAGGGGAGGGCAAGAGAGCAGGGGATGGGGAAAAGGAAGGAAGAGGGGCAGAGTGGAAAAGGGAGAGAGATGGGGGGGGCTGTTGTGGTTGACTGGATGAGACATGCACACCAAAAACCAAATCTATGAATATATGTAAATATGATGGATGTGTTTGGGTCTAATTTCTCCAGCTGCCTCGGCTAACCCCATGTGAGGCGTGTCGTGATGAAAACTGCGAAAAACCCTCTCCGTGGTATCCGTCTTCCCATCACAGGGCCGGTTCCTGCTGCTCTGTTATTGCAGCAACTTTAAAGATGATGCCATGGAAGTTTTTTCTTTCTTTTTTTTTTTTTAAGTGCACGCTGGCTGAACTGCTGCTTCAGTCCTAGAAGGAATGACAGGATGTAAAAAAAAAAAAAAGATAATAAAATTCAAATGTTTCACTCTGTGCAGCTGCAGGAAGCTACATGGTACGATTGGTGAAAGCACAAGTTAATGCGATCCAAAACATTTATGATTACAAGTCAAATTTTCTATTTGCTGTCACTGAAAGGTGATTCACCTGAAAACCGTAGTATACTCTCTATGTAATTACATTCCATCAAACAAGCCAATTATTTCTTCTTGGATGTCTAACAAGTGCAAACTGGCTGACATAAATCCGGACAGATACTTTGTGATTATTCTTTAGCCGGTTTGGTCTTGGATTGTTTTGAATTAACTGCAGAATCCACTACAAAAGCAGCAAAATTGAGAAATGTGTGTTTTGTGAATAATTATTGCTTAACATTGCAGGTCAGAAAATTGCAACCCGTGCTTTACTTAGCGGTGAGGTAGAGGTGCACATGTCCGAACAAGGGTTGTCACGATACTAAAATTTTCAACTCGATACCGATTCTCAGGAAAATATTCGATACTCGATACCATTTTCGATACCACAAGGATTAAAATATTTTTATTAACAAGAAAAATGCAAAAATAACCTCTGTTACAACATGTAACAATTAACAGAACCACACGTTAAATATTTATAAAAACAAACAGTTGTGCAAAAAGAAACTGCAGCTATGATAACAAGTTTCAGGTCTGAGGTAGTGCAAAAAATAATCGGTATCGATACTTTTGAAAATGAGTATCGTATTCGATACAACATTTTAGTATCGATACTTTTTTGAGTTTCGATACTTTTGACAACCCTAGTCCGAACACTAACAAAACTTGACGCCAAAAGGTTTGACATGCCCAGTTTGGCTGCCTTTTACTCAACCCGAACACGTAATATGTTGTGTGAAGGTAAGGAGATAATAACGATGTCGGACAATTCGACAAAGAGTGTGTTCTTTTTGCTGACCTTCGGTGGTTTTAATTCTCTATTCGCTGCAGTGTTGTAGCGGTGCAGTCAGGGTGTGCAAGTATCTGACTACACCCATCAGTGATGCTGTAAATGGTAAAGCGTGCAACAGAGGTTTAACTAAAAGAGATCAGCGAATCAATACTCTTCACCTTAGTTTTAAGCTCCTCTTCGAGCATCTTCCTGATACAAAGACTGACTCGATACATCCACACGCTGTTATCATTTCTGATTTTGTACTGGACATACCTGCCAACCCTTCCCAGCAGACTCCCGTTTTTTTATTGCCCGCTCCCAATTTCCACCCAGGGTTGCAATTCTCGTGTTTTTCTCCCAATTTATGACAATTTTTCACAGTTTTTTCTCCCTTTGGGTTGGCATAACCTGTTTCTGACACAGTACAGCGTGTAGTATATTCTGCTGCACTGTTGCCCCTCATCCTCGTCAGCGGGCGAGAGAGGGACAGAGAAACGAAGAGGAGAAAGAGTATTTAAACAAACTTCAGACACCCCGGAGAGAAGAATTCACGTTTCTTATGTAATATTTTAAAGGAGAGGGGCGGTGGCATGCACTGACTCTCTAAGGGACAGAGGCAAAAATTGTTGAATTTTACATTATGCTAAAGATTTATGCAAGCTTACATGGAGAGTGACTTATTCAGTGTTGTTTTCGAGAATTTAAATTCAAGTTATTTGATTTAAGAGTGCTGTGGCACATTATTGTCATTCTTTAAATGTCACCGGACTGCAGGGAATGAATTCCTTGATCCTAAAATATTTTCAAAGGTTGGGCCCCAGAACCCTGCTTTGCCTCATGGTTGGCAAGTACAGCACTGGATCCTCTAGTCCCTGGAAAAAAATGCTTTCCTCCTTCATTAATTCTCATCAGTCTAACAAGCCTCCTGTTCAATTTGCACTTCATCACAGGCTGACTTACAAACGCTGGCACTCCTTACTGCTACACTACGAGTCCTGTGTTGGTCGTGACACTGTTGGCGCTCCAGGCGGGCTCATGCAAACATGCGCTGATTTTTATATTTTGTGCATATCTGAATCAATTTCAGAAGATGTGAGTCAAGCATGATAACATATTTTGCTTCTGTGTGCGTCCTGGGTCACTGCTAGCCAGTCGCCCTCCAGGCGAACGCCTATATTACTTTTTTGCCAATCATCGTGTTTGTGCGTGTCGGGCTGGATTAGAGCGTCAAGCCAAAATGTGCCACGTGTGCCGGAGAGTGTGTTTACGCGTAAATGTTTGGTGGGAAAGAGGGACATTGTTGTTGCTCGGTAGGTTACAGTCAGACTTCAGGCGCTGTGCTTTGTTTCTCACACATACCCCCCACACACACACACACACTCACTCACACACACTGCAATCAGTCAAACAGTGTCAACTCCAACATCGCTCTCCAGTTTGTGAGTTCAGCTGCGTTTGTCTAATATTCTCCCAATAAACCCAACGCGCTAGCAGAGCAGTGTGACAGAGGGAGAGCGAGGCAGAGAAATAGCTGCGGATACAAAAGCAGAAAAACAGGCTTCAGGAAGAGAAAAAAAAAAAGTTGGTTTCAGTGTTTTCTGCAGTTCTGTAAAAGTAGCAATCAGCCTGCATTGATTTCCCAGCATCCCCTTGTGGTTTAGCGCAAGCCAAATTAATGGCAGATTACAACCCTTTAGCTCTTTCTCACAACCTTCTTTTTGCCTTTTCCATTTCCTTCACATTCGAAAGATCTCCCTGTATTAGCTACTTTCACCAATCTCTTTTCAACTACTGCACTTTACTTGTTTTCCCTTTTTTGTATACTTTTAGAACATGAACTCTGGTAGCAGCCTTGTTTCTGCCTAAGGAAGCAATTACTGGGAAAAAATTAAATGTGATTTATTTGGTTTTAATCAGCATTTGTCTTCCATTTTCTCCAAAAGACCTCTGCAGTATTAGCGAAATAGGTGTTTGGTTGCACAGCGATTGTCCATGTCTCCTCATAAACATCTCATATGAACATTTTTCTGAGTATTTTGTGGCAGGGCGGAGAGTAATTTTTCACTGAAGCCTTTCTACTAAGTTTCTTGTGTAGGATTGGGCTATGAATCCACATGACAGGGCTGAGACAGAGCAAGGCCACTGCACACACGCGCGCACACACACACACACAATGACATACACAGGTTCTCTTTCTTTGCCTCCCTTTCTGCGTCTTATACACACAGCATATAGAAACCGGCACCACTTTCCGCTGACAGTGCAATTTCCAACTAGAACAACAACAATAACAATAGCTCTGGCTTTTCCGCAGCAGTAGTCGAGCACTGAGCCTGGTACACTTCTGTGTGTGTGTGTGTGTGTGTGTGTGTGTGTGTGTGTGTGTGTGTGTGCGAGCTTATGTGTCTTCTTGGGGACGAAAGAAAAATGGGCAAACAGAGACAATGGCAGGGAACACAATTTACATTGTGCTCTCCTGCATGTGTCCCTAGAGGGGGGCAACTGCAGGAACCGAGACATCTCCTCTGTGTGTAGGTGCATGTGTGTGTAGTGGGTAGGATAGTGATGGGATGAGTATATGTGTTGTGGGTAGCATCTAAGCACACAAAAGGAGAGACAGTATGTATCTTTAGATTCATACACAAGGGCGTATAAGCATGACATCACTGCAAACAACCGCTGCCAAATTGCAAGAAACTTCTGTGATCTGTGTGTGTGTGTGTGTGTGTGTGTGTGTGTGTGTGTGTGTGTGTGTGTGTGTGTGTGTGACACTGGAGAAATGGATATCCAATCTGTTTTTTTGGCAAACTCTTCACTTCCCCTACATGGTGTCTAACCCTGCATGATACAGATGTCACCAGGCCTTTGTTCTTACTGCAGATCTGCTTTCCTGCTGCTGCACTTTGGCTCCGTCCCCAAGAGGAATGATTTCACAAGTGTGAATTTGAAGTTGCAAATCCACATGCCAGGTACGCGCAGGCACAGGGGAATGCACAATGTGCTCGTGCATTCAAATGTGCAAAGCCTCACAAACACGGCAAAACGGTAAGTGTTTATGTCTTTCTACGATGTTTGATCATGTCACATGAATGAGTTCAGAGGTTATGCATCTTTTTTGCACTGCCGTGCCTTCCAATTTGGATGAACAGAAGCACGTGCCTTCATACACGCAAAAAAGTGACCGCCAAAGGGTGGGAGATCTACTGATCGCGGTGGAAAGAAAAAAACACTCATCACTTATCACCACTCCAAACGAAGAAAAACCAAGTGAACAGTTGTGACACTTTGTGTCGAAATAAAAATGGGGTTGTACTGTGTACCCTTCAAGAAATGATTGCCTTGAAATCAGCACAGTGGATATTCTACAAAACATGTTTGCAGACTTAGATGAGCCTTTAACACTGAAGTTTCAGTATGCTTCCAGTGATTGCACCCATCAAAAACATCCCAATCCCAGTATAATGACTGTGAGACTTAGCGGGGGTGGTACCTCTGGGTCAGCTCTGGAGAGGCTCTCGTCCTACCTCTTGTGTTTAGAGTTTTTCAATTGTTGGTGCTATATTTTCATCTAAAATTATTTATTGTGGTGTGCCCCGAGGCTCTGTCCTGGACCCTGTTGTTTTGGACTTGTACAGTTTTCTCGTGGGCAGATAATTAGTAGTAGATAACTTATCCAAGTAAGATTTAAGCTTTGTCATTGTGGTTACACTAATAACCGTGGGTAAAGTGTAAATGTAAATGTAAATGTAAAGTTACTGTAGGGAATGATTGTGGCCTGGCTTTCAGAAAGACATTCTTAAGTTAAGGTTGGAAATGAGAAACAAATAAGGGTAGAGTGTGGTGTTGTGCCGACCCAGGAGTCGGCCCTGAACCTCCCTCCTATGCTCTAAATGCTCTAATCACATCAGTTGACTTTGCCCTTTATTCCAGTCATAAGTTTTCTCTCTCCAGGCTTAAAGCTAAAAGAGACTTCACATTAAAGTTGCAGCTTCTGCACTTAAATCTCTCTCCCTTTGGATATAAGATACGTGTGCACGTTTAAAAATAGTCCAAGTTTCTTTCTTTAGTTATTTTCACTTTTTTTCATGGGTCTGCATTTTATTTCAGATAGTTTTTTTTGTGAATTACACTGTGAATTTGATTTGATTAAAATCTCCTTAGACTGTATATATAGAATTACTTACCACAGTTGCATTCAGTTTGAGTATTATAATGGCCTTGAAGTTTAAACAGGGAATTTAGCATGCAGCCAACGTCATGTTACCGGCAGTTTTTGTTGGTTTCACTTAAGTGATCTGCCATAAACAACACTTCTGCAGTTGCTGATATGCAGACATAAAAGTGCTGATATGCCAGTCGTCGGTGCTGTCATCTTCAGCGTTTCACCTCTCCCCATCTCAAACTGATGGACTGCACCGTCTCTTCCATATTAATCCTGAGTACCTGCTCATTTAATCTTAGTCACTCTGGACTCCTGAAATAGGGAAAAAATGTAAAACGTTCTCAGAAGAGTTTTGAATTGTATCTCAGACTCATTGTGAATGAAAAGTCAGACTCATTCGTCATTTTTGCAGAACTGTCATCACATCTGCTCTGACAGGCTTTCAAGCGCAACTCCTGAGTACTGAGTGAGTGTGTGTTTGTGTGCTTGTGTATGTGTGTCTGAGAGAGAGCAAGAGAAAATGAGGGTATCGCTCATCAGTAAGACAGCTGCATAACCTTTCACTCTGCAACAAACACGCATAAATGTAAAGTGCACATTTGCAGTCTCATCTAAGCATTCACACAGTATATGAATATACTGTGTGTGTGTGTGTGAGAGAGAGAGAGAGAGAGAGAGAGAACTTGTATCTACAGATACTATGGTTACATTGGACTCCATCTGTGCTCTTTGTGTGTGTGTGTGTGTGTATTTGTAGATAATGAAAGGGGAAAAAAGTCTCAGAAGGATTTTGAAATCCACTTGGGAGCCTTAAAAACAGCTTGTTAGCTTAGTAACAACTCTTCAGCACACACACACAGTTCTCTCTCTCTCACAAACACAAGCACACACACACACAACATTTGAAAATGCACCCTATCTTGGCAACGTTTGCTCTTTTCTCACTGTGAATGAAGCTCAAATTAACACATCAGCACTGTCTCACCTCTATTATTGCACAATTGCTTAAAGCTTCAAATATGTACAAATTTTATTTTAAAGCATTCAAAAATGAACTAAAGTCATCAACAGAATGTGAAGACACAGTATGTTAAAGACATCTGTTCGGCAGAGATATCTCCTGAAGTTAGCATACTAACCAGCTAGACCCAGCTAGTGCTGTCTGAAAACCTCCCCATTCATGTGGTCCAAAGCTCCTGTGCTGACTGCTAGCTGCACGGCTAACCAAGCCAACAGCTATAGGCAGTTACAGGTGGCAGCAGTCAGTGGTTCTTCTGGTGAAATGTTGCTTGTTTTGAATATGAATTAAACTATTCTCACATACTGCTCCTTTAAAAAATGATTAAAAAGCCATTTGATGTTAACGGTGAAATAACAATGAACTAATGTTCAATTAACAATACATTTGCCATTTATTAAGGATAGTTATCTAAGCGTTACTTGAAAGGAGCAAGCAGATGATTGTGGGTAAAATGTTAGCATGTTTAAAACAAATTTTACACAACACAGTGGTCTCATTGAGATGAAGCTTGTGTTTTGTGCCCCTGGGCTATTGACAGTGTGAACATGAACTAAGAAAGAGTGGAATCAGTGGCAAAATTTAGAGCAGTATGAGTGACAGGGAAAACCAGAGAATGAGAAATCTGTCCACAGTGCCATTCATTCATGTGAGAGGCCTTTATTAATAGCTGTCAATCATGGTCAGAGTTGGTGAGTTGTAATTCAGAGGGTTGACGTGATAGCTCTTAGTTTGTGATTAAATGTCAAAGAGAAACATATGATGTTAAGGAGAAAGAGTAAAAGGTCCTGGGCTGTAGTTCCTGTCCCCAAAATAGCTTAGAGATAGGACACAAATACCAAGGAACCATCAGGATGTAGTTGGCATCACAATTTTCACCTCTGCAAATCTCCATTCTTGCATTTCAAATCAAAGGTAAGCAACAGTACATTGCAAGGACAACACAACATGTTGCTGTCCTCTAGCATGCACAAAAGACACGTGTTAAAAGCCGAATCCTCACATTTGTAGAGATGTCAGGAAAGCACGACACCGACGCATCGAAGGAACTTTAACTGCTGACTTTTGCATCCTGTCAACATCAGTTCTGGGGGACTGTTTGGGAGGAAAATCTGAGTGTCTGTGTGAATTTACCTGCATGTAAATCAGGGGAAATAAAATGCGGAAGATACATTAAACGCAGAAAAGCAGGAGAGTGGGACTGAAAAGCAATAAATAAAGGAGCAGGTGGGAAAAAACATGTTCAGAGGAGGACGTGGGGACAAACAAGGAAATTAGGTGGTAGGATGGGAAATGATTGGCATCTCTGATTAACTCAATAATATACATCATTAAAAAAGTTAAATGAATTAGTTATGGGGTAAGACTCTCTTCATACCTGCTCATTGTTTTGTGGTTATTGTTGATGAATGAGACAAATGTTAAATTTATGAAAAAGGTTATGAAAACATGTCCTTAATGAAAATTGAAGATTATATAGTGTCTCAATAGCGACTACACAGCTGTAAGTAATGTTAACTTGTCTTTAGGAATATCTCTAATACATCAGATTAGCCATTAGCTGAGTCAACTCAAGGTACATTAGCGACAATTCAAAATCTGGATTCAGTTCAAATGTTTGATACATCCAGGACAAGGAGATCTTTGCATAACTGTCAGTTAGTATATAACAAAATGAACCAAGCACTACAAAAGAGTGCATCGTTTATACCAAGTCTATCTCCACAATACTACCATGCTTAATCAGCACAAGCCCTATGAAAAGTATGACACAGTATTATATGAAAGAATGCAGTAAATTCACTATTGATCAGGGACGATCACATTTTTTCACCCCAAATAATCACATAATGTGAACAAAAATACTTGTATTGAATTTGGCAGGGGGCAAGCTCGATAGCTGTTAGATGGGCAGCAGGGTCCTGTGGTGTGTTTAGACAAGCGAGCTAACAGCTAACAGGGCTAATAGCTTACAGCAGAGCTAAACACACAGCAGGACGGAGAGCTTCTGTTTAAAGGTGCATGAACTGTGAACAACACACTTAATATGACAATACAATAAGTTTAAAGGGATAGTTCGGGTTTTTTGATATGAATCTGTATGGCATCCCTGTCAGCAGTGTCGTGCATCCACACTGACTTACCCCCGACAGTGTCCTGTGCGCCGAGTTCTCGCCCGGCTTTGGTGCTGACGAAAGTAGTCCGGCAAGTTGTCTGGGGTCACGAAAATAAAGCCTTTTTTCTTCTCAAAACAAATGTGTTCAAAAGAGTGATTAATTTGCATCACAAAACCGTTGTCCACGAATAAGTCAGACCTCATAATCGCTTGGTGCTATTTTCTCTGGATTCGTATCACTGCGCGCTGCCGCTGCTGTCAGCCTGTTTCACTGTGTTTACTGCTCAGAAAGTTAACAACATGTCTGACTACGACACCGACGATCATGAAGACTTTAGCACAGAGCCAAGGTGGTATCTTTACGAACCCGAATACACTGATGCCGAAATTCACCAGATGGAGTTAGAACGGGCGGAGAGAGACAGGAGGGACAGGGAAGTGGTACAGGTTGAAGCTGGAGCCACAGCTGGAGCCGTGAGAGACCGGCTGACAGACAGGTGGTGCACTTGTTTTAAGTGTCAAATAATGCCCACAGAGGTGGGGAGTGCCACTGCTGCCACGAATGGGATCTCATCATGCCACAGCTTATAAACTTATCGCTAGCTAGCTCTCACGTTAGCTCTCTCGCGTCGCTGTGTTCGTTGGTCCGAGCACGTAAAACACTGCCAAACAACTGAAAAAAGTGTTGGATTCGTGTGTGGCTGTCAGCTGTGGGCAGCGCGCACTGATACGAATCGAGAGAAAATAGCACCAAGCGATTATGAGGTCTGATTTTTTCGTGGACAACGGTTTTGTGATGCAAATTAATCACTCTTTTGAACACATTTGTTTTGAGAAGAAAAAAGGCTTTATTTTCGTGACCCCAGACAACTTGCCGGACTACTTTCGTCAGCACCAAAGCCGGGCGAGAACTCGGCGCACAGGACACTGTCGGGGGTAAGTCAGTGTGTATGCACGACACTGCTGACGGGGATGCCATACATATTCATATCAAAAAACCCGAACTATCCCTTTAAAGTAAATAAATGTGCTGAAGTACTTTAACTGAGTACTGTTTGAAGGTTAACATACTTAAAACACTGAATAATACTTTAATAACTAGTAGATTTGAGTAAAGGAAAAAAATCAACATTTAATTCTGGGATGGTCTACATTTGTTTCAGGAAAGTTAAGATTGTTTTTTGGTACAGTGAAAAAAGTTAGTCAGCAGCTAGTCAAGCTGTGTGTAGTCTAACCAAAGAGTGATGTTTCATTTCAGATTGTTTTTATTTCTTTAGCTCTAGAGGCCCAAGGAGGCATATCTCTCCAGTTTTACAATTGAAATCCAATACTGAATTGTCAGAAATCGCAGGGTAGTATTTCTTCTCCTCCTGTCTTGGTAATTATCCCATGACCTCTCAAATTCATATTGTGACCCCTCCTATCCCCCAACAGCCAGGTTGGGAACCATTTTTTAAGTAATACAAAATCTTAATTATGTTAGACCCAGCTGGTGAAGCCAATTAAACAAGTTATTTCACACTCCTATAAGTAACCGCTCATGTGGACTACAAATGGGGATGCACTGATCCAACTTTCTCTCTCCTGACACTGATTCCAATGCTTAAACTCAGGTCCCTGACTGACTTAATGTAACTGATCATTAACAGTAAAATTAACCGAAAATGACAAAAAGCTGCATGATATTTGAATCAGTGAGGGTCAGTATCATGCATCCCCAACACCCCCTGTGAATGGGGTTGAAATGTTAGACTCCAGCTATCTACATATATATATGCCCTGCTTGTCAGTCCAACATCCACTGGATGTAAACTGCTGATATTACCATATTTCCCATCTCCCTGCGAGCAAGAGACAAGAACAACAGTAATCCTACAGGGTGGTTCGAATGCTCACTTAAATGACAGACGAATAGTAAACACACCAACACACTGACATAAAGAGTAGGTTTTCTACTCCAAAGTCAATTCTCCTTTGTGCAATCATGCAAGACCCCTTATCAAAATAATTACAGCTATTACTTTCTTTTTCCTTGGATATCATTAACGTCACTTTCCCCCTCGGTCTGACTATATATCCTCATATTTGCTTCATTCCCTTGTTCCTTTTCTGTCTTTTAAATCACACTCCACCTACTCGCTTCTCTGTTCCTCATACATTTACATCCCCCGTTCCACTCTTTTTTTATTGATTCTGTTCTCCTATTTTCCATCTCTTCCTGTTATTTCTCATTTCGTCAGCCTTCTGAGCACTTTTTACCAGAAAGCTGCAACAAGAAAAGAAACAAAAAAATCACACCTAGGCTGTAAGTTTGTCTTTTCTTTTTTCTTCTCTTTCCCACATAGTCGTCCGTCTTCCCAAACAATATTACAAAAGCAATTCCAGACCAGTCAATAGGCTCGAGGATTGGCTCTCATCCGCCTTGTCCCATAGGGGCTGCCATATCATCAATACAGATTTATACTGTAGCCTGGTAGCTAATATACACAAATGCCAATACGCTAGCTCTCTCGAGCTGGTAAAAATACATGGAGCAATCTGGGCCAATTTTATGAACAGTACTAAAAGATTGGCAGTGGAAAGAAAACAAGCCGGAGAGACAGGAGCTGGGGAAAAACAGAGAGAGAGCGCAGGATAAATTAGGCCAGTAAAGTTGAAGGCAGGCGGAAAGAGAAGACATAGAGACAAAATCAGCTGTTTTAGAGGAACTGTACATCTGGTCATCAATATTACGAGGGGCACGCCAGCATGCTGGAGTGAACCTCAACAAACATCAAGGTGCAATGGCACCGTGGTCCCCCAAGTGGCTGCAAGACTTAACTTTTCCAAGCTCTCTAAAAAAATGTGTGGTTGCCTCCTTTTACTGGACTGGGTCAAAGAAAAAGCAAATTAATACTTCTTTTCCCATCCAGTACCATTATTAGGAATATGAATATGAGGAGCTGAGCTAATAGTCAGCTGGGGGTGCTAATTCTTCAGTTGTCTGCCATCAAGCCATTGCAGATGAAGAGGGCATGATGAGAAGGTGTCCTTAAAACAGCATCAGTCAGATTCCAAAACAACAGAAAACCACGCTGAAAACATGATGGGAATATGCTGTCTGTGTCTGATTCATGCATCATTTTGTGAACACACTTTCTTTGTCGATTTGCACGGATCTGATGTGAAGTCTGCCGCCATTTTTTCACGTAAACATTTTTTTTTGCATATTTTTGAGTTTGTGGCGATATTGTTTTTACACCTCGGGCCAATCTTAAAATCCTTGTTGCAAAATTGTTTGCAGCGTTTCCCATTCCATTTTTAGAGCGCAAGTTGAAAATGCAAAAAAGGCGCATTACAGAATGGAAATGTGCATTAAATGTGTCTGTCATTTATTGCTGGGTGGGTTATATTCAATTGGCTGACTGAAAACGGGTCCCTACTGTGTCTGTGAATGGATGAGAGCACTAACACTGGACTACGACAAATTGCTCGCCATGTCCTCCAAAGTCAGGTGAAATAGGTGAACAACCGGAACAACATCAACATATCAGGAGGTGTATTTCCTATCCTTTATCTGAGTGCTGTGTCTGTGGATGACTATGTTTGCAGCTCTCCAATGATTATAGAACAAAAGTGATTCCAATATGGGTCAATAATTAGCCCTCCTGTCTCCTGAATGGTTGGTCACCTGGTTTATCAAATCTCATTCTCAATTAGGGGCGAGGTCAGGAAGATGTTCCCCAGGCTTTGATTCCATTTTCATGTTTTCTCTGAATCAGCGCCTGTTTAAGCAACCACTTCACAGTGTGTTCAGGTTGAGGTAAAAAAAAAGGCCAATTACTTTACTGTTTCACTGTATCATTGATTAAGCCAGAGCCCGTTTTTTTTACACATCTGAGCATCCTTGAGAGATTAACCTCCCAGTGACCTTTATGTTTTTATGCCTTCCTATCTTCAAAATGCCATTTTCATCTCAGCTAACAGAGGAAGCATTTTGATGATTACACTGGCAAACAGACTGCTTCCCTGCAACTGTCCATTACCTGGCAGGGGGAAAAAAGAGCACTGAGGATGTATCCAGCTGTGATGATAGCCGCAAATCGTGATTACCTTTTGCTAAGACACACAAACACACTCACATGTGACAGGAAATTATTGACTTTGCAGACTGGGACCAGATGCTAGTAGCATGTGCTGCGATGTGAGTGTGTGTGTGTGTTGTTGGGGGGGGCAGCTTAATGAGGCTTTGTTAACCAGAGGAGCCAGGAAGGGATAAGGTTTATTTGTGCATGTGTGTACGTGTGCGTGTGCGTGTGTGTGTGTGTGTGTGTGTGTGTGTGTGTGTGTAGGAGGCAATACCTTTGCAATATCACAAAACAATATCACCTTGTCCAAATTGACCATTTTCAGAGCATTGTCTCTGACACACACACACACACACACACACACACACACACACACAGGGAGCCTTTCTCCTTAGATGCACAGCTAACAACAGCAGGATCACAGTAGGGAAACATAACTGGGATCTGAAGCAGGAAGGGAGAACAGATGGAGGGAGACATTACACAAACGCATCACACACACACACACACATACACGCACATAAAATACCAGTCATTTACAGACACACACATGCACACACATACATGCACACACACACATTCACACTGACCCCCTTCTGACTCCCTCACAGTTTAAAAGTGTGCAGCCTTGTCGCAGGCTTTAGCTGATGGCCTCTACCTTTCCTTTGAGCGTGTGTACCGGTGTGTGTTTGTGTGTGTGCTTACCACGTGCATACAGCTGTCATTGTGCAGGTTACAAAGGCACCTTCTCCAAGATGAGATGCTTCCCATAGCCTTGCCATATGCGAGCTCGTTCCAGCTCAACGTCTTATTGCATGTGACAATGTGCCATGTTAAAATCATGTACAGATTTAGCTGTTACAGCCTTAATTTCCTGCAACTTGCAGGCGTAGCATCATTGTTTAGCTGCGTGTTGTTGGCTTATAAGGTAATGCTACTAAAAAGTTTTCTTTAAAACTTTTCAGTAACTTTGTAGGAGTGAATCTGATTTATGGTTTTTAATACATAAATCTAGTTGGACTGAATTCAAAAGTGTCTCGAGTGTAGCAGCTCGAGCACTCTTGAGAAATAAACAGAACAATATGAAATGCATTGTTTCCATTTCTTTTGTGGTTCCTGCACTCAATGATTAACTCTTGGAGTCAGCACTAAAAGAAACACAGAGCACAAATATCTTTGTCTGAACATCAAATGCACCATTCATTGTTTATAAGGGGAGGCCTTTTGGATCAGAGAGTAACAGGTTTGATGAAAAAGGTAAAATGGAAATACCAGCTGATGTAAACCAGATTAACATTATTAATCATGTTGAAAGTAACTTTCTGTTTCTTATGGCGTATGATGAAGAGGTTTGGCTGCAGAAGAGCTCTGTCAAAATACAGTTTGCATGAGATGTTGGATTACCCATTGAAATGCAACAACAGACATGGCGACGACAAAACGCAGCATTGAATTAGATGTTGGCGCACTGTTGCCGCAGAACATGATGTAAACATGACATTGTTGTGGAGTATTTTAGGCCACTTGATGAATCTTTAGCTCGATTTGAGTACAGAAGCTAATTGTTAACTTGTCTGTTGTTTGTTGTTGCACACACTGGGTTTAACAGATCTGAAAGCAGCAGCAAACATGGCTGGAAATGAGAATGATGAAACTGGTGGTATTGAATCAAAACAGCAAAGGTACGTCCA
This sequence comes from Diplodus sargus, assembly GCA_903131615.1. Lineage (NCBI taxonomy): Eukaryota > Metazoa > Chordata > Actinopteri > Spariformes > Sparidae > Diplodus > Diplodus sargus. Next base: position 5,296,735 of record CAEMYA010000092.1, read on the forward strand.
TAAAACAAAAACGATGGGCCTTAATTAAAGGACTTGTAGGATGAGTGGGCCACCATCCCAAAAAGTCATAAATTGACTTTTCATACAATTAGGACAGAGGTGTTATTTGATGCAAGGGCACTCGATGCTTCGCAGCTTTAACAAAAGGCTACACCCTAACAACCATGCAATCACTCGCTGGCTGCACCCGATTGTGCTAGTGCCACTCGTGGGCCGTGTGCTCCAGGATTTTAACATGGTGGCTCTTTTGAAAACTTTTTCTTATACAACACAAATAGCTAGGCAAATGTTTTAGGTAAGAAATAAGTTCTACCGAATATGTCTTCAGTCTAACGTAACAATGTTTACGTTTTTTTAAGATGTTCAGGAGTTTCCAGAGGCTGCAATTGACTTCGGACATCCTGGTTGGCAATCAAGTTGATGCAAGTTGTGAGACACAGACGATATGACTTCCTTTATACTGAAGACTTCAAAATTTCCTTTGGCTGTCTGGCGACAAAACCCATTTGGATGGCACTCGATGTTAAAAAAAACTTGGTCCATATAAAAACTGCCAAAAACAAATCATTTCATAGTTTCCCTGATTGATAATCTAAAAACTTTCAAGACAAAAAAAAGAAAAATTGGAATAAATGATTAAAGGCACCAGAAGGGTTTGTTTGAACGAAGTGAAATGAGCCCTGATATCCAAATATGTTGGCCGCATGAACAACACCAGCAGGAATCATGTAAAACAGGGACACAGACAATTGGCACAGACTGGTTTTTATCCTTTTTAGTGTGCCGAGGTCAATTTACTTTAACGTCTCATTTCTCTCCTTTTATTTGTCTTCCTCTGAGACTCACTTTTCCCTCCTGACTCTCCTTCTCCGTCTCCCATCTCTCTCCATCTCACTGTCGTATTCATCCTGGCTTGCCAACAGGGAATAGCTGAGCCTTAATGAGAATCCAGCCCGTGTAAGCATGCGCATGTCTATGATAATGCGCACTCCAGATAATTGCATGTTTCTAGTGTGCAATGAGTGTGTTTGTGTGTGTGTGTGTGTGTCTGTGTCTGTGTGGGTCTAATAGTGAATGAGAATCAGAGAGTAAGGAAAAGTGTGTTTGAAAGCATGTATGTTTGATTGACTGCCAGCGCCACAGTACAGTGTGTACAAGTGTGTGTGTGTGTGTGTGTGTGTGTGTGTGCGCGTGTGTGTGTGTGTGTGTGTGTGTCAGATCCATGCTGGCTGGACTTTACAATCCCAGCGATGCCAGTAACAAACCTACCTTCACACACTTTCTCATAATTCCCTGCTCTCTGTCTCTCCAAATACACCGGCACCTTTATCATCAGCTAAAACTAATAGCTTCTCACTCCCCAGTCAAACACACACACACACTGCAAATCACTCTAGTGAGGACCGCTAGGTGAGTAACATTGATTCTCTAACCCTTTAACCCCGAAGTACATTAATTGCCTCACCCCAGCTTTCATCTAACCCTAATTCCAACACACCGCCCTCATATTAGTCATGTGTGTTAAAATGAAGACCAATAAAAACTAATTTTGGGAAACTTTCCTGCTTCTGAAGTCGGTCCTCACAAGGATAGAAAAACAAAAAGGTGGGCACACACACACACACATGGAGCAGTGGGAATCATTTCTGTGTGTAATTTTTCCCATTCGCTGCTGGTGGAGCAGGCTGTTTGATTGGTTGCCGCAGTGATAGATGCCTGGCCAGTTTTCTGATTACTACAATCTTCGATCTCCAGGGCCCAACATAATCAGAATAAATGTCCCCTACTGTAGAGGGAATAAAGGTGTGTGTGTGTGTGTGTGTGTGTGTGTGTGTGTGTGTGTGTGTGTGTGAAAGGGAGACAGACTGGTAGAGTAGAAAATAGGTACGAGTGTGTATTGTAACAGGGTGGTGAGTGTTTGTACAACAGTGAGTGACAGATGGTGCATTAGAGCACTGATGTTGCAGGGCGAATTGATTTTGGTCTGTTTTGTCGGTACTTTTCTCCCTCCTCACCTGACTCAGTCAGGTGCTGTTGTTTAATGTCTCATTAGGTATTTCATCCCGTTTTGAAAAATAATCTTTTTAGCCCCGTTGAAATCACAGCAGGTGCGCATGAACTGCAAGATTGAGTCAGAAAGTGTCAAGTGACCCAGTTTTAAAGCCATGTTGAGCTCATTTTAATTTGAATACTTAACTCTTTTCCTACGGTGAATGAAGAAACAATAGAAGAGACAGTAAGTCATAAGTCTGATGTGTTTTTAGATCCTTGACAAAACTGAGGACACACTGATTGGACATGTGTAGGCTAATTTCACTCCGTCTTGTCTGGATTATGTTTTCATGTGTTTGTTTGAATCTTAGTCCTCAGTGCTCAAGATAAAGAAATCTCACAAACACCTTTATATCCCATTTTTATATGTATAGATTGAGGGCTGACCCAGATGCTTCAAAACTTCTACTTTTGCCATGTTAATCGACGTCCAAATCAGTGTTTAGGGTGTTGCATCAAAAAATGTGTTCTGCTATGTCATTTGAGGAGTTTTTTGGTTGGATTACTTCCAGCTTTATTTTGTAGTCTCAGTCCTCATGTGTCGTCTTCCACTTCCTCTCTTTATCTGTTTTTCCCACTCTATAGGACTATACACTTGTTCAGTGCCACTAGTGCATGTTAGGGCAGATAGAGATTCTGTTAAGATAACTGTGACTGAATGTTTCATTGTTATACTCAATATTGATGTATTCCCATATTTGTGTGTGGTTTAACACCGTTAATGTTTGTGTGAAAGGGATCAAACATACCACACATACACACACTAAACACATACACAAGCACCTCTGACCCATCTCTTTCAGATTTCAATCAAGCTTCTCGCATCATCTTGACCAATATTTATGAAATCAATATTTATTTGCTTTGAATTGACTGTGGTGTCAGCCTCAACGTATTGATTGGTCAAGATATTGAAGAGGCCCACCTTAAAACCTCAATATTTATGGCACATATATGAATAATGGAGTAAGTGGTTAAAATGAGAAAGATTGCAGGGTCTACTAGATACTATTATTAGTTTTATTATTTATTTGAGTTAACATTTATTCTTACAAAAAGTGTATTTCAAAAATGCCTTACACAAAATCAAATAATGCATCAATAAAATAAGGTCAAAGACAACAATGAAATACCACGTTTCTTTAGGCGGGTTTAAATTATGCTCATCAAGCCTGAAGGACACGTCCCACGAGGAGTTCAAAGGCCAGCACATACGTTTAGAAACCAGGCTCCTCAATCAATGAAATCTTAATCGAAAATGCAAACGTTGTCAGCGTCGAGGTTAAAGTTGGCATGACATGTTCCATCATTCTCCGAGTTTGTGCTAGCAAATAATGGAACTAACTAATAGCCTGCCACACCTACTGGCAAAGCTGAGTGCTCACTGACAGTGCACCTGTACACATTTGTGTACTTTGTGATCTTTTATATGCATTTCTAACGAAACCTGTACTTTGTGGGCTTTGTGTGCATCTGCATTTTTGTATGGGTTTAATCAAGGCAAAATTCTGAATCGATATTGGATTATTTTTTTTTTTACAGACCAAGACCAAGCTTATCTTTAAAAAGAAATCAAGAGGCAAAGTCTCTTTTCTTGAATTTGACTTTTGGGCCACAAACAGCAAACATTTTTTTAAACAACCCACATAGTGTTTAAGGGTTCATACATCGAAGCTCTTTGAAACATTAAAAGTCCAACAGGCCTCCAGCTTGACTGGAGAATATTACAAATTAAGTACATAAAACAAGCATGAGGGTCCTCCTAAAAGTTAGATGTTGTCGAGAGAAAATCACTGGTTTCTCCGTCTCAATACAAAAGTGCCAGCCTTAACGGTGCCGACACTTAACTAATACAAAGGCACTGTGATTTCAGCAAAATGAATAAATCTTAGTTTTCTTCTTTCTGGTAAAGATATCTTAGAGTTTCAAGTGCACTTTTCACAGGGCTTTGGAAGAAAGGAGACAAAGGGAAAAAGTAAGTGGCAGAGGGTAAGACGGACGGACATGAAAAGAGAGGCTGTTTGAAGTGTGCATGCTATCTGCAAGCCTACGAGAAAAAAAGAAGGCATTTGGCGAGGAAAACTGTTTTCGTGTCAAGGGCTCGAGACAGCAGGGCCACTCGGAGGCCAACTGTGCCACTGCATTTACTGGGTTGTTTGATGGTGTACGGTGTTCGCGGAGGAAACATGACTCACAAGATAATAACTACACTGCAGCGCACTTTTATGTTGAAGAATTAATTTCTACTTTTAATTCACTGTTCTTTTGTGCCTTCAAATAAGAAGATGCTGGAGCTTGAAGCGTGCGAGACATTTGTTTTGTTTTGTTTTGTTTTGTTATATCTGTTTGATGTTCTGCTTGCTTACGACTCAGCTCTTTCCCCTTTTTTGGGTTGGATGTTCATGCGGTGGCGAACTCGGTGGTTCAGCAGCATGCAGAAAATGGCACTTCATCACATTTTACATACCACAGAAGCATCCAAGAGTGCATTTTCCGCTTTGTCTTTTTATACTGCCATATGTTGCTCAGCCTCTCAATGGTGGTTGACAGTGATGCGACCCCCGCAATCAACAGAGAAAATCTAAATACATTTTGCAAAATGCATGCTCCTTTCCTTTGGTACTTTCTGTCAGAAATGGGAATTCCCTTTATGTCTGAAATTGGCTCGAGCATTTCTGTCTTTTTCTCCATTTCCCTGTCCATCTTTCACCTGCCGTGTCGACGCAGTAGAGCTGTCCACTTCAAGAGACAGGTTGTGATAACAAAAAGTGAAAAAAGAAGTGTGAGTATTGTGATCCCGGCAGGAAACCGAGACAGGGCAATGATAAATTGGAATGTCTGAAGAAAAGGGGGAGGGTTGGCAAGTATATACCCCAGACTGCCTACTCACGCTCATACACATCAAATATGATGAGAACAGATGACTTTTAGATGGACTGGATGAATCAAGATGTCCAGCTGCAGCGGGCACACTTGAGGTAATCACTGCTCCTCCTGGTGGATGGAGAAATAGAAGACGAGGAATTAAAAAAGAGTTACTTACTCTCTAACTAAAAGAAACTTTTGTGACATTGGTGTGTGTTGGTCGTTGCTGTTTGTGCGATCATGCGTGCAGAATTAGAGTGAGAAATAGAGAAGAGTGTGTTTATGAGGATGTGTGTGAGCGAGAGAGAGTG
>CAEMYA010000092.1:5312624-5339753 GCA_903131615.1 Diplodus sargus
CTGATGTTGTTGTATCTTTGAGAGGGAGACATGAGGTTATTACATTGAAGACACACCTTGATCCCACCACAGGGAAGGGTTGTCTGCTCTGCAGGGAGGCAAAAAGGGTGCAACATTTGCCCTTAGACTGCTGGGGGTGGAAGGGCTTCTAGGAGACATTTATGAGCATTATTTTCTCCTGTATTTTGCGCAGTGAACATACAGAGTTTAGGTGGAAGGTCATGAATTGTTCACATTGAAAACGTGGGGAAACAAGTAGCGTACAAGTACGTGGAACATTTATCTTTGCTTTTATTTTTTAAGTTTGATTTTAAACCAAAGTGAAAGTCTTTCTCTTGCAAACATTTCCCTTAAAAAACAAAATACTAATTTATCGAACCCTAACCTTGACTTCATCTCAAAATGCCTCGGTGTTTTTTCTGGAAACACTCAGATTTTCAAAGTAGAGATCAAATGAAGATTGAACATGGGAAAACTCAAAACACATGCTATGAAAAAGGGTACCAATGTCTAATAAAAAAGATACTGACATTCTGGAAGTTGTTAACATATTGTAAACTATAGAAGCAAGAATGCCAAGTATTGACTCGACTTGCACACAAGTCCTTGTTTCCATTGTTGCCACTGTGTATCTACAGGTTGAGATGTTGCTGACTTACCATTGATAGCAGAGCACAATAATGCACTTCGTAACAATCAGGTTGTCACTATTTCTATGATACTTAACAAATATATCCAAGGTTACAGTGTAGGTGTGTTTTATTTAAGTATGTCTGTAACATTTTAATCAATGCTCTGTTTGGAGGTCTTTATGTATTGTGCACATGTGTCTCTAAACACAGTATATGTGACCTTAAAGAAAACATAACTGTATTCAATGTTTGTTAGTGTGTAACACTATTCCAGCCTTGTGAATCACCATCCATAACTCAGATTTTCTCCCGAACAAGAGATTAGAAATGTGGATTTATCCTCCTACATAGTGTGCCAGCAACCTTTCTACATTTGTGAAAATTGTGACTGAAATTGTCACATTCGTGGTTATCAGGTCAGTGAGTCCATGTTCTTTTGGGTATATCCTTGTGAAGACCAGTTTGAGGTTTCACCCACACTGTGAGGACATTTTGCAAAGTGAGGACACTTTATCCAGTCCTAAAATTTTCACGGTTTGTTTAGGGAAAAATCTGAATCTACAATTATCATCAAAGTTTGGCATGTTTAACCTGCATCACCTGAATTTTTTGGTAAGTTGAGGGCAGCAAAAAAAAAGATGTAAACTTTGCAGACGGTTGCTTATTTCGATATAAAGCAGTTAGAGAGCAACACTATCATTCATTTGGATCATGTTTGTGGCCATATGACAATTCTATATCCACTGTCTATTTTCACTGTATTGTTCTCACTTCGGAAGGAAATTTACAGTATTTCTCTTTGCCACAAATGCTCATCTATGTTAATCAGCTGGAATGCTAACTTTCTGCTGCTTGATGCTGGACAGGTAGCACACAATGCGTTATTAAAAATCTGCCCCCTGCATCTAAAAAGATGATGATAAAGGTGCTGCTGAACCAAAACAATGCACTGAAAGATGCTAAAATGCACTGAAGAGCTGAGAGGAATTGCACCGCTGGCTGATATTTATGTGTAGGTTAGTCACCACAAGCAACACTTTGCACATAGTCATAAAAACTGCAACTCTTTAACATAACATTTATGGGAAGGGAAGGGTTTCTTATCAGCAGGCGTACCGAATATAAATCCTGTGCACATTTTTTAAAATCATATTTATGCCTGTAATTATATAACTGCATTGCAAGTTAGTGAAAAAATGTGTTATGTTGCGATGCAGGCATTAAAAATGCCAAATCAAAGATTCTCCAGGCCTGGTTTACTGTTGTTGACCGTAACAATGGGGAGCAGCCAAAAGGAGATAAAATATCAAACAGCACTGGTGGATTAGGTTGTTTTAAGAAAAAATGCCCCAAAAACAAACCTGGACCATGTAAGTCTTTTCATTTACAGGCGCATACGTATGGTGCACAAATTGCAATATTTTCAAAGCTAAATTATATATAGTGGCAACCAGAGCTTAAGTTTTTCTTCATACTACAGATTTCCTTCTCTTGAATGTTTTATGAGAGAAATGAAATATTTAATAAGAAACCCCTCTCACTCCAGAACTATATCTTCTATATTGAAAGAAGAAAGAAGAAAAGTAAAGAAAAACATGATACCTTAATAGAATTTATTCTCTGGGGGGACACCAAAGTTCAGCAGCAGTTCACGAGAGAAAAAAAAAAAAGACGTGGGACTCCTTTCTGCTCGCAAGCTTGACAAAGTCTGAGCCGCAGCGAAAAAATCACTTTCTAATGGTGTCATTATTTTCGAAACTTCATCTTCGATTAAGCTGTCTCACTTGGATTGACACGCTCAAATTTAAATTATCACAAGTTGATAGGAATGTATAATAAGCTCCACCTCGGCGGTGTGACCTCGCCGATGACTCCCGCAGATATAAGAACAGTTAAAACCAGTTCTCACTTGCTCTCGCACAAAGACAATATTTCACATTATTTCAGTTGCTTTCAATATAACCCCGTGTTACTCCAACCAAAGCACTGTCTGGCATCTGTGTCTGCTAATGGGGTCATTAATATTCATATCTTCACAGAGATGAGATGAGAAACACACTGGCGGGAGCACATTCACACACATAAGAGAAATACACGCACTCCACAAAGAGAAATCAGTTGGCTGCTCAAATATAATTACTTGACTGCTGGCTGCCATTTAGGACGATGCCTCGATAGATTATTTTTGTCTATCATCCTCTCTGTCTTTCTGTCTCTTCTCTGTATTTCTCTTGACTTCAGTTTTCCCCGTCACTGAGTGTTTTTCTGTCTCCCTCTTTTCTCACCCATCTGTCCTCTCCGAAACATTTGCTTGGCGCATCCAACTATGCTGATTTGATTCAAGTAACAAGTGTTTTGTTGATATAATTTTCCATATCAGCTCACCCTTGAAGCTGAACTGAATGATGTGGTAAAGTGCAACTGTGTCTCTGCCACAGAACATTAGCTTTCAAGCTATGAAAGCTTCTCTAAAAAGAGAAAAAAAAACACACGCTGGTTTCATTTTCACTTAAGCTGCTTCAATGTACATAAATTCCATCTGGTGGAACAGCATCAACAGTTTTATACTAGAAACCTCTTGAGTCTCTCAGTGCTGGTGTTTCAAATGAAATATCACAAAGTCAACTGGCATTTATAGCTGAGACAGAAAGGTCAATCTTGACCTTACAAATGGTAGTTGACAGAACACCCCAAGGTCTATTAAATTGGTGTTCTTAAGCTTCAAAATATATCCTGTTGGGAAAAAAAAAGCTTTGCACTGAGCTTAACTTTTTCCACAACAAAATGTGTATGACCCTTTCCTCATCAGAAAAAGGAAAATTAATGGAAAATTAAATGTTCGGGAGGTTGATAAATGTTGAAATTCATGGACTATTCTGCAAACCAACCTTACTTTTTGGGGTTTTTGTTGTTGTTGTTGTTGTTGTTTTGTTTTTTTGCAAAACATTTTGTAATTGTCCTCCAGAACATCAGGACAGGACAACAGGACATCATTAGCCTGTGCCATCCAAAACCATCAAAAAATCTTTGTTGGAAAAATTGAAAATCACTTGCAAAATTAAAACTATCTCTGATCTGACACTTGCTCTGCTAAGCTTTGTTCAGGTTTGGGTACAAAATTGACTTAGATTAGAGTTAGGTAAAGGTCAGTGTTGTTAGGGTAAATAAGGGAACAATCATGGTCATGATTAAAAGAAACCACATCTGACTGCCAGTATAGGTAAAAGGAAGCAAATAGCACTCAAGGTTCAACATGTCGGCCAGTCAAGCCTCCATTACTTCCTCCCTTTGTGATCTTTGTGGCTCAAAAACAGCATCATGCCATTTCTTTTTTCCTACATAATTCACAAGTCCACTAAAGGGACTTTAGACTAAAGGGATGTAAATATATGTCAAGTGACTATTGCATAATAACTGTAATTTCTCTTGGAATCTCTACTTCTTTCATTTCAATAAAAACAGGAGACCAATACTTTCTTGAGTACACCAGAAATATCACACAAACTAATTTAATTAAAACTCAATTTGAAAATTCTTCAAATTAACACATGAATGAAGAATATATTGTAATACATTTAATTCTATTACAAACATCTGCTTTTCTTTGACAGTCTTAGCTCACAAAATAACCAAAAGAAGTGTTTTGTCGATGATTATGTCCGATGATCATTAATTTAATCTTTGGAGCCTGTCTTTGTTCTTGCCTGATAAATTAATCCTCAAAGAGATGTTCAAACATGTTTAATTGTGTTATTTTAGAGGCATAATTTCTTGTCATATATTGAGTACTTAACATCTAATGGCTAGTGCATACTTTTGTTTAGTTATATGAAAGAACAAATGAAAAAGAAGGTAAACATTTATATAATATAATTTATACCATGGTCTGGGGGAATACTCGATTCTGATTGGCTGAAGGGTGTGCATTAACCCCTGATATACGGACACCTACTAAGTAGTTCCAGTCAAATTGTCTGTTTACCTTCTAGATCAATGCGCTAGCTGGCATATCAAATCTGAATATTTTATTTTCAACACTGAGTTCAGTCCTTCAGTCCCTCAGTGCCGTATCCTCTGAACACCACAAGGTGGCGACTGTAGCACACAAGCGGCAGAAAGTACGCTTCCCCTCTTAATTTACTGATATGCAAGTAATCTTACATCCCGTTCGCTGTCCAGCTCTCTACTTCAGGCTGCGGCCACAGTAACGTTACACACGGCCGGTCATTTGTTCGTGAAAATCATGGTATTGATTTGGGGACATTGACATGATTCTAGCTAGCTGGCTGATCTTGTTAGCTAGCATACTGTCAAATTTTATTTACTGTTTGTCAACTGTACGCAATGTTATTGACTTTGAATCTTGCTAGCATAGCGTTAGCTTTCTGGCTCATCACTGAGCGGACTAGAATATCTCCCGTTGCCAAGTCGTATCTATGGTCCGTCCTATTTACTGGAGGAGTGAACAACGTCTCCGTTGCAAAAGAACCTTACGGGACAGTAATGATCGTTCCAGGTATTAGTCAAACCCTCAGGCGTTACCAGGGAAACTTAGTTATGGCTTGTGAAAAACTTAATATTTTGATTGTAAAACGTATGAAAGTATAAATTAATGGTCTTAATTTATTTTCTTTGGCAAGTGACCATGGTATAAGCGGGATAATGCCCTTCGAGGTGTCCATTATCAGGAATTAATGGACTTCGCGGACGCAACCGTCCTCCGCTGCGCATCAGACAGTTCTTCTGCCTCCGCGTCGTCCATTAATTCCTGATAATGGACACCTCATCGGGCATTATCCCTTACATAATCCACTGACTTTTACTATGTTCAGTTATATTTTATCTTCAGTTTTGCACTTTGATAACAGGTGGCCCTTTTGCTTTGATAGTCAGGAGGCTACAAGGCGCACCCATTTACTAAATAATGAGGTGAAGCCTGTAATGCTTGTTGGTCATGAACAGGTGGACCCAATAGTGGATGCCAAGCAGGGAGAGACTTGAAAGGGGAATTTATTGATCACAAAAGGTTTTGCCGGTAGGAAGAGATGGTGAGCTCCAGCGTAGGCCAGTGGCTCCCAGCTTGGTGTAGTTGGAGACTCCAGTTACACATCGGGGTGGCTCAGGCAGGGTGAAGGGTGGTAGTGGTGCCTCCATGGGGAACCTGTACATACCAATCCGTATCCTTATCAAACACCTGAGATCCCTTGTCAAGCACGTGTTGATGCTCCCTTCCTTTGGTTGGTCCTCTCATGACGGTGAAATGGTGAAGGGTGCCTTCCCACAGGACATCACTGCCTCAGACATTTGCATGTGGAGACATTTTAAAGGAATTTATCAAAGCAGGAATATTTGCTCCCTGGATGAAATCTGCAAAATCTCTCACTCGCTGTGTGCCTGTGTGTAAGTGCCGTATGTTTGTCTAAACCCATAAAAATGTTAGAGTATATTTGTATGTGTGGTCATGCATACGCATGTGTGTGTGTGTGTGTGTGTGTGCGTGTTTGTGTGCGTGTGTGTGTGTGTGTGTGTGTGTGTGTGTATGTGTGCATGTGTGTGTGTGCAAAGGGATCACACACTGATTTCCCCTTGTCTAAACATGGTGACTGTTTACCTTCATAGATTGGAAACTCCTGTCAGTCCTTGTAATCATGACAGTGTCTGTGTGTGTCAGGGGGGTTGTTGAATGTAAGTAAACAAAGATAGAGCAAGAGTGAAAAGCATGCCTGTTTTTCAAAATTGCTGTCAAAATGAGTGTGGAAACAAATGTATGTAAGAGCCCTCTTTAGCCTTGTCCTTGATTATGTGTTAACCAAAAGCTGGCCAGTGTTTTTGACACTATAACTGGTTGACTTACTTTGATGTTACGGTCTAAATGGATTCACTAGGTCTGTAAAACTCTTCCATTAAAGGCTGACATAATCAACAATATGGGATTCCTTTCTTTAGACTATTCCATGTAGTGGCTTAAAGTTTTTCCATGACTGTTTTAGGATTGAATCAAGAACTCACAAAGTGGTTCAAATATTTGACATTTTCTGACAGATAGCTTCCCACAGCAGACTTTCACAAAGTCCAATGATTTTTCTTTTGCAGCTCAATATTAGTGCCATTAGTCATTTAGTCATTTCAGATTTGTGTATGATGAATAAACAATAACGCAATCTTTAGATTATTCAACTGGAAAACAAACTCCCTCGGCCTCAGTGCCAAGTCTGTGTTATATTTGTGTGTTGTGTGTGTAAATCTCCTTGAAATGAGTGACCTCGCACACAAAACTTCTGTGAATTGTTCCATTTTACGTATGAATATAACAAACCCCATGTAACTTTGTGAGATACCACCTTGTTGATCTTTATCTGCAAAGGTGTTTCTAACATTTTTAATGCTTTTGTGAACAACACATTATCATACATAAAAGACAGAAAAGATCAATTGCCAGCCCCTTCCATAAAGAAATGACAGTTGGAAGACCAGTGGATCACTGTCATTTGGTCCAACTTGGGTTAGGTTAAGGCGAGAAATCTACATTTACGTACTTAGATTACCTACATAGCTGCATTTACATTATGTACATGCCATAACATGACTACATTAACGAGTTGAACTTGTGATTTTCAGCTTCACAATGGACACAGACGGCTGCCTCCATGGGTGAAAGCCCTGCGCTTGCTTTGACCTGAACATCCATTCCAGACCTCTTCCCTATGTGGCTTTGTCACTGTTTATAGTACTTCAACTGACTTCCTCCTTTGCTGCTTTAATAATTACTACAGCCATTAGAGACGAGTAATGTCGTTTTGAGCGGATTTCACAGTCGACCTAGATGGTTGTTTTTCTGCTGAGGATGGACTGGTTGTGAACATCTGTGAACGCATTTTTCACCTCCACAGGCTTTTTACTTAATTGCCCAGATAAATACCTCTTTCCAGGAATGTGCCAGGAACAGACAGAGTTCAGCTAACATTTTTTTTATTTTTTTTTATTTATTTATTTTTTTAAGCAAGGGCATTAGTTTGTTTTCAGAAATTAGTACAGGGCAGAGTGAAGTTAGAAAAAAGGGGGGGAATATCATCAATTCCAGTTTTGTGTCCTTACTAGAAAGAGCAGTGTGCTTAATTGGCCATTCTTTGATGTACAGTTCTGCTGTTCAGTGACGTCCATATACCCTTATCAGCCCTGACTAATGTCTGCAGGTATACTTTTAAGGATGCATACAGCCCCAACAACCTTCAACAATAAGAATGCAGCGAGTACATACTGTAGCCTGAGAGGTGAAACCCAGGGCAAGAAAATGCTGCAAAGGATCCACTGCTGCTTGTTAAGCTTATGCTTAACATAAGCCTGGCTGCTTAGAGCACACAGTAATAAATGAACGGGACTCAGACAAGCATGTCAACATTTTTACCAACTTCGCTTATCTGTAATATGGTGGCTGGACAGTAAGCAAACACTGTCTGGGGACACATTAGTGAGAAAATGCTCCTGAAACAATAAAAGTGAGGGGGCCAAAAAAATTGATTTTGAAAAGCTCCCTCACTCCCAGTGGAAATTATACCCGCGCCTTTTTGTGGTTAAGTCCTATGTCCTATGTTCACCACCCTTGAAGAGCCAATTTGGTCGTCTCAATCAATTCCTGAGGGAAATATCTTGACTTTTTACGTGCTAGATGTTCCACTATGTTCACCAGCTTGTTTGGAACTATGTCCATCTGCAGCTTCTCTTTACAACAAAGAACAGTAATGACAAAAAAAACAAAGATGATGAAGTCTATCTTGAGCTTAGGAGACCATTTTTGCCTTTCAGGCACAGAATCAGATCTATTGTCAAAATATTGATTAGCAGAGCTTTAGGCATCAGTAACTAACCAAGGTTCTTCTGGATGTTCATTTTATAGGGGAACCTGTACCTGTACGTGGAACTTACTCCTGAGCCCACTCCTCCAAGACACTCCGCTCCAGAAAACACATGGGTTTTTTTTTTCTCTTACAGTGGAAAGGTGGACCGTTTATTTCACTGGCTTAACTCTGGGGATCCATGATAGCCTGGATGTCAAGACCTCCAAATTGGCTTTTAGGACCAGGGAGAGCGATGAGGAGAAAGCACTGAAGTGTTTCCTGTGGGTGGTGAATGTAAGAAATGTGTGTAGACAGAGATGGGGGGGGGAAAGAGTTTTAAAAGGTTCCTTAAAGAGAGGGAATAAGATACAAGGAAAGAAAAAGTGAGAGAGAAATGGAGTTGAAGTATTTCCTCAGGGGTGAGAGCTGTCTTTTAGATGACTGTTTGAAGATTGTGAATCCATTCTCTATGGATATTTATCATTTCCCCATGGATGTGCATTCCCAACCAGCTGCCATTTATCAAGGTAGACAGACAGGGAGAGCGAAGGCGTGGCTGCAGGGCAGATAGAGAGGGAAACGAGGGGAAGAGAAAATCACTATTTGGATGGAGACACTCTGAGGACAGTTTTTAAGTAATTGTTAACACAGAACATCTGCAATATTAATGGATACATTTGCATGAGATAAGAGCTTTCTGTAATTGCTGTCACAAATTACGGAGATGGAAGCTTGGACTGCACCAATTCCATCACACCAAAGATGTGAGAAACGGCGTACATTGCATGAAATCAATGAATAAGCATGACATGATTGAACAATAATAACACAGCATTACTCCAAATAGTAGCCTGGACAACTCAAGGTGGTTGCATAATTTCAGAATTGGTTGGAAAATGGTTATACAAGAATTAGCAACCCAAACGCCAGAAGTCGACCACACAAGTTAAAATTATAAGTTTCTTTATGTTGCAACTTGACTTGGAGGTTACGATGCTTATTATACCCTGCTTAGCTTCAGGCACAAAAACACTTGGTTAGGGTCAGGAAAACATTACAGTTAGGCTTTAAATATATGTTTTGGTCACCACATTCATTGATAGAGATGGTCTGACTTCTCGCTTAAACTATTAGGTTTTGGTCACCACAAAAACTGCTGGTTCAAAACGTGCTTTTGACTCAAACTCCAGTCTGAGACTTGAGACAGACTTCCCTAGGCTGGGCAGTCTCTGCAATACCAGATTTGATCAGACACACTTAGAAATGGGCCTCAGAGAAATGGTTAGGGTCTCCCAACAGTATAAAACCAGGGGTTTTTAGAGCAGTGTCTCAGTCTGATCCTGGGATCGTCTTGAGTTTGTTGGTGTTGCTGTCTGGAATTGTTACAATTAATACTTAAGGGGGCAAGAATGTATGTACCAAATTTCGTGCCAACTCATCCAATAGTTGTTGAGATATCCAAGTCTCGACAGGGCTATGCTGTGCATGGTCAATATGTGACTACATTCATTATATTTGCATTTGATTACAGGGATTTAAGATGGCAGAAGACATCCTCCTTTGTTTTTACAGGCACAAGTGAATCTATTTAACCCCAGTCATGATCGTGACTTGATTGCTGACATGACCTGTATTTACACATCAAATACAGCTAATAACAGTGTATTGAACATAAAGACAGCATAAATAGTATTAGTGAGTATTTAAAATTGAAATGAATTGAGAAATGAAGAAAGAAAATGAACAGAAAACAAAGATGGAGTGACCTGCACTCTATATGGAATGGGGGGGGGGTTGAAAAGAAAAACGGTTACATGAGGACACAAGAGATGATAATCGGACCTTTTTATATCAGGTTTTCCATAAGATAAGACTCTCGGTTGGGATTGATGGTCAGCAAATATTATCTGGCAGTGGGAAGGGTTTTTAAAGATTAAATCTTACTTAACTTAATTGAATAGCCCGCACAATCATATCAAACATGCTTTAAATGTATTATCTCCCACCTGCAGCTTCCCGCACAGGTCCTGTAATGTGTGGAGCTGGCACACCAAGGTATCTCAGGAGTCAGCATCCTGTGAGAATGAGAATGAGATAGAGACAAAAAAAAAAACCTGGTTCTAATATCGGAAACAGTTAAGGAGTGAGGAGGATATTGTCAGCGTGTTTACAGCTGAGAAACAAACAAACCTGTCAGGTCAGTTTTTTTTGTGCAATACATTTTCAAAATCTGAATCTCTAGGAACTCCTGTAGTTTCTCAGCAGCCTTTGGTGGAAAAGGGACACAACAAAATGCTACCTGATAGAAAAAGGCACGAGATGTTAAGTACATGCTTCCTTTGGAGAAGAGGTTAATGCTCCCTGGAAATTCTCTAGATTTGTCTTTTTTGGTTTTTAAAGAGAATTTGAACCTTTGCATGGCCAACCTTTCAGTAGGAGACCTTTACTCTGCGAGTTATTGACACTGACATTGCCCACTTACTTCTAGCATGAATAGATTTACATCTCAAGATACTCTTAAAGTTATGAGTCATCCGTAGACATTCACTTCCATCAAAGATATTGATTTGAATGGTTATCATTTAACCAGGCTTAAAGTTGTCATCAGGGGTGTAATTAAGTCTTATAGCTGAGTTTATTGTGGCTCGCTAGGGCTTAACAGAGATTAAATTCAAAGGACCAATTGAGAAACAGCTGATCAACAACACACTGATGTTACATTGTCAAGCAATGCTTTCGCTAACACGTCTCTGACAATGACCTCAAGACAGCAAAAGAAGAAAGCAGGGTCATCCAGCAAAAAGTTAAACTTTTACTGAAATGCCATGCAGCCTCATCCAGCAGATTTTGGTGTATTGAACTTACAACCACACCCAGTTGTGTAGCATGGTGCCACGGTTTTCATGCTCTGCTTACAGTACAGTGGCATGCTTGTATATGTTGACTTCGGCATTTATTGCCCCTATTTGTGGGGAAAAGTTATCCAACCGACGACTGATTATAATCGCCTCAGTCAGTGTATCTCCTCCTCCCCATGTTTTCTTTCTGTCTTTATCCATTTCCGTCGTTTTGTCTCTGTCTCTCGGTCTCTCTCTCTCCATCTGTTGCGCTCTCCCTGTCTCTTCTTCCCTCCTCCCCCTCCATCTGTCTCAGAGGAGGTTTCACTAACAGGGTACTTGACAGGAGAGAAGAGTGCAGGGAGAGTGGCCTTTTTCTAGCAAGTCAGCTAGTCATCCAAGGCTAATTAAATATCGCTTCAGAGTGCTCAAGTCTTGCTCTCTCTCTCTCTCACTCTCTCTCTCTCTCTCTCTCTCTCGCCTCTTGCTGTCTCTCTCACTCTGTTCCTTAAAGTGGCTTCTTTTCCTGAACGGAATTAGCACTCATTCGTCCTTCTCTCTCTATCCCCTTGTTTCTAGTCATCGCCTTGGGCTCCTTACTCTCAAATTAACCTTTCACTATAAAAAACACACCAGGGAGTAGTAGCCAGGCAGGTGTGTGTGCATGTGTGTGTGTGAAATTGATAGAAATAGGCAGAGAGGGAGGGAGGAAGGGTGTGTGTGTGTGTGTGTGTGTGTGTGTGTGTGTGTGTGTGTGTGTGTGTCGGTGCACATGTGTGTGTGTCTAAGGGGTCAACGTAAGCCCCTGTCCATGTAATTGTGAATTAGAGTATTAAATGAGCGATGCTTCCCCAAGCTGATGAAGACGCGGGGGGAGCGAAGGTGGAAAAGGTATAAAAAGAAGGAGGGTTTATGGCAAAAAAGGAGAGATGGAGTAAGGAGGAAAAGGGAGAATACATACAAAGAGGAGTCATGAAAGGCAAGAGATGAGATTGGAGATTCAAAGGACAGGATAAGGGGAAGTGACAATCCACGACAAACTACAATGTCATGATGTTAACCATTGGTTTGTGCACTTTTTTGAGCAAGAAGAATTAAATTATTTCCTGGCTCTTTTTAAAAGAGCATTAAATGGTCCATTCTGCTGCAGCTCTGTTGGGCGTCCAGTATTTGCATCTAACTTCAAGGAAATATTGATAGTCTCCGTGATATGATCAGCCATTGCTGTACAAAAATGGTCCACTGCAGGAAATGACGCGACTCTCTCCACTCAAGGGGTTTTGGAAACACCACCGTAGTAGCTCAGTTTGTCAAATACGGATGCTTTGGTCTTCCCAGCTTGACCCACAGTCCCGGAGTGTCATTATTTGAAAGGTTCTGATTGGGAAAAATCCAATTTTCTTACAAATAACACATTTTGTCATGTTTACTTACAATAAATCAGCAGCAGGGGTAAAGTTCTGACCCACTAAACTACTGTCCCATGCAGGGTTTACTTTCCGCCTCTTACAAAAGAGAGACAGTGAGGAATGATGTCTTTTTCACTGCACTAGTGACTCCTGATGGCCAGTACTGGGGGAAATTTGGGAAAAGTTAACTTGATATAAATCATACTGAATAAATGCAGACCTTAGACTGGGGCCACAGAAAGTAATTAATTGCTGATGCTGGCAGGGAATTTCTGTTCATCTATCAGACTGTACAACTTCCACGTTCCTTTGTTATCCTTCGTCGCAGCCAGAGTCGTTGCAGTAGGGCTGGGTGGTGCAGAACGCAGAACTGGTGTTTGTGTCTTCAGACAAAAATGACGAGAACATTCAGTCAAAGGAATCAGAAGATTTATTTAAACAATTGCAGTGTAGTTGTTCCACTTGTTTGCCTGTGCATATAGACTGCTTCCAGTTCAGTTGTCACTCCTGATACTAGTACATTTGAATTCAACAGGTTCCACCAGTAACCATTATCTATTCTTGTCCTCACCCACCTGAGAACCCTCGAAAGAACTTAAGGCCACGACCTTCCAGCAGCCACAGACAATTAATACAATCCTGTACATCGCTGAGAATTTCACCAGTCAAAATGAATTTTCAACACGCGGGGACTCAGTGGTAACATTGGCAGAGAGAGCCAAGCAAGCTCGCCTCCGGGGCTGTAAATTAAGCTTTCCCACTTAAAAACGTTACATACTACTGACAGGCTGTGTCCAACAGGCTGAACACCACACTGTCAGCCTGTTGGACACAGCAGTCAAGAGTGGGCGGTTAGAAATTAGACCATCCAATTTCCAAGTGTTAGAGATGAGTGGAGGCAAGGGGAGCAGAAGGAAGGTACAAGAGGACAGACGGGGCAGGAGCAATGAGTGGAGTGAATTTAAAAAATGTGGACTTCTTGTCTCTCTGGCCCGTCGGCTCCCTGTTGCTTCTTTTCAAATAAAATATGTCTTGCATGAAGAAAAGAATTCCAAAAGTTTTTTGGGCTAAAAAGCACATTCCAGCAACACTTCGACCACTCTCCTTTTGAAGAACTAGTCGCTGTAGCTAGAAACACCTTTCCCAAGCTAAGTTAAATAAATAATGACAGGGGAGAAAAAAGTGATGAAAGCAACACATCCTCATACTTAAATGACTATAAAGGTTGATTACCAGTGAATTCCAAAACAATGTATGACAAACAAAGGCATGACCCTACAAGTTTCAGGCGTACCGGACATTTGTTGTAGCTCCCAGTTTGCTTAAAATAACCATGTTACTATGTAACTTCAAATACGAACAAATCTATGGTACGTACATAACTTAAGTCATGTAACTTACGTAATGTAACATACTCTGCATGTGTAAATTAAGATAACTTTTCGCTCACTTTCCTTTTACGTCTGGACATGAACAGTCGTCTCCTGGGTGAAAGTCTGACCCAACCATCCTTCTCCAGCAACTTCCTCCTTTGTCACTCTTCAAGCTTTACCTGACTTTCTCCTTTGCTGGCGTGAAAAATTACTATGGCCACTAGAGGGCACGGCCAAACAAGAAACATTAACATGGGTCGTAATAAGATGCTTTCACAGTTGACCTACATAGATGTTTTTCTTGTGACGACGATCTGAATGAAAGCGTCCAAACGCTGTGCGTCAACTGACTCGTGTTTTTTTTTTTAAAGAAACAGAACACCAACTTGTAAATCGTGTCAACACGCTTTCCGGAAAGAGATTTTAATTTCAATCTTACCGACTGAGTAATTAATCAACTGGTGAGACTAAAATGTGTGTCCAGCTCAACAGTGCAATAAAGACTTGGTCTAGTCAGCTGCTCTCTCCACCTGTTCATTGTGAATAACCTGTAACCAAACAATAAAGCAATCATCACTGTAAGCCAGTGTGCAAGTGATATCTAATTTAATGAAATTTCAGAATTTCGTCCTGATAAAACCTAATGAAATGTTCCGCAAATTGTTGCCAACCCACCTAATCCACAAGAAACAGATTGTGACTTAGTGGTAACCGTTTTCATTCTCCATGAATTACCATCCACAATGCAGCCAAAAAAACTTTCTTGCTGTTATTATCTAGGTCCATGTTTGAGTGCGCGTGTACCTGTGTGTGCAACTGTGTGTGTACCTGTGTGCAGTTACAAACCTCTGCTTCCATTTCTGCTGAGAAAGGTGGAGTGATTATTGACAGACATGAAAGAGAAGAATTCAGGGAGAAAAACACAGAGGGAGACACGGAGAACTAGTGTTGAAGGTCAAAATTATTCATAGTTTGCGGGCGAAGCAAAATAACCAATGCTTGTATATCTTCTACGAAATCTCAGTCCACATGTTAGTGCCATACAAAATATATACATTTGTGTATGTCTTACTGTCTGTCTAATTGGCTGTCAGTATATATATCTCTCTGTTTCTCGCTAATTGAGAAGCATGCCTTTTCTCTTTGTCCCTCCCTGTCTCTCTTTCTCAAGTGAGGAATTCTAATGTACAAAAGATATGAGTGTTGTCGAGTGTGTGTGTGTGTGTGTGTGTGTGTGTGTGTGTGTGTGTGTGTATGAGAGAGAGAGTGAGAGAGAGAGAGTGAGAGAGTCCTGTTGGGCACACAGATGGGAGAGCAGAGGATGATTAGAGTGGTATTACATTGTCACTGGGTTGGCACACACTGCTTTAATTACCAGGCACTGCAAACACACAAAGACCTCCCTAGATACACACATATTGACACAAACAGACACTGAAACACAACTTCATACAAATGCTAGACGGTGCAACGAAATACATCCATGCATAAAGACGTATGTTCACAATTTACAGATGATGACACATATGACACAGTAAGAGGTTTATTTGTCTTTAGCTTTAGCTTTTCTATTTTATGTTGTGACAACGGTTTGCTTATGGCACGTTTGGTTTTGGGCATAGAAACCTCTTGGATTGGGTTAAGAAAAGAGCATCAATTGGCTTGAAATACCAGTTTTGGTTGACACAGAAGCTGGAAACTGTCCCGAGGGCCCCTTAAAATGTTCAAGCAGTGTTGAGCTGTTGTTGAAACACAGTCTTGAACTGTGGTCACTGGCTTGGCAGCCTTCTCACCTCCAGTCAGGTCCAGGTCATTGTGAATGTGATATGACAAATATTAAAGACAATACAGTACAATGAAATGTACAAATGTGAAGATATGAGGGGTTTGCAGAAATGTTGTGTGTCAACATTTTTATCCAGGCAACTAGGCTGCTTAATGAGGCCCCTTTAAAAAACAGTGGAACTTGTTGCTCAGGTTCAAAATACCAAGCAATCAGCTCCAAAGTTGAGCTTTTTGATTTCTACTATTGACACTATGACACTGTGAGGTCTTTCGTTTGCCCCTCCTGTCTCATGTTGAACAAGACACTCAGCCCTGTGTTCTGTACATGAACATAGTAATATGGAATTTCTCAGATTGTGAGTGACTGAGTCAGGATCCTCCTTGTGTTTTGGCACACATACAACAAGCCTTTTTATGCGCAGAATGACTGAGTAAATCAAAATCACATGAAGTGTTTTGTAAAGTTTTTCATCATAAAGTTCCAACTCATTGAATCCTAATGCAATCTCAAAAATGTTCTCCACATTTGTTATGCAGCCAGATCCATCATACATCTTCAAAATGCTGCACTCGCGATGTAAACAGCTTGACTGGAACTAATGTGTGCTGTATACATTTTGTTTCATTCTTCTGTTCTCTCGTTCAGGACACTTTATATTAGATTATTTAGATCATAAAACTGTAGGAAAATTGTATTTGCTCTGCGGACACATACATTGAGATTCGACAAACAACATGATGGAGGGAGTAATTTTGCATTGTAACAGGAAACAAATGAGTGGATTATTATTCCATTTAATGAAATACAACATTTTAAAAACTGGCAGTGAGGCTGGATATCAAACATCACTATTTTTTTTTGGTACCAACTCAAATCTGTGGTTGTGGCACCGAGTATCAAAAGCTCCCCAGCACCCGAAAGTTGGCAGCAAATGCCTGCTGTCAGATTTGTTCTCTTGTCTGCTTTTTCTTTGGGCACATTTAATCACGCTGTATTTTAATGAAGCCTATACTTTTTCTTGTTTTCCAAGGTGCAACATCAAAATGGTATCATTTTGGTGTTGGTACAGAAAATCTGCTATCTTATTGCAAGTGGTTTCAAACAGTGCTCCTTAGATTGTTGATTTGAATACAAACTTTATTATTTGGTCAACTTAAAAACAACTGCTCTCCATGCTGGGGTAAAAACCTGCAGCCAACCTGCCACTGAACACATGCACTGACTAAGAAGCAGGGGAATGGCAGAGGAAGAAGATTTCATTATTTTCTTTCGCTGTCTAAAATCCATCTCCAGACGTTGGGGACGAATAGAAGATGAAGGAAGACGTTGAAAAAGGGAAAAAAAGCAAGAAGAGGAGGAGATGGCGAAGTGGGGATGGGGGTCAAGAGCTCAATCTATCCCTTAGATGGAAAGCAAACGACAATCGGTGCGGCACAAACATGCGTATCATCCCAGGGAATTGCTCGGCGGTTGGTGGCTCATCAGGGTCCTCCTTTCTCTTTTTCTGTGCAAATGGGAGAGAGATGGAGGAAGAGAATGAGCCGGAGAGAGAGACGGACATTTATATTTCATTGGACCAGACACGGCGATGCCAGTTAAACTGATGTCGCAGCTCTCCAGAGGAGAGCGAGCGGGTAGAGGAAGAGCAAAGAGAGAGAGAAAAAAAAGGAAGAAGGAGAGAGATGAGAGGGGGCAATGGCAAAAAAGAAAAGAAAAGATGAGTGAAAAAGCAACCGAAAGAGGAGCGTGAGAGGTTAATCTAGAACAAATATCCATAGTGACAGAACAAGAGGGCCGGATGCGGGAGTTGTTACTGGGAGTGGATAAGAGGGGATTTACACAGCGCGTGGAGGGTGGGGGGGGTAAAATTGGAAAACTGAGAGGGACAGACAGAGAGAGCGAGAGATGGCAAAGTCGAGGGCAAGGTGAGAGACGAGCAGAGGAACAAAGAAAAAGTCAGGAGGGAGAGCTACAGAACAACGGAGGAATGTTGAGGTGATGAAAGAAGTACATGAGGACGATTAAGGCGACAGGGACGGACGTATAGAAGCACAACTTTAGGGAGGCAGGGAGACAAGGGAAGGGTGCAGCTTTTCATATGAAGCCTGTCACACTCACACTCTAAGAAGTAAAGCCGAGCGCAGAGTAGATGAAGACAGACTGAGATGGTGGAAGTTTTTCTTGATCCTCTGGTGCCACTCGAAGGTATTAAAGGCTGAGCTGAAAGTCGATAAGAAAGCTGTGGTCAAGGGAGTCGGATTTTTACTGGAGGGGGTGAAGACCACAAACCGCTGCTTCCTCCAGCCTCCTGTCGTCGGGAGTGTGGGTTTGCTATTTTATTACCAAGCCTTTGATCCATGAGAAAAATAACAGATACAGATCAAACAGATTACAGATTACACATCACAGGGATTCATCGCCATCGCTGAGTTATTGCGAGCTTTCTGCAGTGACCTGACTTTTTAAAGCTACATTAATTAATTGATGTTTTTTTGTTTTGTTTTTTTTTTTAAACACAACACTGAAGTCCTATAACATTGCACAGTTGTTACGGAGAGCTTGTTAGCAAACAATCATTTTGTTAAAGTCCTTCAGTATATTCACATTCCTCTTATCTCTGATTTGGTCTCAACCAGCTCCTGGGGGAAATATCTGGCGCTTTGGCTGCTAAATGCTCCACTTCACTTGTTCCCAGAGAACAGCTGTCTGCCACAGCTGCAAACGAGGTTGATGAGAGCAGCGAGATTGCAGAAAAACTGTGAAGCTGCGGCGGTTAAACCAAAATGATGAGCTGAAAGATGGTAAAACGCTCTGTAAAGCTTGAGTGGAACTGCAGAGTCATGGGATAGTTCTGTCTATGAGGGAAGATATCAATGCCTAGAGCAACCCGGATAGACTTCTGCCAGAGAAAATAAATATGTGCACGACAAGACTTCAGACAGGTGAATTTATATGGCAATGCAGCATAATGAAATAAAGATGGCTACAAAAGCTGAAACTAATGAAACGATGTACCAACTAACCGTAACCTGAGCTGAACAGTTGCAGATTTGAAAATTCAATGAAACAAATTCTCACTCAAGCATGTCCTCTTACTGTCTTCAGTCAAAATGCTCAATGTTATCTAGGAGGCCTGTTTTATTAGTAATAACGCAAAAATATAAAGCAATGCTTTCAAAATACGGCACTGAGTTAAGAGAATGATCACTTGCCTGTATGTAAAAACAGATTTTAGACTAAACGGGTTACTACAATGAATGTAGATGTGTTATCCATTTCCTGTGTCACCGGCTTTGTCCCAGTGTCCCGGTTTCTCATTTGTATGTAAATGTCCTCAAAATGAATTTAAAGCCATACACGAGTGTTTCGATGTCATGCTGGAGGCTCGTGCCTTGACTCCCCTTCTGCTGTCTTCAGCCTCTTTGTCTATAGGATCTTGTTGTACCTCAGGATTCAAGGTAACTTTAATGTCTGCTGCGAAGTAACTGACTTTTCCTTGACGAGACTGAACAATAATGAATGCAATTTAAAACACATTAAAAACCCCACAAGTGAAGAATAAGGCTGAAGCTGATAAAACTGACAAGTTTCTCCTGGCCAGTGGGACATTGTAGAGTTAACCAGATGGCAGTAACTGCAAGGATTAGTGGAGTAAGAAGGGTCCTGCTGGATCAGAGTGGCTTTCCTGAACCAGCTGGACTTTGATACGGAGGGGTTGGAAATAGATGGCTGTGAACCAGGTTTCTCTCTGCTCCCACAGCTTGTGAGGGAGCTTTTCAGAAAAGTCCAAACCGGGTTGTTTACTGCCCGATGGTATCAATCCATTAAAGTGGACCACTAGGTCCATCTGTATAATAGTGTCATTCATTGACAGCTGCAGAAGATGTTGATGGAAAAAGAGAAGAGCGTTAGGGGTTAAAAGACAACCTTGGGGGAGCCATGTGTTTAAAACATCAACCTTAAAACCTTTTACCATCGGTGGCATGTCCTTGTCATGTAGCTCTTAAGGCAGGTGAAGGAGCTTTGAGCTGCTCTGCAAATGAAGACAATTCATCCTCAGAACACCATGTCTCTTCAACACAACACAACAACACAAACTGGTTTGCCAGTGGTCCAAGTCAAACCTCGTGAGTGTAGAAAGTTGCTTAGTATTGTTTCGTAGTGATCAGATGTTTGTCAGGGTGCTGGTGGGTAGTTAGTTTGCCACCCCTTCTCTTCCGTCTGATCTGTATCACTCCATCAGACCGTCTTTTCTTTTGTATTTACTTTAGTTGTGACTTTTAGTTGTGACCTTGAATCCAGAAGTATCTGATTATTAGAGAGAAACCTGCAATAGCTCCTGATGAAAGCGGCTCAGCTACAAAAGTTAGTCATGTGGGTCCGCAAGTCTATCGTTCTGAGCAGAGTCCATCTGATGTATATAAGCACACAGTCATGAGCAAGAGACAGGGTAGATGTAAGTGTTGACAAAACATTGACATCTCGACAGAAATATGAAACATACAGCAAAACACCATAAAACAGAGAAAACAATACAGACACCTGGCCATGTCAAGAGTCACGCTGACATACTAGCTTCAAACTGTAATTCTTGATCTTGCCATAAACCCAATCTCTGTAATTAGATGTGATTCCTGTTCTCCTTTTTGTCAACCATCCTTCCTGTCTGAGTGTCAAACAGGCAACAAGTTAACATTCAGAAACTGTCCTTCTTCTGGCTCTTTGCCTGTTTCCCCTTCAGGTCGTTCTTTGCCTCAATCAGCCCTTACTAGTCATCTGGTCGTACTATCGCTTGGAGAACTCCCCCTGCTTCATTGCTGGCTAGCTGGTGTCCTTAGTGCCCTCTCAGGTTCCCAAGCTCCATATTTTCTGTTCTTGGGCATGCCAAGTCTTCAGCTAACCAGTCACAGAGAAACTACGAGTACAAGTAAGGACCATCATTGGATTCTTGACTTTTTAATTCACTCAGAGTTCCAAGGTACAAGTCTCACAATGTACTATGACTGAGTTCACAACCTCCCTTTGGTCTATCCTGATGTATCAGATGGTTTTGTTGCACAGAACCAACTGGGAAGGCGCTGCTAGAAAACTTGGATTGGATGAACCATCTATCACTTACCAAATCCAGTCTTGAGGAGATCGAAATCATTCTTTCCAAAGTAGAAAGACTTCTATGCTGTTTCTTTGCTCTTCTTTCAATGAAAATAACTCTACAGTTTTGATATAACTTCCTGGTCTTCACACCAGATATTGCTGTCTCTGGCTGCCAGTATGTTACCAAAGGATTGGTTCAATGGCTGTGTGTTCGGCCAGGTTTATAGCTTGAGACCAACAAGATGGATGTGAGGGATTGTGATCTTGCGATTCCAGCTGACAAAAGACTCTAGTTCATAGAATTTAGTCTAGTCTAATTTATACAAGCAAAAATTATACATACATCGAAGCAAATCACACGTATGTGTAAGTGAGAAGGAGCCAAAAGTCTTTTGTGTTGTTTTTTTTTTTTAAAGACTTTTTTGAGGCATAGACACCTTTATTTGACAGTGGACAGATCAGAAAGGGGAGAGAGATGGGGGTGTGACATGCAGTACAGGTCCTCCGGCTGGATTCAAACTGGTGTCCACTGCGTTTGTGGCATGCGCACTAACCACTCGACTACCTGCGCGCCTTTTGTGTTGTTTTGAGCTTTCAAAATGAACTACTTCCTCGATAGCTGGAAAGTGCTTCCATCCCAAGTATTTGTACGTTGATCACCTCTCCCATACCCATGGTCCAATTTTCTACCTCATTTTCTTGATTGGAGGTTTACCTGTCTTGTAACCGTCAATAACTGTCCAAATAAAGATAAAGTGGTATCATGTAGTGACACTGGCAGAGCAGATATTGATGGTCAGTGACTCCACTGATGATCAACAATTATGCAGGGGAGAATGCGTCATAGAAAAATCTGAGGACAGACTAGGATGCAGTGCAGAAACAGAACTGGTTGTGTTTTTAAATCTGTTACTGCTCTTTCTTTTCTCTTTCTTGCTGCTACTGTGGTGTCACAACCACTTTTTGAACTAGACTTGCGGCAGTTGCGTGCAAAAAGCATCGCACCTGATCTCTAAGGGTTGTTGAAAATAATTAACTCTGAAGTATTTGCAGGTGGATTTTCTTTATGTTCTCTCACCAACCTTTGTGAAAAAAAAAAAAAAGAAAAAAAAAGAAAACGTCCTCTGAGAAGGGTTTTCTTATTAATTTCGATTTAGTGGTAACAGAACAGAGAGACACCCAGACAGGCAGACAGATGACCAGATGCACACATAGCTAGACAGAGAGACAGATGCGGACAGATAGGGATGGTGAGAGAAGAGAGGGACAGATGGAAAGATGTAGATAGATGGAGACAGCAAGTCAGGGAGGATATTGGAGCATTTGGCCTTGAGCCTGAATCAACACAGCAAGCTGACAGCTATATCTGTAGGCTTTATTAACATGGAGAGGCACAAATCCATGCTTGCACACACGGCCATGCATAAACACACACACACACACACACACACACACATTAGGCACTGAGTAAACTTCCAGGAATATGTAAGCAGAGGATTGCAGGCCACATGAAATTAACTTAACTTAATTCTGAGATGTAGCCAAGATTCCCAGGCTTGTGTGTGGTGTGTGTGGGGGTATTGGCAGTCATCTGTAAGTATGAGGGATTGGATATCCAGGTGCTTCCTTTATATCCCTCAGCAGATGTTTTGAAAGACATCCTCCAACACACACATATGCACACAACCCAATTCAAGATATTCAGAAGAGAATAATACAAGAAAATGAAATTCATAAACGAACAGGTAAATAAGGAAGGACATAAAAGACAGCAATGCGCATTCGTCAGTTTGAATGATCATATTTTTAGGCACATTAGGTTTAGGGGTGGTAATAATAAAAAAAAAGAAAGTATGAAAATACTAACTGTTTGTCTGGACTGCACATCGTGGTGCTGTCCTTGGTCCTGATCCTGCTGCTGTAAGAAAAAGGGGGCTGTCCCTGCTTTTTGTTTCTGTCTGCATCTGGACATCTGCTAAGACGAGTTCAGCCAGCCCTGTTAGCGGTTGTGTTTACTGTTAACTCTGAAGGCATTGATACGTACAGTTTCGGTCTCTACCCAACTCATGTTTTTCTTAGTGTGAGTTTATTGTTGTAAGTGAGAGCACTTTGATTGGTAAAAACCTTACACACATGTACTCTTTAGCTACTCTACTGGCATTGCTCTAAAACTTAGTCAGTCAGTCCGTCCACCACTGTGGTTCAGATTGAAAGAAACAAGATGCACTGCAATTAGATCTGGGTAGAAACATTAATCTTGATTTGACAGTTTGAGAAAAGTTTACATTACATTTACAGTGTTGACCACAACATTCAGTGTTTTTTTATTGTTCTGGTCTGTACATGTGATGTCTATTGCATGGCCATCCCTCCTGGGAGAGGGATCCTTCCTCTGTGGCTCCTCCTGAGGTTTCTTCCATCATTTTTTTTCCTGTTAAAAGGGTTTTTTCTCTCACTATGGCAAGTTTTTCCTTACTTGCATCAAGAGTATGAGGACAGAGGATGTCGTTCACTGACAAGCCCATTGAGCGAATATGATTGTGATTCTGGGATATATAAATTAAATGTATCTGATTTTAGTCTTTTTCCTGATATTGTCAGCCTTCGGTCTTCTCCTATGCACCTGTCAATCTTAAAGTGTGCAATAGCTGTACTCAATGAAATTCATCAAATTGTTCTAAAAAATATATGTTTTTGGTTATTTCGGGGGTAATTTGTGTGTCCGTATGCGTGTGTGACAGCGACAGACGAGGCAGCTGGCGGACACAGTGGGCATTAGGATGGCTATTCTGTCAGAGTTGGCATGGGGAAGTGACATCACCTGTCACAATGTTTAATTAACACCTTGGAGTGTGTGCATGTGCGCGCCATCTCCAAGCCCGTGTGTGCTTATTCACATGCGTGCATGGACGAATTTGTACAGCGGATATAATGATAATGTGCCTGTAATTTGCTTCTTGGTCGCATACATTTTAGCACCTGCGTCATATGTGTGGGTGTCATGTTTGCGTGGACTTTAATTAGCATCAAAGTCTGTGTATGTGTACGAGCATGCCAAGGTGTGTCTCTGTGGAGGGTGTGTGTGTGTGTGTGTGAGCGCGCGCGTCTCAATGACAGCTGAGGTCACTCCTGGGGGTTTTAATCTGGATTCGCATCAGGAAGTGGGGTGGCTTCAGCTGGTCTGATTGGAGCTTCTGTCGGCAACCCAGAGGTTCACCAGCTGTACCGATGATACGATTCCTGTAACTGTTGACTCTGCTCGCTCTTTATCCCTCTCTGACTATCTCTCTCTCCCCAACACACACACACACATATGCTGACACACACGCACACTCTCCAAGGCATGTTCACAGACTGACACTCACACTTTCTCTCTCATTAGCCAGCAGTGACTTGGACCTCATGACAGCCTCTGCTGCTCCACCATTTCTTTGCTCACTTTCTCTTAGAACTAAGTCATTTCCACATCACACACCTTCAGCAGAGGACTGAAGCTTAACTCAGTAGGGTTTAATGTCAACAATTATGGTGATGGTTATACATTTATGAGTGACACAGAGCAAAGCCATCCAATATGGAGTGCATGTATACTAAATATATGTAGTGTTTTATCCCTACTGCCATTAGCACTGCTGCGTCAGGGGAGACCCAAACGGAGCTTATGGGAACTGCAAAGCAGGGTGTTTATTTAGAGGTCGGTCACTATTATTAATCTAGGACAGTCATAGAATGTCCAAGTTATGACTATATATGTAACTTGGCATTAGTTTTAATCAAACCAGTACATATTCTGGCAAATTACCCATCTCTAGCACTCTCAATGGAAAAATCATCCTTATCCTTTTTCAAATTGGCATTTTTCCAATGAGTTCCTTGGTTCCATTATTCCATCTCTCCTTATATTCGTGTTTGTGTATCTGATCTCTAAATAAAATTAGCTTTATTCTTTTTCTTCTTTGTTTAGTTATTCAGAATTACAGCTCACTGTATCCCAAACACGGTTGATTTTGTCATCATACTGGTTGAAAATTTTTTTTTAATTGTGCTATTCACCTGGTGGAGAGATTGTTCATGGTCAACTGAGGTTTTTCTGTGAAAGAAAGAAACATCTCCTCCCTGATCTTTTGCTCTCTATCTACATTTTCTCTCCCTCTTCCTCTCTCTGACTTTTTTTTTTCTTCTTTCCATCTTCCTGTGGTTTGACTACTTCATCATCTTGGGCCCGGTGACAGCAAGGCATTAATCCTGGCCCCCTCTCACACACGCACACTCTCGCTCCACCCAAACACACGATGTGCACGTACTGCCCACACACAATATAGCCACACATATACACATGTGCAAAAATACAGATATGTATTTACATGAACACACAGGCGTGCATGCGCCTAGCGTGCCGCTGCTCCTGAATATAAATGCACAGGCGATTGCATGGTTATAAGCACAGAACCTGGATGTGGATGACAGATGTGGAAAGCGATTCAATCCCTCTTCATGTTCATTTTATTGCCACGCGGTCCGGCCGGCGGAGTGAAAGATGTAAAATGAAAAACAGCCCCGACATTTACAACATTACGCAAACTTCAGTGCAGCAATGAAAGGTAACACGATCAATAGATAGTGCAAAGTGCTACAAACGGCCTCGTACATCATTATATGGAACACGTTCAGTGTAAAAGATTCATGCAGCCATTGCTAGGCAAATGGCAGCTACCGTGATCAGAGGCTGAAGCCAGCGCAGACACACCAGCAGACAGTAGATATATAAATATCTGACTCCGATGGAAACAAACTGTAAGAAGTTTCTGTCGTAAGTAACAGTGTGGGAGTCTGTGACATGCTGCGAAAGCCTGATGGGTGCTGCACCTTTTCAGTGATAACAAATAGATGGTAATTAATAAAAATAAAAAAATCTTTTTCTGCCTACATGTGAGAAGAACCTTAATCCTGAAACAGGGCAGAACTACAGCTAACTCTGCCAGCTCCAAAATAGAAGACAGACTTGAAGCTAGCGGTTTGAACCTGGTCCTCCATAATGTCCGTTTTCAACATCAACATCAGCATGAGTACACCCTCAGGACTTTTGTCCGTGTTACCGTAACAACTAGAGGGACCTTTACTGTTGAAAAATGAAGTTACTCCAACGTAACAAACAAATAGAGGCAAGACAAAGAGGCATATTTGGCGATTCAAGCTTCTGGCTTTACTTTTAAAACCATAATCAGACACAGGAAGAGACGTCAGGAAACAACTGCTGTATGTCACAGGCCTGTACTGTTCATAATGTAAAACATCAACACACATTAACAACCAGTGCTCACAAAATCATGCAAACAACTTCACTTTTTTGACCCATGCACATCCTAATTTGTATAAAATCATGGATTTAATCTGCCGCCATAGAAACTCAAGAGCTAATTCACTTGCTAACCTCTACCAGCTGAAAGGAACGTGCATAAATATCATAAACTCAAGCTACTTAAATCAGACAATTGGAGTGCTCTGGATCAGCTGATGTGTCAGCTTAGTTTCCATATCACTATCACCAGATGAGCGGTCTATTTAAAATGCTGCTGTTTCCTCTCGGTTCCCCCTCGGGGCCTGCATTGATCTCTCCCCGCTCCCGCTTTTTGCTGTCTTTAAATTAGCTTTCACAGGGAGTGATATGAAACAGAGCCTTCATGCCAAAATAAAATCTATATTCACATGTATTCTCATTATAATGTTGCTATTCAATTACTGACTGGCTGTTTCTTTAATCTATTATGCCCTTGTGAGGACCGGGGCTGAGAGGCAGCAGTATTCTTTGACTCTGAAGTAAAAAATTATATTTAGGAGGCAGCCGAGTTACCTCCGCGATCGTGACCAGAGGGGCAGCCGACACAAATCCTGGACAAACTGAGGAGCGTCTGCAGGGAGAGTGAGTGTGAAAGCTCTCTTTACACCTTGATAATGACTCTGGGAGCTCAGCTGCTAATTAAGTCAATGCTCAAAGGTACAACGATAGCTGCCCTGGTGAGGCTGCTCAGTGCTCTGTAGTCTGAAAAACTTGGCCACAGAGCAACTCCATTAACTATCACTCCAGTCCTCTCATTCCTGGTTTCAGACCAAACTTCCACAATCCTGTTTCAACCAAAAATTCGGACTAGGTTAAATCTACAGT
>CAEMYA010000092.1:5356876-5413215 GCA_903131615.1 Diplodus sargus
TCTCTCCCCTCATCTCTGGCCATTTGTGGATGTAACACCACCTACTTTGTCATTTGGGTACAAGGACTTTAAAGTGCCCGGCCTCATATTGAATACAAATGTCATCTTATCACAAAATACTTCCACAAGCAATTGGAAATACCCTGTTAGAGCCGCAGTGCTGACTATATAATGCATAGTTGTCCCAGGTTACACTGGACACGTTTGTTCGTGCTTGATGGGCAGGGGCAGGAAAAGCCATAGAGCGCCACATGTACTGCATGCAGTAGGGGCACCAGCGTGTTATGTATTTATTGTGAAGACAGGGCACTTCACCGCATTTTCTCCACATGGAACTGCACCCTAGAGGGCAATTCCATCAATTCCCTCGCCCGAGTCCACCAGTGACTGGAGATAAAAGGGTTTTTTTCATTGTAACTGCAGTGAAGCATACCTAGAGCAACGGATCATCAGCTGGCATTTAAATGTTATAACCACAGAGTGCAGCACAATGAAGATGAAGCAAAATGACTGCACTCGTGAGGCAAAGAGTGACAACTTGAAGTCTTGTTCCGGTTTTTACCCTGAAGAGACGGGACAGACGTGTGAATTATTATTATGCACAAAAATACTTGCAAATGTAAAGATCAATGAAATCTTTATGGGGATTTGGAGTGGATTGTAGCCTTTCATTAAAAAAAAAAGAAATTTCCCTGGAGTATCAGGGAAATGTCAAAGCTTTCATAGCTTACCATGCTGTGCTGTTTTATACGGCTGAGGGTATTCACATCATATGCAATGGTAGAAAGTAGCAAATAACATGTGATTCTTATTTCTTTAAATGCCACACTTACTTAAACATATTTAAAGAATCGAATGTATCTACTCGGGTTGTCTTCCCTTTCTCATGAATGTCACCCGATGGAGATTTATTCTGACCCTGACAAAGGAAGCATTTTTTTGAAATGTGGAATAAAAGATAGATTTGCGTAATGGCCACTGTTACGCAGCAGCATCCTGTTATTGAAGCGCTCTTTTGATGGACAGGGACAAAAGGAAGCTGGGGGGAGGGAGGGACAGGGGGTGGCTGCACAGACAGGTTAACAGGAGAGGGGGAACGTATGCATGGAGAAAGGACGAGCACAGGGAAGTCAAGGAGGAAATGACGAGTAAAAGAGATTAGACTGAGAGAGTGAAAGATCAGAGACGAGTGAGGAAACAATGGGGAGAAGAATGACAGGGACAAGAGACGACCAGTCGTATCTGAGGCCCTCTCCGGAGATGCTATTTTTCATTTTTGTGACTCATCTGTCATTATGACAATCATACAGTCACTGATGTGTCGAATTTCCTTGGTTTCATTTCCAGAGAAGGCAAAACTTGGGAGAAGAAAAGAATCTTCTGATTTAAAATGTAAACAATGAAAAATGTAACAAATAGTCTAAAGTTGTAGTAATTTAGGACAAAAATTAGGGTTTAGGGAACGCTATTCGAGAAAAGATCTTCATCTTGAATAAACAAACAATACAAATGAAAGAATGAACATCTACCAGCTGCAAAAGTTACGGAAATTAACATGCAGCTCTACTTCTTCACTGCATTAGACTGAACTTCAAATTGAATGAAATATATCTTTTTTTACCGTCTAATATTTGAAGGAGCCTTGTAAAAGTTTTGTCTAATAATGTCCCCTTGCTCTGTCATTATCAGAAAACGACGGGCCTGGCTAGTTAAACACGGGTCAATAAAAGAGTCCATCAGACGAAGAAAAGAGGAATGTCATTTTCATAAAGATGTGGTTAAATAGAGGGTAAAATCACTACATGAAATTTGCCAAGATGATCCTCTCTGTTTCAAATTATCGCGGAGAGACAGTCGTTCATTTTTCTTTAACAAGCAGTGTCAAAGGAGGTTTAACTGCAGAGTACACACAATGCACACACCCAGTGCTACATTTTTGTATCTGCTCTTCAAATTAACATGCAGCTCATACAGGGTATAAATCGTTAGAAAGTTAAAAACGAAAAAATGAAGCACAAAGGTGAACTCTATGATGAGCCGTTCACAGCAAAATTCAAAGTCAGATTCTGACACAGGCCCATGAGAAACCGCATCCACACACAATCAAAATGTACAGCAGGGTTTAACTTGTGTGTCTGTGTGGTAATTCAAAAGATTTTCAGAGTAAAAGACAGATATTTTTCTGTCAATTTCCCAAATATTAGTGTGGCCAAGGGAATGAAACGGGCTCAAAAGTAGGGATTGACTGCCCTCTCTGGTGTGAAGAATAGGTGAAACGATTGCATTAAATTCATTGGTAATATTTTACTAAAAATATTGTTATTCATTGTTATGCCTTTAATAAGTGAGGAGAGGTTACAGGTCACTCCTCACTAGCCCAGAAGAACTTTCGTGCAGCTTTACAGTCATGTGCAGTCCTGACATTTCGTCATGTCCTGCACTGGCAGCTAAAAAAGTTTTCAGACCAAACTCACAAGCCCAAAGCCATTATTTTAATGTCAAAACTCCATTTTCTCTTCTCCCCGGCTCTCTCCAAACAAATCTGTTTGTTCTATTCAGTATTTTCTCCCAACTCTGCTGTACTCTGCTGTTCAAAATGTCTGTTTTCTGACAGATCGATGTGACCATTCCAACGCGCACATACGGATACAAGCGCCAGTCAGTGAGCTCGTACGAAGAAAAAAATAATTATTGTATCTTGTCAAACGAAATCAGACACACACACACTCCCTCACACACACACACACACACACATCTTGACATTGATGTCTCTGAAATAGGACACAGTTCACTTAGCTGTAACAGTTATCAGCCATGAGCTTTTCTCCCTGTGGTCCTCCCACCACCCTCCCCACCCTTAAGATTCAGGGGCAGAACTCCAAGTGATTGTGAGTGTGGGCAGCTTATACAGTGTGTGTGTGTGTGTGTGTGTGTATATATATATTTTTTTTTATATATATATATGTGTGTAAATCCTTCTGGGGATTATGCTCAGGTGTGTGTGTGTGTGTGTGTGTGTGTGTGTGTGTGTGTGTGTGTGTGTGTGTGTTTCTCCTATTTATCTGCATACGTGCAGCATAACATGCTAACCTTGAAATAGCTCTGACATGATCATTTTATACAGGTGTATTCAATGCACATCCGTTTCTTTCACCGTCCCCTCCTCCATTCTTCTCTCTCTCCAGTCGCTGCTTCGCATTTCCAATCCAGCTCCTCTCTCCTCCTCTTAAATAAGTCATTCTCTCGTTGGAGGAGTCCTCTCGTCCACCTCTCCTGCTGTTGACACTCATATCTGCCTGTGTACATATTTTCTTCTCCATGTGTTACCCTTTGTCTGTCAGCCCCTATCACACCTCCGACTCTTCGGCTCTTCTCTTTGCTTTCCACACCCCCCCACCCCGCCTCTCAATCTCTCTATGTCACTCTATGACATTGTCATGAATTGGCAGTTTCTTTTTTTCTGTCGCTCGCTGCTAATTCAATTAACAAGATGCCATCTCCCCAATTAAGCTTTCCAATTACCGCGCCGCGCTCGGTCCGAATGAGAGTCGCGGAGCGTTTGGTGAAGGTTTTCCTTTGTGCTGGAATGTAGAATTAAAATGGACTCGCAGCCTGTGTGATAAGACCTGCTCGTCATCAACAGAAAGAGAAAGAAACTTTTTTTTTTTTTTAAATGTTCCCAGCTCACTCACTCTGATTGCTCTTTCTCGTTACTGTTTGGGTGGTAATAGCGGGTTTGGTCCCACTTCACTCTGACCGCATTCAGATGTGCGACCCTGTGCATTAACAGTAAGTAGTTAGAGCGGTAAAAGAAAATCTCTGACACGCAAAAATGTAGAAATGTAATCATGATTTTTGAAAAAACAGCCCGGCAACCTCTCAGACAAAAAAAGCGTCCACAAAGGGGAGTTTTTCTGCTCTTTGTGGACGCTTTTTTGACAAAAGGCACCTGTCAAATAAGAGGAAGAAAATCGCAAAACGGTATGAAAAAATATCACACTGGGCCCCATCACCACAGATCACATAACTCTACCTCTGAAACTGTCTTGTTTCTTTTAGTCCAGTGCTTACAGTATGATGTTTAACATGAGTGAGCTGTGAAAATATAACATTGCGCAGACATTCATTCAACAGACTGCACACAGTGGAATTCACTATTTGATGCAAGACTAATACACTCTAAAAGAAATGTACCTTTCTTTTTTTTTTCCCCACCACCACCACACACACAATGATGCTAACTGACATGTCATCAAACACAATGTTGCCAACCTTCTTGAGATGGTTCATTGGGTTTGGGAGGGGTATGGGGGCTGCTACCTAATCTGTTGCTGAGTCTGGTAGGAGGGGCGGGGACAACTGATTGAGTGTAATTAGCTTGCTAAACGCTTACCTGCACCGATTAAATATAGGTTAGAAAAGGAGTGAAATGTAACCGTCAATTGTAGCTTACTTGACCTTGTGTGTCAAGCTAACGGGTTCATTTCAACCACTCACAGACGACACCCACCTTTTCCTCGAGACTAACTTTCTTTTCGGTCTCCTGTCTTTCCTTTTTTTTTTCCTTCTTTGGAAACCAGATTTCCTTTTAGGGCGCATGACCGCGCTGCTCCTCTTGGGGCTCACCGTGAAACTCCGATCTTATAGCTCTGGGAAGCACTGTTGCACTCAGGACCGTACCATTTCATGCATATACTACAATTTTAATAAGATATTATATTAATTATGATGGGTTAATAATTCCTTTTTACTTAAATGTTGGGGTACCCTGTAAATCTCGGGCCCTTAGAATTCCCTCCAAACAGTGCCAGTGGCCATCTGTCTTGAACACCACATACAAGTCATTTTGATCATGTTTGATTTATTGTATTTTCTCTAAAATATGCCTGCGCTTTAGCCGAGGGAGTCACAGAACCAAATTATCATCCTCTAAAGAAACAAGCCACTTGTCTGTGTTACCGATGTTCAGCTATACATCAGGCAGTTGCTCTTTTATAAATTGTTTTCATTTTCACAGAATTTAATAATAGTTTAGACTGTGTGTTTAACACAGTTGTAGTTTTTTTTTTTTTTTTCACTTTAAGCACAACAACACGTACATGCGGGCCATCATTCAAAATTAAATAGCCTGAAATTGACAAGCTGTAAAACCTCAGGATACATGAAAGAAATGAGAAATGAAGAAAACAATATGCATCCAGCTTCTTACACCTCCAGGTGAATAATTAAAATTCACCAGTAGTAAAACAGGTTCATGCATTATTCAGGAAAACAACAGCATGTTTCACAAGTCCTGACTCCTATTCAAAAGAAATAACAGAGGCAAAATGAACTTAAAGTATTCAAAGAGAAGGTTCATCCTACACTTAAAATTGCTTCTCTGACTGATAAAATATTAAATGACGTTATTAGTTTACTTATCTTAACCACTTTATATAAAGTTGTGTAGTTTAGTGCAATGGTTCCCAAAACTGATGCATCTTAGAGGCTTTTGATTGACAACTGGTAGCAGAGGGCTGACCACACAGGCGTGATAATGGGGTGATAAACCGTACATTATAAACCGCAATCACTCCCACAAAGAACCCCACAAGAAACAATTGAAAATGCTCACATAAGAAATGTACATTTTTCTTATGCGAATTATTATGTTGATTTGCATCTGAAAAGTGAAATTAATGTGGGGTAAACACTAAAGGCTTTATAAAGCAGCATAAAATGAAAATACTATTACTTACATGAGTAAAAGTATTTCTGACCTACTAACAGCTGGATATTCCCTCATCTTCTGCATCTGTTCCCTCTCAAAGCTGCATTATAGCAGTTTGCCTACAATTACAAGCACTACGTTTATTTACGGCCGACCTACACAACTTAAGGAGGCCGATCAATATTGGTCTCGGGAGCTGTTATCACTCATTCTAATAAACTGATAATTAGTGAAGACTACATATCATCACTACCAATGCACCATGGCACCGGGCACTGTTGCTGTTATTTTGGGCGAGGGGAGGCAGCGTCTACCTCTCAACCTTGATTATCTTTGGTGTTTGTCAGAGTAACATTGTGGAAACCAGCAGCAGGTGCAGGGAGCTGATTAGAATCTGGCACAGTCACATGATGATGACTCATCGAAACACATGCCGAGACGGGGAAGGAAGAGGAAGCGGAGGGCAGGACCAAATCATCAGCCTCTCGCTCTATCTCGTCCGATCTCTCTCATGACTTTGTCAAAAGGCGGGCAGATTAGGAAAAAAAAAAAACAGCACTAATTAAAACTTTTGTGTAAAAACTGAATCTAATTGAGCGGGCTGATTAAGGAGCTTTTCAGATCTTCGCGAGGCCATCGACGTGCCAGAGTTACGAGCAAGGGTAAAAACTGCATCAGCTCAGATTGGATGTGAGGTTGTCAAAACAGGGCCCAATTAAAAAAGTTAATTCATTAAAACTTGCGGGACTTGTAGACGGACCTGCAAGATGAGTGATTTATCTGATGTTTATTTCAGCGCGGCTCCCGTTCTGTGTTTCTTCTGAGCGGCTCCGTGTCCTTGCTCTTTCAGAAAATGGATAAGAAAATGCTGCACTTCTCAGCAAGTTAATGTGCGGTCTAATTAAAATGTTAAGAACATACTGGGCTCGCAGACATGTAAGATTACTGAATTGCTTAGTTGTGCAGCAGCAGCCATTTTTTCCCACCTTGAAGCATTTATCAGATCTATCTGACATGATTGCTGGAGAGAGGTCCATCTTGGATTTTATGCAGCGGTGCAAATTTCGAACACTGCGAGAAAAGATTAAACCAACAAATTATTCCTTGAATGGTCTGACTGAGTGCGGGTGAGAGATAATTGTTTAACAGCTATATGCTTTTTCTTTCAGGTTTGTACTGCTTGAGCTGTTTCCATATGCAGTTCAAGGTTCACCAAATTTTGCTCAGTTATAACTTTGTTTTGTTTTGTGAGTGAAATTCTGCAATTTCTAGTTGGCTCATCACCGCGAGTAACCCCTTTCGCATTGTTATTTGAAATTTTGTTACCGTGAAAGTATTGATATTAGCTACATTAAAGGTGCAGTATGTAAGACTCATTAAAGCCTTCAAAAATTAACAGCAATCATTAACAGAATATTAAGACGTCTATGTTTTGTGTCGCAGAGGTATTAATGAAGTAAGCATGCTAACCGGCTAGCCACTTTGCACATTAAGACGTGAGAGTCTGATGGTAGGTAACCACAACACTCCAACACTGCCCTGATCTCCTGGTCCAGGCAGTCGGCTAACCCGATCGCTGCGTGCATTGCTAACTGAGCTTACTAGCAAAGAGCAGCTACAGTTACTGTTAGCAGCTACAGTAGCAGTTACTCTGATGATATGCTGACGTGAGTTT
Source organism: Diplodus sargus (assembly GCA_903131615.1). Classification (NCBI taxonomy): domain Eukaryota; kingdom Metazoa; phylum Chordata; class Actinopteri; order Spariformes; family Sparidae; genus Diplodus; species Diplodus sargus. Next base: position 5,364,262 of record CAEMYA010000092.1, read on the forward strand.
GACAGGTTGCGCATTCTCACACATTGCCCCTTTGATGAGGCAACCATGGACATATTTGAAACCAGCTTATACGCAAATTTCCTGGGGAGATTGCCAGCAAATTGATTATGGGCGATACTCCAGTGCACGGCTGCGCTAGCTTAAGCATCATAATAACTGACAGGCTGGTGGCACTTTCAAAGCTTTAGAAGCGCTAGCTAATGTCATGAATAATTGATACACCGATCCATTTAAGAAGGAGGATTAGCGATTAACGAAAGTACTTCACACTTCACAAACAAACTTTGTAATGGGTTACATATAGCTGGTGCAACGCAATACAGTTCGTACAGGGGGTTCGTGGGTGGTGACTGGAGTACTCTCTATGAAAAGAGACAATAGCATAGAGACGGTTAACTTCTTGAGCTGTGTTTTTTTTTATTCCCCATAAAATGAACAGCTTCACAAAACACACCACTTCCAGACTTTTACTCACACATGACACCGTACCAGCCAATCAGGCGCCAGCAGAGCCCGGACCGAGGTAAATGCAAAGAGGGGGCAGATTCAACGGGTCACTGTAACTGCATGTAACTATGCAAATAACTGTGTAATCATAAATCTACAAATAGCCAGTTGTGTACACGTTGTAAATGTATTTTTAGCAAATTAATGCAAATCTATGAATTAACTTCTGAAATACGTAAATTAGCTTTACTTCTGAACCATACACAAGTATGTCGGTCCACTCCAGAGAATATTTGTCAACTGAATATGATTCTGTGTGTGTGTGTGTGTGTGTGTGTGTGTGTGTGTAGCTTTAGTCACACTTGATTAGTAGTGTACAGACAATGTAAAAACATAATTATGATCAAGTCAAAAGAAACATCCTGAGAGATCTTTTTAATGAGGTTCTTATGATAACTATGTGGAGGTTTTGAAGTCTCAGTACAATAAAGCATCTGCTGTTTAGGAGAAGTCAAAAAACTGAAAACAGGTTTTCTCCACAGGCTAATGAAAAGGCTGATTCCATTCTTCCAAATTCTATAAGCACTTATTCTCTGCGTGTTGACAGGGGGTTGGAGCAGATCCCAGCTAACGTTGTGTGAGCAGCGGATACGCAGGTCTCCGGTTCATCATAGGCCTGACGTTCACATTCGCACCTACAGGCAATTTAAAGTCACCAATCAACCTCGTCTGCATGTCTTAGACTGTGGGAGGAAGCAGAACCCTAAAGGAATCCACACGGCATGGGGCGGGGGGGACATGCAAACTCCACACAGACAGAATAAAGCCGGGGACCTTCTCGCTGTGAGACACTGCAGCGCTGTGTCCCCCTAGGCGGGATAATGACAGCAATAATCAGTACACCTTAATGAGCAAAGTAATGAACAAACAATCTCTGGATTCAAGCCTTTAACTCCTGCTGGGCCCACCCATGTTCAGACTCAATGCTCTTGTGCAACAGTACCATGAATCACTCCGGACCGCAGCGTCCACCAGATGGCATCGATATGTTCACAAATGACAGACGACAGCAGATGGAGAAAGAAGCAGTCAAGACGACATACTGTAAGAGACGGAGAATGGCAGAGTGGAGCAGATGGAGGGAATGACTCAGAGGAGAGCGGGGGGATTTCGGAGTAAAGAAAATAAAAGTGTATGTACAGAGGAGAGGGAATGTGGAGGGTCAGGCTACAAATCTGTTTAAGTCCAGGGCTATTGCTGGACCAGATGAAAGGAGGCCAAGAGGAACTAAACTTTACTCCACAAGATGCTTTTCTACAGAAGTGTGTGGTTTTCTGCGCCACATGAAAGCATTTTATAAAAACAATCCAGTTTGCTAAATAGCTTATTAAAGACCAAAATGCTTTTAGAGTTATCTGTTAGAGAGTAAAAAAAGGGATGAAATAAGTTTGGTGCTGGAAGATTCACCAAAAAAAGGATGCTGGCATTTATTTTCCCCCCCCAAGTTGAAATATTTGACCTTTGCTCACAGCCTGTTAATCCCCGTCTTTCCCAGTGAATCCAGTCATCGGGCATTGTCTCCTTTTTTCCACCAAGTGTCTTTGGTGGCACACACACACCTCAGGAACAAAACAGAAGGAAAGAGAGAGAGAGAAGGGATTTTGAGGCGCAGCTCAAAGGAAACGGGTGAGCCCTGTCTCTTTTTCTTGGCACGTGTGCTGCTTCTGGGGATTATGCTCAGGTGTGTGTGTGTGTGTGTGTGTGTGTGTGTGTGTGTGTGTGTGTGTCTGTGTCTGTGTCTGTGTGTGTGTGTGTGTGTGTGTGTGTGTGTGTGTATGCACAGCTGCTGGAGGTGTCGTTCTGGCAGTGGGACGAGCCAGCTGTGACACTGAACAGCCGAGCTCTGCTGATCGTCTCTGTCCATGGTGCTGAAGATCACCGTCATTAAAGAATATCGTCATTAAGTTTGGGGCAGGTCTATAGGACAAGGTTGGAAACAAGCTTTTTTGTCTTTGCTCTTCTTTCTTCGGCGAATGATGAGGTCTGTGTCACTTTGTGCAACACTGCTGCCGCTTTGGCCTGGATTCTACACAAAGCCAGGATTTACATCAACAGTCACCTTCAGTTGCGGATGTTCCCTTGTTTCGTTTTTTGCCTTGTTTGTTTTCTGTGTATGCGTGTTAAATTATGTTAACTACTTACATTCTGATGATGGCACCTTGTTGATGTAGCTGTGTGGAAGAAAATCTTAAAAATAAAATGTAGCCCTCCATTTTTATCATTGGGCCTATAACATAAGAAAGAAAAGTCAGATATTGATCTTTTCTGAGAAATTTAACCAAAAAAAAAGAAAGAAAGAAAGAAAGAAAGAAAGAAAAGGTTCATTGTGTGAATAACCTGCTTCCGCTGTGACAAAATGATTACTGGCGTGAGAGTAAAGCATGGATTGACTATCATTAAAACCATGAAAGATTCAAAGATATGTTCCCAGAAACTACTTACGTGTCATTTTAAACCAATTTATGAGATGCATTCGGAAAAATGAAACAACTCACGTTTGCTGACTCACTCACATACATTTCAGGCTTGACTCTCAAAGAAGCACGTCATTTCTACAGCAACCAGGAGCAGGAAACAGGGGACTCACTACTCTGAGACTGACATTTGTGCAGGTTGTTATAACATTGCCAAGAATTTTCTACGTTTTCACGTGAAACCAACCTAAATGTCATGATTTATGATTTAAGCATGTGACTTTAATTGTCCCTTGAAACTGCCGCACTGAGACAGACAGTAACAGATGAAAGGTTCGATCAGTCAAAGTGGAATGATGAGGAGACTGCAACCTCCGGAAAATGAATGCATGAAGAAAATATGAATAAAAGGATTCACTGACAACACTGTTTTCCATTGTCACTTTAACTATGCAGATTTTGAAGCCTGCAGTCTGTAGGTGGCTTCTGCTCAGGCTGAAGTTTGACGAATTATATAAGCTAAGCGATGTAGCACAAAGGATAAAAGTTATTCCTCCATTCCTCCCAAAGAAGTTGTGTTAAACAACGTGCCAGGCCAGTAGGTGGCAAAAAAATCAACATAAACAATGCCGGACAAGAACATTCTGAGTAGGAACACAAAGTGGAGAAGCTTATTCTTTATTTGTCACCTATTGCTTAACTCTCTGTTAATTTAAAGTAGAATCACGATAATTCTTTTTTTATGTGGGTCGAGTAGAAACTCTTGACTGGCATTTCTATCATCCAACACCTCACCTCTCATGAGATTTCTCTGCGAGCAAGACTTTCTATTTATTTCCAAAGTCATAGCTGACTATTCAACTGATTTTGTCAATCTCGATGAGGCAGCTTTAACAACTCGCAGAACAAGACTCCTCCTTGAGCGAGCCTCGAGTTTCTGGTTACAAAATCGGATCGCATTCCGTAAAAAAGTCTCTCTGTGTTGGAATCCTTTCCATGATGTCGTCAGAGACTTGAAAGAGTAACCTCAGCTCTGACAGTTGCCCCAAAGGATTATGTTGTCACAGCTGCCAGTGAAAGGCAATCTGCTGGATGAACGAGAGAACTTTTGCAAAGTGGGAATCATTTACGCACCAAAACATGTAATATGGGACCCATGTTTTTCAAACATCCGCAAACGAAACATGGAGGGGAATACTTGTTTACAAAAATATCAGTATGCATGACTACACCTGAACCAGTTGACCAGAACTACAAGGGGGGTCGGAGAGACGCTAATGATACACCATCACGCAGGCCTGAGAAATTGGTTAATCAGGGAAAACAAGTGAAACACCTATGTTTTGACACAACGGGAGCGCAGGCACACAACTCCAATCATGGTCGTAGACTCGCTCTTGTCCCCTAGGCGTCTTCTTAACAGGGCCCTAAAATATTAACATCTGATTTTCTGCTCCCGTACGAGCGCCGGCCATTCTATGTACCTTCCACGAGCCTCTTTCATCTCTCCCCTCGTCGCTTGAAGTGCCACGAAGAGGCCAGGTCATAAGTGCCTTGGATACGAGGCTCTCGGTAGGTAAGAGGGCTTTCGAGGCTGCCTCCTCTCAGAGGCATGTTGAGTTGTATACGAGCCGGTCTGGACCTCTCATAACATTAGCGGCGGGAGTCCTGGACTGCTAATACTGTCACACTGAGAGAGAAAGTCAAGCAGGGAGAGAGGGAGGCAGAGGTGTGAGCGTGTGTGTGTGTGTGTGTGTGTGTGTGTGTGTGTGTGTGTGTGTGCGTGTGTGTGTGTGTGTTGCACTTGATTTACAACAAGATTTACCTCATAGGTTAACATGCAGGGAAACGTCGACATGTGAGCGGGTTCAGAAGAGTGTTTAAGTGTTTGCATGTGCATGAGATGGTAGGTTGGGGGATACGTGGACGATATTCTTCATTTGTGGATAGTACAAACAACCACAGCAGGCATTTTTCTTCCCAAAATCTGTGTGTTAGAGCGAGTGTGTGCGCGTTAGATCCTTAATATAATCACACTGCGGCAGTCGTGCACACACAGAGAGCGCATGCAGAGAAATACACGAGGGGTCCGAGGGATGAATTAGAAGCCGGAGTGTGTGATTTACACATTCTGCAGGTCAGTATTTTCCTTTTTTTTTCTTTTCACAAGCCACTGACATTAATTTATTTATATCATGCAAATACATTTTGTTTGTAAACCTTTTTTTTGTTTGTTTTTTTTGCATTTTTCGCCCTTCTGCTGTTCTGATGATGTGAAAGTGAATAAGTGGTGTGTTTTTTTTTCCTCTTCACCTCTTGTTTGCCTTTTTAGAAATCTCTGGTGTTCGCCGCTACAGGTTGCCGGTTTTCTTTGTGTTTATGCTTAGTTTTGTTTACCCTCTGGCTCCCAATGCGCTGCGGAAAAGTTCAAAAGGGCATGAATTGTTTGTGAAACAGTGTTGGCAGTTCAATTTGAGTGTGTTTTACTGGTCTTTCATACAGATGAAGCCATTATTCCAGACATTGGGCTGCATGCTTACTGATTTACATGTACAATTTTCTGTGAAAGTACTCAAGAAGTTTCAGTTAAATAGCCCGTCAACTAGTTGGTTAAATGTTTCTTGAATTTTTTCGAGAAATCATATCCCATATTTCTTCAGCTGGGTAGAGGCTGGATTGATGCATGGAGAGGAGCTTTTCCAGAGGCTGTTCAAAATCAAAATCATATTAGTGAAACGGATTACACCATATTATCAAATCGTCTCTGAGGGATTTGTTCACATGTGAATGGGCTGAGTGGCATCGAAAACTGCACTTAAAATAAACTTATTTTCAGTGGTCTTCGATCAGTGTTCTGATTTGGTGAAATACATTGTATATACAATTTCTTTTTCACATATACATCACATCAGTTCATAAAAACAAAACAAAAAAAGGGCTTAGCCCATAATTTTGCAGCAGAGAAGCTGAGTGACAAACAACTATCATAATGACAGCCATTTCAGTTATGATAATCACAGTTCCCAGAGGTTATGATCATGTTTTGACTTTTTTTGTCCCCACCAACAAGGTTGGGCGTCTCCTTAAAAATATCCAGTAGTATCGCACTTACAACTGTTTATGTCACTGGCTTGGCAGCCTTGTCACCCATTGAATTTACCTCTGGATGTGAATTTCAGGTCATGTAATGTAACGTTATTCACACATACAAATGTAAGCGTGTGAGTGGTTTGCAGAAACGTTAACTGCCAACAATTTATTTTGCCCATTGAGCTGTTTGCACTGCCTTGGGCCAGATGTGTTTATTTTTTAATTGCAGTGAGCTTTAAATAACATTTAGGTTTGTATTTCAACTTTTCAAAAAGCATAGTGGTCATCATGATGGTGCAGTCCCCTCGCTGATTTTTATTGCTTCTATCTTGATGTTGTTTTGGTCCCAGCGCTGCACAGAGTCCGCCCAGCCTCCAGCCCTGAGCCACCAGGCTTTGACAGAACGACCCCCTCAAGATACCACTTAAAAAGGTCACTGGTTCAATTACTGGCTACACTGGTCCACCCAGCAGGCCTCTTAAGATGTACCATCTCCTCTCCTTGTGCTCATTAAGTTGGGTCCTAATGTAAAACGTTAACATTTACATACATATGATGCCAATTACTGTCAAGAGTCCCCAGCTTTTGAAGAGGTGTGGGAGCTGGATCGCATGCTTGATTGGTTACCATGGAGACACCAGAACAGAAGGTCAGTGTGGACGAATAGGACGAGAGATTGGGAAGGAGTGCTGCTCTCTAATTGGGTTATTTTGCTCACCTGATGTCTATTTGATAAACGAGATATCTTCTTTTTTTTTTTTTAATATCATTTTTTTATGAGTCGCTGCGTCCATCCTGTGTATCATCAGTGAATTATTTTTGTCAAATTTTGTCATAAAAGGGAGATTACAAAAACAATTGAATACAATAACAGCCCACAAAGTACACAAAAAACACTTACTTAGATATTACAAGCCGTACACAATCATCAGCAGGTAAAAGGTTCAACATGGTGCAATATAAAGTCACTTATCAGTGCAACATACACAGTACTTACACAGGGATAAGATGCTTCTTCATTTCATGTGTAAATTAGGCAATCTAAATGCAGTGAGGACAGAATGAGACGCTGCTTCTGTTGTACGTTCCGTAGCAGATCTTATACAAAAGGCCTCATCACTTTTATCCAAGCACCCTATTGCAACCAGCATCAGCTACTCACAGCTTTCCTCTATGCTTTTGACAATACAATGACTGTAGAGAAACACACACACACACACACACATCTGCCTGTCTATAAACACACACACCAGCTTTCATTTAAAAGACTAATATTTTAAAAGAGGAGTCAGACTTTGAACGGCTGAGGGGCCCTTTTTTTCAAAATCATGTCTGAAAATGTTATGAAAATGAAAGAGTCGCATAAAGGGTCTCATTCCAAAATGCCGCAGAGCCATTAAAGAAAATATGAACCCGGCTGAAATTAAAAGAAACTTTCAGAAAAAAATAAATAGGTAGTTGTTGTAACACTGAAAACGTAAGAAAGCAATCAACTCAACCAGAAGATGCTTAAATTCTGTACCAAATTTTAAAACAAGAAGCGTGCATTGTGTTGTACACTATATGTATGTGAATGTAAACATGATAAACAAAATAAAGTGAACTTTCATATTCTAGCAAAAGGATTCCTCTAAGGGTATAATATTAGACTGTATGTCAGGCGTTTACAACAGCAATACATGTTGAGGGAAGTATAACACCGGCTCCCGTTTGAATCACCGTAATGACAAAACCTTTATATTAAACATGTCTGCCAATTCACAAAATGTTATTCCTGCACTTATCGGCAAAGCGCTAATTGATGTAATGTGTTTTCCTGTCTGCTTTTTGCAATTGAATATCTGCTTATACCAACCAAATAATAATTAACATTTTTCATATATTCATGCCTGGGAGAAAAACTGAAAAAATTGACAGTGGCTTGAAGATTGGGGGACGTGACTTGAAACTATTGAACAGTCTGGACTCAGGATACCAGTTTGTCAAAGTCCTCAGTTTTGTAAACCGTCCTCCCTGACCAACTCAACACTGGTACATCATCAGCTACACACAACTGTGCAATTGAGTTACAGCGGCTATAGAGATACATGTACGGCATGGGATTGGCTGCTTCTGTGTCAGATATCCAATTAAAACGGTAGCCCTTTTAAGATAGAAAAGGCAGCACATTTGCTCTAAGGTAAGGGCAATGTGCCGCCCTGTCTTTCTAAAACGGAGGCGTAATATTCCTCCTTTTCCAAAGGACGTCTCAGATTTAGATAGCAGACGAGGTGGGAATAAGTGTACCCTCCGAGGCAGCAAATTGGTAGACCAAAACAGACCGCCAATTTGCCGCCTTCTGTCTAAATCGCGGACGGTTACACCCCGCCTTTCCGAAACCCTGCTGTTCCGAACATAGACTTCAATTCATCGTAATAGCGGAGTTTCCCTTTTTTTCAAAGACCCCGCTATTCCGAAAAGGCTATTGGGAAAACCCCTCCATTCCGAAACCCCCTCACTCCGAACTAACCCTAACCTTAACCCACTTCAGAACTGTGCGAGTGCGGCTGGAGGTGGACATCAGCACCACGGATAGCGGTGTTTAATTTCGGAACAGCAGTGTTTTGGGGGGAGCTTCGGAACAGCGGTGTTTCGGAGTGGGGGTGTTTCGGAATGGAGGGGTTTCGCAATGGAGGTTTGTCAGAATGGAAGGCTGTACCCATCGCAGACCTAGCCGCAAAAAGAATGGCCAATTGGCGGCTTATTGCCCAGTATAAAAACGGCTACAGTGTTAACTAGAATGCACTCAGGAATGTGCTGACCTCCAATAATTACACATACAGCCATAACTGCTTTAAGATACTTTATATTCACCAGATTTAGGATCTGCATCAAATGTTTCTTACTCATAGATGTCACCAACCTAAACATGCCTGATTTCTGTCATCAACATCCATTAATTGTTCCCTGAGAAATCATGAAAAATGTTAAAAAATGCCAATGTTAAAGAAAGTGAGCAAACAATTCCTGAATCCTTCCCTTTATCCGGAACCACACCAACAGTTAATGGGGTCTATTCTGGGCTGAGACCAATCCTTCATCCAAGCTTCCTCTAAATCCGAACAGTAGTTTTTGTGTAATCCTGCTGACAAAAAATACAACCAACAAACATGACCTCTTTGGTGGAGGTAAAAAGGTTAAAGGAGTCATCACCTGGTTTTTTACATATCCAGTCCCCTTTGGATCAATTCTTAAAACTTATTAGAAGATAAGAAAAAAAATTTAAAAAATCAAATATAGAGCTTGTTCTGACACTTTTTCATACCGCGACGTTCTCACGCAAGATTATGCGCAAGGGTTTTGACTGGTCCGGATATGCATTGAATTAATATGTAATGAGGCGCGCGTTGATTGGCCGCAGGAAGGACAGAGCTGGAATGGGGGGGCTGGCCTGCATGCACACAGACTCCAAAACATAAACAGCCCTCTGTCATGGCGCTCACACTAACTGACGAACCTTACAGAATTCAGGCATTAATGTACGAGCCGGAGTCGGAACCCGAACGGGAGAGTGAAGAGGCAGAGATGGTGGAAGAGACATTTACAGCAGGATGTCTCTGAATGGTAAATTCTTATTTTTCCTTCTTACTTTTCACACTCGTGTTTTACATGTAAGACCTGAGTTTTAGTGCTGGTGGTCATGATGTATGGCATGAAAATGACTCGGCGTGCTCACTCAGAAAGTCTGGCTGAGGACGGCTGTGAGCCGATGCTTATGCGAGCTTATGCTAGTAGCCTCCTGTGGCAATGTCACCACAGGAGCAGAGTCAAAATCTCGTGCTTTAGGAATGCGCACCCTTGTGCGCTATTCCTGTTCGGAAAAAGAGCCAAAGCGAAAAAACTGAGCCACTTTCAAACTCCAGCTTTTCAGGCAAGTTTCAAATGAGGTCCAACATCAATTTGCATGTTTTAACGAGAGAAATTGCGATTTCCGGGTGATGACTCCTTTAAAGGAAGGCGCGATTATATTGTGGTTTTTTAGTAGCATACATGTTGCCCAGTGTGAAGTGAAATAGTTACTGCAGGATAATCACCCTGATCACGTACATTACATCGAGTCTCAATCCTAGATTGTTTGAAAACTGTAGAATTTAGAATATGGTGCAAAAAGCTGCAGCTAAGATTTATGGACGATGTAACAAAACAAAAAGTTATAAAACAAAAGCTTATTAGAAGTTGTACGTATGAGAGCTCGTTATAAAACAAAAAAAAAAGACTAGTTGGTGCATCTGACAGTTTTTGGGTGAAAACTGACAACCCGTGAACAGCTTCATGTCTTTTAGATAAAAACTGATGAGAAATGTTAAATTAAACCACCAAAGATGTTATTCAAACAAACTTTTGCTCAAGTTTCCCCAAATCAAACCTTGTTACTAAGTTTCCTACATCACGGGGTCGAGGCTCAATACGTACAATGTGAATAGCTCACGAAAGCATCACGACCAATAAATAACAATTATTTGGTTGACTCCTTACAGCCTTGTTTTTGATAAGAGAGAATGAAAACTGTGTTCAACTGTCACCTGTTCAAATAACAAATGACAGTTCCATATATTCCTAACGACACCGCCACTGCTGTGTTGACTGACAGTGAGACCGACCACTCGTTTTGTGTCACTTAAACATCGGACGGGATGCTGGTGGTCTCCCGGCACTGATGGGGTTAATATTACAGCAAATGTAGAAACTGAAGCTCACATAAAAATCAAGAACTCCATATGTCATAGGTCACAATGTTTTGTTCCTCAGACAGGAAACATCCACAATATCAGTATCATTTTTTTTTTTCATATTTGCTCAGCAACTATAGCAACAACCGAGGTTTTCATTTAAGCTCTAGTTTAAATGAGGCAGTCGTCGCTCAGTGGCTGTGCTGCTGCTGCCAAGTCACCAGAGTGTAATTACCAGGCACAGCAGGGAGCGTCGTTTCACTTTGAAACACACTTTTGACAAATCTGCATTCCAGTAGAATCAAGACACCTCGAGTGTTTGAGGAAATTGTCATTAAGTGTGCATCTAAATAGATCCAAGGGTTTCAGCATTTGCCTGCAGGGGGAAATGGAATTTGGAAAAGGCTGAGAAGTTCTTGTAGGATATGTTTGAAAAGTAGAGGATCATAGAGAGAAAAATGAAAAAGGAAAAAAGTGAGCCTGACAGAAAGTGAGGTAAGGACAAATAAAAAGGACAGAGGAAGTAAGGCCGAATTAATGAAAGACAGAAAAAATAATTATGATTGTTCCATGCCACCTCCTCTCTCTGTCTCTCTGCTCTCTGAATGATGAGGTGCTCATGGCTTTGAGATGCAGCTGAGTCAGTCGTTGCACATTTTCTTAATTAGCCCGTTGCGCACACACGCGCGCTAAGCCACAAATTAGAAAACGCACTCATCGACTGAACACCAGCACAGACAACACGGAACCATACGGAACCTGTTTACTCATTCATAACCACACGTGAAACATCACACATGCAACGCAACAATCACACACACATGTGAAGCAACTCATCCTACAGTAACATGCAATCGAACACTGAGCTCAGCTCCGTGGATTCATCGTGTGTTGCTGGTGTGGTTCTCTGACGGCTAATTCACTACAGATGAAGTGAAACCAACAATGGAAGGAGGAGGAAAAGGATCATCACTGTGGGGTCACACCATTCATAGAAATTAGTGATGTCATTCGATTGAAAGAATCAGTGAGAAAACTTTTCGGAAGATCTATCTGACTTTGCCCGCACACCGATCTCTCACATCCTGGCCCCCCCTCAGAGCCGAGTTTGTATTGTCACTTTCCATGCTGTGCTGGGTGAGTTGTCTGACTGATCATCCATCTCACTCGAGGTAACAGGAAAATGTGGTCTGAATTTAAGAGACCCTTTGAAAGCCTGTGATACTGGGTGCACAAACACTTTTCCTTTCATATCCAAATTCATGCCATCGCTGAAAATAAGCACGGCGAGTTTCAGGGTTAATCCGGCCGATTCTCTAAACAGACAGTTGGCCCTCGTCTGGAGCCCTGTAGATTAAACGGCCCGCTATTTGTCTCCTCTTTGTCTTGTTCTTCACTGATCTGCTGTTTCTGATCTGAAGTTCAGATCCTCCTGAAGCTCTTAAGGCCCAGATGAAGCTTGATGGAGCTTGTTATCCCTCCCTCTACTGTTTCATCATCTAAATATCAAATAGCCCTGCGCCTTTTCGCACTTTACTGAAAATGGCGAAAATGGAAAACACACAAATAGGCACACACCAGGGTAGAAATTAATGAGTTCTCTGGGAAGAAACTGCCCTTGAAAGTTCATCAAATGCCTGTGAAATTTAAAATGAGGAGAAAACATGGCCCCTGAGTAGAGTCTGTGAAGAAAATACAAACAATCTGTAAACTTTCTCGTTAACACCAAAGTTGATTAGATAGATAGATAGATAGATAGATAGATAGATAGATAGATAGATAGATAGATGTTTGTCTCCCTCCTCTCTATGGGAGTCTGCATATGTGTGTAGGCAATGTGGACAGGCCTGGGGCGTCCATTTTGGTTGTGTGACTTCTATTGCGTTTCAATCTGTTCTGTCTGCCTGGCAGGTGTGAACAACCAGCACAAACACACATGCACACACACACAAAAGCATGCACACACATACCAATCTGCCCATTCCTGTCTAAGACGTGTTTCTGTTGCCGTTTCCATTTAACGTAGTTGACAGGCTGCAGCTTCAGCACAACACACAGACAGATAGATTGCCAGGCAGCAGGTGAAGCAACAGGTCGTAGGGTCCGTTTGGCACCAGGGAGAAATAATACTCCTACATACTCAAGACAACACGACGACATGCTATCCAGCATCTTCTTCCAGCTCCTTGAGAATCATTTAATCAGTTAAGCAACCAGTTGCATGAAATCCCTTCCAATTTGCTGTGGGTCTACTGCAGTCTTACCCAGAATGTCTCTGAAAGAAGACATACAGTAAGTGATCTGAGCATTTAGGTTCCCATGAAGTCAAAACCGTTTATATTTCACATACTGTTATTTCATTTGTGATGGACAGATAGCTTTGTTGCAAGGCTGTTCCGCCCAACTCGAGCCATCAGACACTGCACTGCACTCCAAGTGCAGCCAGAGACAGCTCGCTATTTCCTGGGAACTTTCATGAGACAATGAGTGTCATGCCAAAACCATTCACAAAAATGTGGTTCTTCGGTGGGACATAAGTATTTATATTTACATATACATATGAGTATTTTTTTTTTATTTTTTTTTTCACAAATTCCCCTTGCTTTCAGAATTTGCTCTGATAACATCCTGCCGATATATAGTCAAGTTTACGCATCTAAGAGCATTCGAATCAAACTCGAAACTCTCAGAAATGTAATCCGGGATAAAGGTTTGGGGTAACGTTCCTGCATATAAGTTCAAAGTTATATTGATGTTGATTGCTGTTGACACATAATGGTGGCTCACTGGTCTCAACCACCAACTTCATACACATGAACCCTGAATTTGAATCAGGCCTGTCCTCCCTCAACCTGTCCAATCTGTTCTCACTTTCATGATCCAATGAAAAGAAACACAATACAATGCAAGAAAAAAAAAATGCTGCATGACACCAGAGAGAGAGAGAGAGAGAGAGAGAGCAAGCGATGGGATGCTACAGCATTTCTGTGCAGGGAAGAGAGACGGGACGAGGAGAGGCAGCCGGAGTTAAATCACTGCTGCGACTTCGGCATTGATTTGGACATGTGTGTACTGTTATGTGTTGACATAATGACAAACCGCTGAATGGGAACAAGCCTTCCAGCTGGGATATGGACACAAATACATACCCCCACTCACGCAAAGCATGCACAGACACTCTCGCAAACAGCCACGCATAAACACGCTTTAGTCTCCCTCGCTCGAGTGTGTGATTGCACAGTCGCTGCGTGTCTGTCAGATTGCAGGGCTGCATCAGTCTAGAAGCCTCATGCATTTTGATAGCATCTCAGCTCCCCTTCCTTTCTCACTCGCTCGCTCTTTCTCCCTCTGATCCATCATTATACATTATGATACATGCATCTTGTAGTGCGGAGCCTGCGTAGCACATATGCTGAACGTCTGAGCCGTTTAGTGTCATCAAGGGCTGGTTTGACCCTTTTATTTGATGATATTAAAAAGCATCTGTGATGGTTTGTGGGTGTTTTGCAGGACCCGAGAGAGGACAACCGACTAGGGTAGGTATAAAGGAATTTATTGACAAAAGGGTCAGGTAATAGTGCAGGCGAATGGCTGGCAGGAGTCGAGTGCAGGGAGGCTACGTGCGCAGAGGGGTTACTTGAGGTCGAGCTCGGGTGAGGGATGGACAGGTGGGTTCGCTGGCAGATCTGTGGCCTTCTGTGCTGAAGTGCAGAGTGGAGCTCAGGTAGGCAGGCTCGGAGAGTAAACGAGGAGGACTGAGACGGGCCGTTGAGGTGTGTAGGTTGGACGATTGGTGGCTTGTGGACTGGAGAAGTTGAGGAGAGACAGGGTTAGGTTTGCACGAGAGCAAAACACACGCATATAAAATCTCTAGAGGCTCGAAGGTCTGATCTACCACGTAGGTGATACAAAACAATCTGGCAATGAATGCAGAGTAGCCGAGAGCATTTAGGCTGGAGTTGATGAGATTTACTGCAGATGTGTGAGACAGAAAACTCCAGCCCTCCAGGAAAGATACACCTAGCCTCCACTGCACCTCTGAAACAGACAGGCAAAAGGAAAACTCCAACTAATGACAGTATCAGCGCTTTTTTCACAGTCATGTTATAAATCCCCTTTTAGATGCTTTCTTCAGCAATAATTCCCTTTCTGTATATTGAAAACTTAATGAAACATTATGTAGAAATCCCAATTTTGTGCGATTCAGGACTCCCCACAGTTTCTGAGAGCGTCACCACTTTCGCAAATACAAATCCCAGGTCTGTAACAGTGTGTCAGACATAATGTAGGTGCGAGCCACAAACCAAACTCACTAGGTCAGAACAATGTTATGTGTTAAAACTTGTATGTTGAAGTAAAAATGAATGTAACGCTGTGATCCGACCCTCACACTGAAGTGCAGAAACAAGTGATGTGGGGGTGGAGTGGCTGAGACAGAGACACCATTCACCCTGTTACAAGACACTGTACCATCAACATGATTTTCAAGGTTAAAAAAGTTAAATATCGCCGCTTTAAAAGATCAACAAGTAGCCCAGTAAAATGTATCAGTGCACCTATTTTCCAGATAGTTTGTTTTAGAAGCTTGTTAACATAGTGAAGAGGACTAGTGGGTTAACTGCAGCTGTCCAGTTATGAAAAGGTAGATTTGAGACTTAGCTGCGAGTATTATGACTGTCAAATAGCAAGTAAGATCTCACAGTTTAGTTAAAGCCATTTCAAATGCTGGCATCCATCCCAAGTGTCAACAGCTCTTGGCTAAATAGGACCATTTGTTAAATTTGAAACAGCAAAAGTTCAAATTGTTGGAAATATCTCTTTTAGCTGGAGCAGTTAGGACATAACCTGCAGTGAGAAAGTGAGACTTTACATATCTATAAAAGGTAGCATAATGAAAATGATGCTTCAATGGATAGTTCCTTCTCTATCCCTACTACAGGGTGGCAGCATGTACTTTGGAGTCAAGCCAACAGTTAGATAGCCAGGAGGCTACTGTGGTGTTTAGAAGTTAGCTTTGTTTACTGTTAACTGTTCACCCATTTGTACAGCATTATGGATTTCCCATCAAAAGATATGAGGCAAACAACAACCTGCCAGCTCCTGGTTATGAGTCACGATAAGCCTCACTGTCACACTAAGGAATTAAAACAATGCTACTGTAGAGTCGCTTCAGCTCATTGTGAGGGAGAGAAGAAATAAATGGGAAGGGGAGAAAGAAGGAAAGAAAGTGAGACGGAGAGAGAAATTGCATCGTAAAACAGTACGGCTGGCAGTATACTCCAAACAAATCAAATTTGTAGTGTTCGAATCAAATGGCGCACTGTGTGCAAACGCCTGTGACTGAGATTTGTTTCCTTAATAGCATTCATGCTGGATGGAAAGAGAAAAAGGAAACGGACAAATACGACTAGAGGGCCACAAAAAATTCCCAGTTTGAGTTGGTGGCACGGGTGATTGTCAAGTCTAAATGGGAAACACAGGAACCTCTTGTGGTCATGTAGATTTATCGCTCGTGTGCCCAGGGAGCAAACGCAGGAGTAGCATGACATTATTATAACCCTGCAAAAGCTCTATGGTTCTGAACTGGGGCACCAGATCAAAAAAAGGTTCTCATGGGTTGCTCCGGACGGCCCAAACAAATGACCTATTACATCATTTTGGAGGACTTGTTGAGATCATCTGGAGATTTTCCACTGGCCAGTCTGTGTGCACTGTGGCCATCAAAGACAAAAGCTTTGTTTTTGTTTAGGCCGACTGGTTTTTCTGCTCAGTCACACAAAAGTTAATTTCTTTTTTAGGTTTTAAGTAAGTAACAGAATTTGGGTTTGGTGGACAAGCAATGGCAGGTTGTTGGGATTGAGGGCCTTACAGGGAAGACTCATGAAAGCAAACAAATCAAATCACATGGGTACTAACGGGCTAGCAAGTAGTTTGCTCATTAGCAACTATTACCTGCACTTCCACAATTTATGTCAGGTTGTGCCAAACAGCTTTGTTTTTAATATGAATCCCACAATGCCTTGTGAAGCGATTCATGCTCCATAAGAAATGTATGGAGAAGAACTTCATATCACACTGCTTTCATCACGTCTTTAGCCAAGGTCATATCAGAATATGTGTCCCATTTCGGAATTTACATCTTAACCTATGCTTGTTTTAGAGTCATGCATGCTGTTGCTCTCTCTGTTTTAATTCTTCCCCTGCTAAAAAGCCTCAAAAAGCATTTTGCCATAATTACTCAGACTAGGAATGGGAGAGCCAGAAAAGGCAAGAGAAAAAAGGAGTTACGCAGAAGAGTGGGCGAGAAAAAAAAAGTAAAACCAAACTGAGGCTTAACTTTACATAAGTCATTTAACATTATTCAATCCAGATTCCAGGGTTCAGGTGAAATATAATGGTGAAATGTAATTGGCCAGAGCAGCGCAATCTGTATCCTGTCGAATAAATCTTCCAAGTTTGATACTGGGACTTGCTTCAGATGTGGTTGTGGCCAACTTTCTCAAAGCCTGATGACATTTATTCCAAATAATGTTCTGCACCACTATGGGAACCAGTCCTGCCTAAAATTGAACACCCACACCTTCTTGAAGGTACTCCAGGTTGGCTTTTCATGCAGCAAGTAAAACTCTAATAATTCTTTGGCTCTTTGATTGAGTTACTTATTTGAACTGGTAATAAACAACTTTCCTTTAATTCATCATTATGAAGAAAATATTGATTTCACAGTGTAATGGCTTTAGAATGATGTCAATATCGGTGTTTTTTCTTTTACTGTGCAGTTCTGTCTGCCACCAGGTAGGAAATGTAATGGGAAAATTAAGGCTTGATTAATATGCTTTCATGTCTCCATTATGGACTAAATGGACCCAACAACAACTCCTGCTGTTCTCACTTGTTGCGCAGAACAATACTCAAGCTCTCTTACTACTCCATATAAAATAACAACAATTTCACTGTGCCTTGTCAGAGAACATGATTCTTTCTTCTCTCTTACTTTCCAAAGTGGTGCTGATTCTCGTATTGTTGTTGGAGGTTGCGAGGCTCTGAGAAACACAGATGCGCTAATCTGGCTGTTTTATCTGACAGAAGCGCCAACCATAATACCGTTTGGAGGGGGAGAGTTGAAAAGTGTCCACTTTCAAAGGTTTTTCTAATTGAGATTGGAATGTATTCTTCAATAGAGACATATACACATTGGTGGGAGCCACACGTGGGAGAATTTACAGCGACCAGCATTTATGCACTGCCAGTTAGGCCACAATAATAACACAAGTAGACAGAACAGACAGAACTACATTGTGGAAGCGTTTAAAGTGTTCACGTAAATCAAATGTATAATCTAACGGTGACTTCTGAACTATTGATTAACACCTCATTTGTCCAGTTAGGAGCTTCTATGCCCGCCCCGTGGCCTGAAAGAGCAAATGAGTGATTTCATAAACAGGAGACCCATTGACCTATGATCAATCCCTTCTTTACAATTTATATATTTTTTTTTTTTGCATTATTTGGAAATTAATTTTGTTCAAACAGTTCAACATTGTTTTAATTTACTTTGGGCGAGATTGGGATACAGTTTTTTTTTTTACTTTTGTGATTAATGAGGTCAGGTTATCAATTGGGCTTTGATCTATCAGATTACATTAATCTTATCTGCACTGTTTTTTTTTAAATAGTAGCCATCAGAGAAATCCCTGCAAAGCAAGTAATTCCTTCTCAAACTTTACAATGTTGTACTTTTGATCAAAACACCACGTAAAACAACTCATTAATGTTTGAGCTATTTCCGTCTTTGGAAAAAAAGAGACTAAAGTGAACCTCTGTCCAACTTCACAAGACTTCACTAATTGTCTAATCTTAAACAAGTTTATCTCAAACTTCATTTTAAGTTTTCCTCGGAACTCATTCTGAAACTGAATGCTTCAAGCAACTCCAAAATAAATCAAGTAAATTCATTCCTTATCTCATTACCGAGATGTCAGCCTCTTCACCAGGATGTGAAATATGGAAACCACTTTAAATTATATCAATAATTTTGTTTTGCACCAAACCATCACTGGACTTGGAGAAATGTCTGCCATAGGCTCAACCGAAAATAAACTTGGGCTTCAAAATATGTTAATTTCAATAGATCACACATTTGGGATGCAATGTGTAATTGAATTTGGGATGAGAAATTAAAGGGGTGATGTACTGTTTATCAACTCTCTCTTACACCAACTGAAGCTCAGATTACACTTGTAGTGTGTGTTAATGTGTGCATCTCTTTCCTACCTGTCACCACAGTGTTGCAGCTCAGTGAGTGACTGATCATGGGCTCTGGTAGGATCCTGGGTGCCAGGACGTGGAACATTGGCCCTGTGATTGGTGGATAGACATATCACAGTTAACTGTGGTGGCGGAAAGATTATTTATTCTTTTAAGGACACTTTTTTGGACATTTTAGGGGAAAAAAACTCTTAGGAGTTGTGAGAATGGAACTTTTTACTACATCCAGTGGCTTAAACACATGATTGGATCAGGGGTTCAACTTCTATGACCGATAAATGGGACACAAACGAATCATTGCCTCTTTAGCAACTTAATGTCCAAACTCATGCAGCAATTCACCACATCCCCATATCTAGTGTTGCCCGGACAACATGACATCACTCACAATACTCCTAATGACCCCATTCGCGAAAGAGATTAGTTGCAAATGAACTAATCACTCGCGAGTTGCACATTGCTACAGGGACTAGGGGGAGGGGAAAAAATGGGTGAATTAGTAAGCAGTTATGATGATGGAGAGCAACTGACAGTTAGTTATGCAGCGAGAGAGATTCAAAGTTGTGTTTACCCGACTGTTTTATGTCTTCTCCGCATGTCTTTCTGCTTCGATGAGAGAACTTTCCCAGGGCTTAATGAGTTTGGAGCCTTGGGCGTTTAAGATTGATGTGATGTGGGCTGAGGAGGTAACTTTTGAAATGTATTCTGGTGCAGTGTAATCATCAGTGTCATCCATGTACTTAGTTTCAAGTAACAGCACATGTGATGGTGGGTTAGGGCTCTTTTTGTAAGGTAGTATTTATTTATTTATTTATTTATTTATTCATGTATTTATGTATTTATTTGTTTGTTTGTTTGTTTGTTTGTTTGTTTATATACTTAATTTAACCAGGCAAGTCTACCCACTTCTTGAAGAAATAAAGTAAAAGTTTAAAAACGGGACCAAAAAAAGCATTGAATTGTCATACAGTGTGTGACTTCTAGAATAATTAAAATCTTACCATGGCTAAATTTATGTATGTAAGTATTTATGGTACAGTATATACACAGTGGTGGCATTAGTCTGTGGATGTTTACTGTGATGTGGGCATATTTTTTGTGTTGAGTGTAGATATTATATGAGATTGGGTTTATTCTAGGGTGAGACAGCCTTCAGCCTGACTCAGTCTCATTAGAGATTTATTTACTTATTTACTTCCTCCACCAAGGAGGTTATGGAAGGTTTCACCCGTGTCCCTTTCTTGGTTAGTTGTTTGGCTTGTTGGTTTGTCAGCAGGATTTCACAAAAGCTATTGAATGGATATCCATTCAACTTGGCATGAGGATGGGTCGCAGCCGGAGAATGGACCCCATTAACTTTTGGTCAGGGTCCAAATAGGAAACGATAGATCCTGAAATGTTTTCGCACTTTCTTTAATATTGCAAGATTTCATTTTTATTATTCAATAATGCATAGATCTTCATGAACACAGTCTATCTATTAGGTGGCTGGTATCTATGAATGAGTACAAATCGATCGCAGATCCAAATAAAAAGTCAGGATTTAGCTGATTTAAATATGTGCTATCTCACATATTGGATAAAGCGAGGTATGTACTCTACTGAGTGCCATATTTGTTTGTTGTTGTTTTTTTATCAATGAGCACCATCACTATCAAACAAACCAATGACACAAAATATGGAAATGGACAGATGTTCAAACTGTACTGTACAGAAATCTAAGGATAAGAAACTATGGACAGCCGGGCAAGAAATGTGTTAATATCAAGATTGGTTGTAAGGAAAAAATATGTCGTCTAAGTTAAAAAAAAATACATTGATAAATACACACAAAATGAAACATGCAGAATACACTGATATTGTCTACACTCGCCTAAGACTTTCCGTTATATCACTTGGTATCTGTTAGTGGAAGGAATTTCCATTTTGCAATTTTGATTCTTTTTTTCTTAAAATGCATTGAGAAAATGGAAACAAATGGAAATGTTGACATGTACATTTCCATGACAATAAGCAAAGCAAGTCATGAAGATCATGTGACATAACTGACTGCTCGAGAACAGCTACAGGATTAAATGGATGTTCAAGTGTGTTTGTTTATCAGCTGTTACTTCCATGGCCAAGAGTGAATTTTGATCCAAATTATGCATTAAAACAGTGCTTTACAGAGGAACAGCACAGTAACAGAATGATGATATTGATTTGTCGACACGGAGCGGTGACTTCTTGGATCCTTAACTTTACAGGTTTGTGGATGAATGAAGCGTTCTGGGTCAAGGATTTCTCTCAGCAGAGTCAGTTCTCACTGTGAGATGTCTGGAGGCTGGATAACAGCTTGGATAACACACACACACACACACACACACACACACACACACTCTCACTCACACACACACACACACACTGTCACACTCATGCGTTCTGTTGAATTCACGCACACACACGCACACAACACATAGAGAGCAGAGTGGTTAGCAGTGTGCCTCGCACCATCAGACCATGTGGAGTGGTGTTAATCACACCTATGTCCATTAGCACTTCAGCACAAGGCAGCCTTAGCATGCGTGTAGACACACACACACACACACACTCACCCGTGTAAAGAGAGGAAATGTCAGAAAAGAAAGAAAGAAAGAAAGAAAGAAAGAAAGAGGGCTGATGTTTTTTCCTTTGCCAATGAGTTTAACTTCACTAACTACAAAGATGTTCATGCTACAAATATCTTAATTGCTTTGAATCAAATACAGAAGCATATTTAAAATATTTTTTTCTATTTTTAACCATCATCGTTATTGCCAATGTTGACATATCAAATTCTTGTAAAGAAATGTCAAACATGTTAGCAAACAGTTAAAAGATCAGTCTGTGGGGTTTACAACTGCAATCTACTGAACACCCCTCATCTCACTCTCCCAAGTACATTGGCCATTAATGCGTGAAAAGATGACTCTCTAGAGCCATTCGCCCCATTCACACTGCTATTTGCATGCGGGGGTCCCAATTCTCCGCCTCCTCCTCTCTGTGAAAGCTTCAGATGCAACAAGGCACCCCTTGTTGCACTTTCGCTCCAGCACTGATCTGCCTCTGAAGATAGTAGCCCTTTTTACACAGCGACGCAGCATTATCTCCGCAGCGGTGATTCACGAATTCTCCGCCGATAGTTATTCACACAGAGCATCTCTGCCTTAAAGACGAACCGCTGTGTAATTCACAATAATTCACACACGGCGCTGCAGCTCCTAAAGAGGGGTGACGGTACACGTCATGATGATGACACCAGTGTGTTTTCAAGGTGTTTCACTGGTGTCCCCCTGTCAATCTAAACCTGCAGACAGTTTATGATCATATGGATGCTATTATAATGTGTTGTGATTGAGATCCTGACCCACCAAACATCCTGGAAAGTGACAAAGTTACATTTTTCGCGCCATCAGTAAACTGGAAGCTGTCTGACTCCCGCACTTGCAGGGACGGAGGCTGTTTTCCAGGCAGAAATGTGACGAAGAGTTAGTAGGATGGCCGGAAGGACAGACAGGAGGGCGGATGCTTCTCCGCCCAGCTGTGGTATTTTTTTCCTCATATAAGTTGCCAAAGACAGTTACAGTTACTACGTTACTGTTGTTTGGTTCTGTAACAGTGCTTTGTGGGACATTTCTCTGTATTTAGTTGAGTGAAGGACCTCTGCAGTTATCAGGCTATACGATTGACACACCTTCGATACATGATGCCGGCTTATCCGTTCACACTGGTTTGGTTCGCCAATAATACGGCCCTGATACTAGCTCCACAGGCGGCTCAGCCCCGGGGCGATATTTCACCCCTCGCCGCATCTGAAACTTTCATACAGAGGAGGAGGCAGAAAATGCCGCAGGATCCCCACATGCAAACGGCAGTGTGAATGGGGCTCATATCAGGGCCGTTTTGTTGGCGAACCGAACCAGTGTGAACGGATAAGCCGGCGACGCGGAGCGCAGGCATGTCGATCGCACAGTCTGATAACAACACAGGTTCCTCACTCAACTTCATAAAGAGAAATTTCCCACAAAGCAATATTGCATGACCAACCAAAAGTAACGTAGTAACTGTGACTGTCTCAGCCCTCTGGACCGAGACTTCAGTGAACTTCCCCCCAGAAAAAACAGCCTTCCTCCCCGCGAGTGAGAGAGTCAGACAGCTTCCAGTTTAAAAAACGTAACTTTGTCACTTTCCAGGATGTTTGGTGGGTCAGGACCTCAATCACAACACATTATAACAGCGTGCATATGATTATAAACTGTCCGCAGGTTTAGATTGACAGGGGGGCACTGAGGAAACAAAGCGCCGGCTTTCTGTGTGAATTACACAGCGGTTCGTCTTTAAGGCGGAGATGCTTCGCTCTGTGTGAATCACCATCGGCGGAGAATTGGCAAACCAACACTGCGGAGATAATGCAGCGTCGCTGTGTAAAAAGGGCTATTGTTTGGTTTGTCCGTCCTTGGCTACTGTACAAACATGACAATGCAACATTGTGAACCTGCTCTCTGCAAATATGAAATGGCTCATTGTAAGGTAACGAAAACACAATTTCCTTCAGGCAATCAAACATTAGCATCCATTTGGAAGGTAAATCCAAGATTCACTCCACTATTCTGTATAATACTTGAGTATTGGTAGAATACAATAATTGACACATCCGTCTCGTTAACTGCTGTTTGGTGCTCAACAGGAAGTGAATAGTCTGAGTTTTTTTTATTCCAACTTCAATGTGAGAATTTGCTGTTTGTTTTAAATCATTATTATTATTTATTTTATTTTATTTTTTACTGCTTGTTGTCTTTATAAGCCAAACTATAATCAAGATATTAATCATTGCAGCCCAGCTGGAGTCAGTCAGTCCCCCACAACTTAATTAGTACTCATCAGACATTTAGTCATTAAAAATTTGGGGGGAAAAAGTGAAACAATTAAAGTTACTGTAAGACAAAATCTGCCACTGTCTTGTACCTGCATAGAGCTGGAACACACTGTAGGTATGTTTCAGCTCCATAAAGTCACATTTTTGTGCCTGTTTTAGTTGTTTTGAACGACCACCTGCATCTTTTATATCCCATAAGCTCTATTTAATAAAACTTACCCATGGATGAGCTTTAAAAAAAAAAAAAAAAATCTCAGCAGAATCACATGCTGTAGCTGTCTATTACTCCAGCTTCATTACAATTTCTCATTTCTCCTGTGCAGCAGGTCCCTGCTGACCAGCTGGAATTTACATTGATTCGGTATGCAGCATCGTTGTGTTTGTTTTATTGTCCAACCAAGGCCATTATTAAAAACAGGAAGGGCTGTGATGTGTTTTCTGATTCGATGCTAAAAGATTACAGCCGTGATGAATAATAAAATCAGATGCACTAATGTGTGGCTTCTCTGGAATTGCAAATTGTGGGCCGTCCTGGGAGTAGCACGGAGCAAAGAGTGGCAATTGGTGATTGGAATGAAGGGTCAGATTCATGTCACCATGTTTTTTGATGAGGAAATGTCCTTGTGTGACTTCAAGCTTCTGAGTTTATTCCACAAAAGAGAAATCTGGGAACTGGCTGAGCTTCAAAAGTGAAACAGAGAAACAGCTTTTGGCTTCCGAGCGAAGAAAGGGAAGGGGAGCACCCACTTCAGATATAAATCTGTTTCTCTGTTTTAGCAATGTCACTTCAACTACAAATATTTGAAGTAGTTCAGGGGCGCTTGATTTACCTCAGCCGGCTGGAACAGCCGCCAACGCAGACACATTACTGGCTAGATTAAAGTAAATCAAGCACTCTGGTTTCTGCTGTGTTTGCTGTAGGATCAAGTGGCAGGGAAGGAATTGAGCTTTCTGTCTTGATCAAGATTTAAAAGGTTGTGCAAGTGTGTGCACAATGTACACTCCGAGTATCACAAGTTTGAGGCCGGCACTCACCACCTCATGCGTGATTCCCACAACTCTCATTCCTGTCACCCTTTTGCTGTTCGCTGCTGAAAAGTAAACTCCGGCACCGTGAAATAATCCTTAAGAAATTGACCTGTTTTGGTTATGGAAGGCCTCTGTAAAGCCAGCCTCCCCGCGCCCGCACTTGAAAAAAGAGACTGCTGAACGAAATAAAAAAACCACATCCCTTCGCTTCACATCATGTTTTGACTCAGAGACTAAATTTCACAGCCAAACAATGCCAGGGCCTTTCATATACATTTACAGTAGCCTGAGCGCATAAAAGGCTTGTGATTGGTCACACAGTGTGAGTGCCACTGCTGCAGGACTTGACTGTGCAATTTTGTCACCTCCCAGTATCACTTTTGTGTGTGTGTGTGTGTGTGTGTGTGTGTGTGTGTGTGTGTGTGTGTGTGTGTGTGTGTGTGTGTGTGTGTGGGTGTGTGAGCGAGTGATTGAGTGAATATGTATGCCAATATATCGCTGAGCCAAAGCCCTCCACTACCCTCAAGTGGTCAAAATGCAGAACTGGTGAGACTTACCTGCAAGAATTACATTGTGTGTGTGTGTGTGTGTGTGTGTGTGTGTGTGTGTGTGTGTGTGTGTGTGTTTTTACTCTTTCCTGCACGTACTTGCATGTCTGTATATATTTTATTTGTATTTTGGTCTTACTCCTGTGCCACTGTGTGTTTGTATGTCACGCTTGCTTGCATGCGCGCGTGTGTATGTGTGTGTGTTAATTTGTGTCTATGCATGCCCATGGCTCTTATTTAAACTAGAGATTAGTGGATAGAGGGGGGAGCGGCAGAGCAAAACGAACAAAAATACAAACACTGTGGTGGAGAGCAGTGGTTGAGGTGTGGAACGAGGGAATGAACGAATGGAGCGTAAATGAAGTACTAGTTAGTGGCCATTCAGTAATCTTAAAAAACTGCAAGGGGCTGTATCTGTGCGGGCATGGTGCCTCATGCCATAAGACAATATGATTCAGGAAATTTGAATAACAGATCTGTAGCTCTGATGCTGCACAGATGTTCATGAGGATTTCAACAACTCTCGAGAGTTGACATGGCGGCAGTCATTCTCAAACAGGAAACGGCAGAAACACAGCGACGACATAAAAGATAAATCCGTTGTTTCTTTTTACAGTAGTCCCATCAACGCCCTCGTTCGAAAGAATGGAGGGGCTGCAGTTTTTCACACAGGGCTGTCGCTTGTCTGATCGGAGAGCGAGAGATGTATAATTGCGCGTGTGTGTGATCGGTAATAATTATGGCTGAACATGATGGGCACCACTGTGTTTCCTGTGTTGTTTGGAGCACTGATTGTGTGCATCCTCAGAAATCTAAGCTACATGCCTACAAAATAAAAAACTATGTCCGGGCAGTATTTCAGTACGTGAGGGTAGCACAGCAGCAGACTCTGCGGCGCAAAGTTGAGCTTGTTTCGCTCTCTTGTCATGTCTGCTCAGTCTAGCATGGCACATAGATTTCACACCGTTAAGACATCACATCAGTGGTCACATTAACCGAAAATCGACACATTTTTTTTATCACAATAACTGAAAAATCTAAAGGTTGTCCGTCATTTGGACAGGAAAAGCACAGCTGGAATTTATAACATTATGATAGCTGCATTCCATTTAGGTGAGCCACTTCCAAGGCTCTGGTATTATGCACATTCACTCACTGACAGGGCTTACTGCGACACTAAAGAGAGCGGAGCCAGCGTCATTCGTCACAACTGTGCTTTTCCTGTTTTGACAAGTCAAAAGCAGCGTCGTCCAGTAGCCCCCCTTGCTCTCCGGCCCTGACAGCACCTCGATGAGCTATAGAGTGGAGGCCTTGGAGCATGTCTGTCACCACTGGGCCACCAGTGACGTGTGAGGGGTGCACCAGTGCAGAAGGAGCCCACACAGTGGGATTTCCTCCAGGTGGTGAGGCTGCTGACGTGACTGACTTTGAAATTTCTGTAATTTGTGTAAGTAATGTTGGTAATCCTTCAATGAAGCATTTTCCCTTGATGATGCACAGAAAATCATTCAGTCGAACACACAGCTTAAGTCCAAATGGACCAGGGGAAGGATTGTGTTCATATATTCATTGTAATTGTATAATTCTGTAAAACTGCATCGATCAGATTTGACTGTGATTTAACGCCCTCTGCTGTAACATCTGCTTCGTGAGGTGTTGAAATGAAAAGTGACGGCACAGTCGGTGTCTCCGTGTCTCCATCGTTTCTCCCCTTATAAATGCAGAAAAAGCTTGTTCTGTGTATAAAATGTTAGTGCGATATGTGTATTAAAATTAAACTATTAGATTTAATAAGCTATGTGTTAAAAAATAATTGGTTAAGACAAACATATCCTGAAACCTTCACCAATTGCAGCTCTTTTTTATAATGGCAGTCTGTGCAGGAAGTGTTCTTTGAGATTCTTTTGTCATGGGCTTGGTATTTAAACACATCCATTAGAAAATCTGAAGTCAAAGGCAGATGTCCCATTGTAAGGCAGGTTTGATTCAGCTCTGCCCCCTAGCAGACATACTCTTTAATTCTGCAGGTAAAGGAAGACAGGTATGTAAGTTATATTGCAGCCACTGTGTGTCGTGTGGCCAAAAAGCCAGTATATCAGGAGCCTTTACAAAGACAAGAACATGCATGGAAAGATAAAGATGGCAGGTCATGCAAAAAAAGGGCAGAAAAAAAGATTAGAGACAGAGAGGGGGCTGAAAGCAGAAGAAAGGTGGGTAGAAAATAGACAAATGGAGGCAAGGACAGATGGGTAGAAAAGAAAGAGAGAGAGAGAGAGAGAGATTGAGAACAGACGAGAGACGCAGACAAAGAGGATGGAAAGGGAGAAAGGTTAAGTGGGTGGAGAGAATAGAAGCACGGGAAGGATGAGGGCCAAAACAAGAGAACGTAGACAGGGAGGATGAGGTGGAGATGAGCAGCGACACTGAGTGAGAGATGGAGAGAGAGTAAGAACAGAAAGAGGGAGAGGAAAAATGGATGGGTGGATGGATATAGTGAGAAAAGAGAGACAGAGGCAGCAGAGGTGGTGAACCGTTCATGTGGAACTCATCTTTCTCCATTGTTGACACTCTGTGACCTGTATCATACACACATGCACACGCGCACACACACACACACACACACACACACACACACACAGTGCGTGGTGAAAAGACACACACACAAACCCACAGCCAAAACCTGAAGGGACAGAAATGTACTGCAGCAACATTTAGTCCAGCTGATTTCTGTTGATCTGAAAACACACCTGATTAAAGCCACATGGATTTAAATCATTTGATTTATGATATTAACACACATTAAAAGTTGGTGTCTTCCTGATTTATCTCTCCAGACGCCAGAGCAGAGCTCTCAACAGGAGACATTGCTTTCAACTACACGGACACACGGCGACACGAAGTCATTAGGACTATACTAAACATTAAGGGTTGGTTGACATCAAGCATTGATCTGTTTATGCTATTGATCTGTTTACACTGGAAAGATAAATAATGCCCTTCGTGATGCGTCCGTGATGTCTGGAGCTATTTTGTTCGGAGCTCGGTCACAGTCGTTTCAGCAGGTGTTTATGTTCCCATATTCAGTCTCTGTGAAATCTTATTTTTGCAAAACTGTCTTTCAAAACCTCCTTGGTTTAGATGGTCCAGAATCAAAGCCAATAAAAATGCTAATTATGTTAGCAATGGCTGCTAACTGAGCCAGGGCTCAGCATGCTGCACAGACCTATGGTTGCTCCAGCAAAGCCAAAGACGACGAGGGGCCCCTCAGTGGCTCCATTCAGAGGAAGTTTTGCCCACCAGACAATCGCTGTTCAGCTTCAGTATTATTGAAAACATCCAAGAGACAGATGATCTGAGTTATAGGTGGAGGAAGACAAGCCACCGTGACTGCAATGGCACCTAACACTTACATCAGCTTATAATACTGTAATGTACCTTTGCCACCAAACCTGTCCAGAAGATCCTCTAGAACCTGTTATATGTTAAAAAATCAACTAAAGGTTATGATCTGTAACCCTAAAATTTTCAACCAAATGTTCTGTTCTGTCCTGTTATCAGCTGCTGCTACAGCAAACTCAGACTTTGGACAAAACAAGAAGTGAAAGCCACCGGCATCTGCTCCATGAAATCAATTTTGATTTCCTAAAATCTCTGCTTCAGAAAAAAGGGCTGACCACAAACTTCTCAGTCTGCAGTCTGCCCACAGAGGTGAGTCACTAACTACCCAGCGTATCTGTGCCTGCAGAATGTTCCCCGGTCGAACATCAAGAAACCTGAAAAAAGAAGGACGGGTCGCGCTTTTACTGAATCATGCTGCGGCGCCAGACTGTGGTGTCAGCTGTATTGAATTCTATGGAAGATGCATGAGAAACAAACTAAACCCGATACATCTACTTTCGTCGTATGACTTCTGATGAAGAAATGTCTCCAGAAAATGAAAGAACACACGAAGGTTGCATAAAGGTAGCGTTCCTCAAATGCGTGCCAGCTCCCAAGTCAGTGTTACATGAGGTTTTCCACAAGCCTCCATGATTTTATAATTGGAACAGTTTTTTCGTACACAAATGGAATGATTGGTCTGCAACATGCATTTTGAATGCATCAATTCTTTTCTGGGTGACATAAAATGTCGGAAAAGTTAGATGTTAGGAAACAGAATCTCGTTTCACACAAATGTGACATTTATTCATCTGAAGTGTAAAAAATGAGGTACAAGCCTCCCTCTCAAGGCTCCATTGATGCAATCTGTGTACGTGTATTTTTCTTGCGTCTGATTTAATCGCTGATGTAAAGCCTGTTTAAAATAGCATCTCTGTAGTGTTAAAGGCCTGCTGCTCACTCACACACAAACACACACACACACCCACACACACACACACACACACACTTAGGTAAATCTCACACAGACAAGGCTTTAAAAGGTTTCAGAGTGTAGCAGCACTTATACAGATTACCTCTACCGCTTCACTATAAAGGCTCGCACACACGCGCGCAGCCTCTCGAACATTCAATTACCTCTATCTATTCACTATCCAGGGCCATACACACACTGCCACACACGCACACACACATGCACATGCACATAATCATTCAATTACACTAAACTTGCTCTATCGATTTTCATTCATAGTGTCGTGCACATTCTGTCGGGCCTTGTGTGTGTCTGGATGTGTGTGTGTGTGTAGAAGGCATTTGGAGTATGAATAGGCAGGAAGGTGGTGTGTGTCTACCTTGCCTTTCTCTCTTTGTGAGGACCAATTTGAGTTTTACACCTCGCAAGTGAGGACATTTGAGGAAAGCAGGGACATTTTGTCCTTACTTCTACAAACAAAATCCAAAAAGGCATTTGGTTACAGCCACTCTCTTGGGACCGCACAATGTCAGAAAGAGTCCTCACAAGTCGCATGTGTCGGAGGCCTTGAAGGGGCAATGTGTTTGAAAGCTGTGCAGAATAGACAAGAGAATGCTTGTTTGTCTGATCCGTTATATGTTCAGCACGTATGGCCTGCACACACAAACACACGCACTCATACGCACGCACAGCGGTTTGAGCAAATTAAGCGCAAGGAAGCAATCAAGAGGTGATTCACACTCACATGAAATGTAGCCACGCAGACGTATTAAATGATTAGAGCCCAACACACGCACACACACACACACACCCATAATTATAGGAAAGTAATTCAAGACATTCACATGCATCAGGCAACATATTATGCAGATGATTTTTCATACGCGAACACACAAACGGATTTTGTGACCATCTTTCCATCAGGTACCATCAGGAAAGGTGTTGTGACGAAGTGGCAAGGAGCTGCAGAAGCTGGTGAGTGTCCAAAGTGTCTTCAAAGGGTTTTACAATCAGGTAAAGTGTGTGTGTGTGTGTGTGTGTGTGTGTGTGTGTGTGTGTGTGTGTGTGTGTGTGTGTGTGTGTGTGTGTGTGTGTGTGTGTTGGTGTGTGTGTGTGTGTGTGAGAAAGGGGGGTGTTAGCGGGTCACTAGTCTCAGATCAGGTCCTGCTCAGCACCGTTTTGATTTCCCCACTGAAATCACCATCTGTACCTGTTCAGCACGAACACGCATGCACGCACGCACACACTCAGAGATTGTGTTTAATTGTGGCAGGGCTTTTTGTGAGTCACCTAACACAAGCTGTCTATTTCTCCATCACGGCTGAAACGAAGGAGAAAATATCCTTTGTCAGCATGAGGGAAAGGTAACCATAATGGATGTTTCTCCACTGCCTCTATTTTCTGGGTGCTATTCATTTTTCTCCTTCTTTATTCTCTCTCTTCCTTTTGTATATTGTGTTTTTTCCCAACGCTGGAATAAAATGCATCATGGAAACTGGCAAAAAAAAAAAAAAAAGCTAATGCCTCTCTGTTGCCGTGGAAACGCTGCATGTCAAACAATCAACAAAACAAAATAGAGACTTCTTGTAAAAGTATGACATTTTTTAACAAAAGCAAAGTCAATTTTACTTCTTCTTCTTCCTGTGGACAGTAATGATACAGCGAGTAAATATCAAACTGAATGACGTCTGCTTTTTCTCTTTACTTTTCTATTAAACTTCTGCTGAACTTTTGTCCGCCCCTTTTATGTTGGTTTGGGTTTACAAAGTATTAGAAATGCTTTTCATTGTTCAGCCGTGATCTGTTGCAAAAAAAGCCTTTCAGCACATGGGAGTTTGGAGTTTTGTTTAAGGCAGAACTTTATTTTCACTAACTTTATAAATGCAGTTTCATGAGTAGGTGAGTTGTAGAATGTGCGAACACTTCCTCTTTAAGATTGATAATTGTTAATTATTCGTAACCACTGATTTTCCTGCAGTCAAGAACTGTGATGAAATGGTTTTCATCTGTTGTCAGAAAGAAAGTAATTACAGTGCCCTTCAGCATGTTGACGATCCAAGTGCTCAGGAGTCATTATCACATACATTACATATCATTACATCACAAGTACACTTCATTCTGATCTCAACTACCCGCCTGTGAAGTTTCATGATTGCATCTTGCACAGTTGTGACTTTACCTTTTTTTGGGCCTTTATTGACAGATCAGATGAAGATTTGACAGGAAACAGGATGAGAGAGAGGGGGAGTGACACGCAGCAAAGGGACCCAGGCCGTGAGGTGAACCTGGGTCCTCTGCAGCGAGAACAAAGCCTCTGTACATGGGACACCCGCTCTACCCAAACGGCGCCCCGACATTATCATTTTAGCAACATCTGTCAACAGACAGACAG
Source organism: Diplodus sargus (assembly GCA_903131615.1). Lineage (NCBI taxonomy): Eukaryota > Metazoa > Chordata > Actinopteri > Spariformes > Sparidae > Diplodus > Diplodus sargus. Next base: position 5,396,464 of record CAEMYA010000092.1, read on the forward strand.
GAAAGGTGAAAGTAATACCAGCTAAATGAGGAATCTTCATTCATCGCATTGAGTTGTGGAATATTTTTCGTGCATTTAACTCATGCCTGATTAGGAGTCAACGGCCTAAGGACCAGATCTTAGCCAGTGTCTTGGTCAAGGGAACTGACCGGAGAATCAACCAAATATAGGAGAACCTGAAGGAAACACAAGCACTGGGAAAATACATAGTCTCTGCCCTGGCCAGGGACCTTCCTGATGGGAGGCAACAATTGTAACAACTGAGCCACAATGGGCATGATTTGAAACTGGGATAAAGTGATCCGCCTCTGTAAACAAACGTGGGACAGGAGTATAAACTGGGCCTGGCAAAATGTTGTCCTGATGACACAACAGACCCTGAACTTTTTCAAGGGAAAAAGCTACATGTCACCAACAGTATATAAGAATAATCTCTTGTGCTCTGCCTTCTCACATGCTTTAAGAGGTTTAGAGTAGAAACAGGCTGCAGGAGTCTGGTGAGCAGAAGGTGCTCTTTTATAAATCCTGGAGAGATTTGGGTGATCAAACTGGATGAAGGCAGTTCGCCATGGCTGCAACACTGGTGACTCTGGTGGCACACGAGAACTGTACGATGTACCTTTTTACCTAACATTGCCTTTTTTTATTTCTTTCATACTTCACTCTTTATTACAGGGGCAATTTGCATGTATTAGTCTCTTTTTTATATGCGATATCTGAGCAGATTGTGATGTGAGGTGAAAGCTTTTCCATCTCTCCCAGTAGCCTATACAAGTCTGCGGATGATTGTTTAAGTTGCTCATTGCTGCTGGACTTTGGATTTATTTAATTTTATTTTTTTGGGGATGTACAAATGCAGTCCATCCCTTCATATTTTGTGCAGAATGTAACGGTGATGTAGCACGACTGGTTTTGCTTAAATTCCAGTCATGGCAATGTAAAAGGAGAATAATGTTCCTGTCTGAAGCCCTGTGTCACTGCTCGTAATGCACCCTACACTGGGACAACGTAGTATTGAAATCCCTGAGAGGCGCAGCACTTTCAGCCGCAGTCAATTGCTACACTCAGCCACTAAAATGGGTCAACAATTCCAATTGTTGTGCAAGCAAAGTTGACGTAAAATCGATTACAAAGCCGCACTGAAAACGAGGCCAGTGGCGTCCAGATCTCCCGCTGTATCACCGGACAAGGGAGGAGCTGTGACCTGATTAGAGACAATGCGTTGAGCGGCTGACGGTGAACGTGCGCTGACTTCCAGAATAACTCAAGGTTGAGGACAACTTCATGTGGCCTTCTTTTTAAAAACTTCCGCGCATCTCATCAAGGAGAAGTAGGGCAGAAAATCAGTAAACATCAGCCACAAAGCAGGAAATAAAAACTCACCGCCGGCTGCAAGAGTTTGCTCACATAATGTCAAGTTTAATGCCTTTCAGTGGCCCTCGCAGATGTTGATGAGAGAAGCAAACAAGCCCATTGGTTTATTTGCTCTTTTGTTTGTTGTGATATGTGTTAAGTAAAACACTGAAGGCGAGGTAGCCAGGCACTACACCTGGATCCGGTTTAAACCCTGCAGTGTGTTCCAGCCTGATTCTTCATGTTGTTGTGGAGCTTTGCCGTTATTACTTTTCTTCCCAACAGATGGATCCAAAATGCAACAGGAGAGACAAAATGCAGACAGTAAGAGGGGGGAGGGAGAGGAGAGACAGAACGATGAGAGGACGCGAGGCGATGTTGGACGAGTACAAGAGAATGGTACAGAATTCCAGAAAGAAAAGCCAAGGAGACAAGGAGGAGGAGGAGGAGGAGGAGGAGGGGGCAGTAGATTCGCCTGAAGGAAACAGAGGCAGAAAGGCGAGAAAAAGGGCTCAGCTTTGTTTATAACACCCCCCAACGAGTGTTAGCGGAGGGCTTCAGCTCCCTCAGGTATGATTTAGCATGCGCTGGTGAGTCAAAGGGCTACCTGAGGGTATGTGCGTGTTTATACGTACAGATGACTCCTGGTTGAAAAGGGATTAGAAGAACTCTCAACCACTGGGACAATATTACATGTGTCAGAGCATGACTTTCCCCCTCAGGCCTTTTGTCAGCATGTGCTCATGGATGTTATTAATATGTATTTGTAATTATGCGCGTAAGTCTGTTTGAGTTAAGAGGCGGAGGCGGTTGGATGTGTTCAAGCTGAGGTCACGTGAACTGGAAAATGTTTTAAAAAGGAAACAATTCCAGTTTAACTCAGCGACATTAAGTCGTCTCAAAAGGAAGAAACTTTTATCAAGGCGACGTCATACAGTGTCAATGTCAAGTTTATACAAATATACACCTGCACATACACCTTTACATGTATATACTGTTTGAAAATACGTGTATATCCACACATTTGACAATGCTTATACGTATGTTTAGTAAAATCACATTTTGTCAGGCATTTCAGACAACCGACCACTCGCACACTAATCAGCACCAATTCAGCAGAACATTGGATAGTACCCTCCCCCATTCTCACATGGATGTACATTACCAATTCATGTTTCATTTATGTTGTTATTTAGGTATTTGTGACTTTGAATGATGAAATAAAAGATTATGCATACCGACAATGTGATATATTTGTATTTATTCATCTATTTTGATGGGGTGAATTTCGGGACCAGCTATCATTATGATACCAGCTTTTTAAAATCTACCATTGGTCGACCCCTATTTTGAATTACATTTCAACAGTTGCTGTTTTTGCCACTCTTTTTCTCATAGTATTATGCAAAAATCCCGTGAGGTGTTTAATTGTCGTTGCTGTCCAGATCTGTACAATTTAAAACACTCCTCACATGATAGTTTAGGGGAGTGATCATTTGGGAGTAGGACAGCTTTCTAACAAGAGAATATTCTTAATATCCATATTTTCTAGTTTAAAACAGAGACGTCTTGACATTCCAAGTGATTTCATTCCCACATATAACTACTGGAGCATAATTCAATCTGTAATGAACGTATTTATAATATACTGGTTAATGGTCTGTATTTATATAGGGAATTATAATTTTATTCCGTCAGTGATGTAACACTTTTTGTACAAATGTCAGTGTGGTAGTCGCCCGTGATGCATACAAATGCGGACTCACTGTGGTGTGCAGAAACGGTAACTGCTACATTTCATCTTGGACACCAGGCTGATAATTGTTGGTAAGATCGCGGGATCAATGACGATTTATCCGCCTGGCACAAGTGCTGTTTTTAGCTCCAGTGCTCTGTGCAGGCATGAATGAGATTCCACTGATGATACTTGCAAACCATTACAGTTTGGAGTCAAGCTTACAGTATAGGACGAAGGAAGATATTTTAATATGCTGGAGCATGGTAAGGATGTAGTGACGCTGCACTTAAATCATGCAGGTCTAGACAGCGACTCATTCTGCTGCAGTATCAAGAAATAACCGTGTTTTGTGGCCGTATCTCCCAGTGGATAGGAAAAGCTAAAGCAGGTATGCCTGATATATCAATAAAGTATTATAGCAGGTATCACAAAACATGAAAGACGGGAAAACCTGATATCAAAAACTGGCAGGCTGACTTTTTTTTTCCTTAGGCTGTCACTTTTTCTCACAAATCCATATTAAGCTGAAGATATATAAACAGACACAACATATTGAGTTCAGCTGACTGTTTCAATTCTCATCTTATTGACTAAAAATCCTATTTCTTATTAAGGTGGAATTTCTGCACCCTTCTTTAAGTCTATAAGTAAAATGAAGCATCTGATGTCGCTTCTAAGAACTAAGAGATATGTACCGCCACGAAGCGCCGTCATTGACAATCAGAGCGAAGAGGAAGAGCTTAAGGGTGTGTGTGTATGTGTGTTCGTCTTTTCAGCGTGTGAGAGAGAGAGAGATCCTTCTGTAACACCTCGTTCCACCGATACCGCCTAACTTAGTATCGTGGGATCGAAGGGGGGAATTGTGCAAAACAAGAAAATATAAACAAAATATATGAAACTAAAATGTCAGTGCGCTTAATGACTTCAGATCTGCCCAATTTTCATACACATTTGGTATTCTCGCTATCATACATCCTGGTATTCTCCACTCTTTTTCTGCCAGAAATGGGTTAAAAATCTTTGTAAAGCAGCTTTTTTTTTTTTTTATTAATACTAATAACAATACTTTGAAATCAGCCAGCGGAGCATTGCTTAATGTCACGTGTTTGTGCTGTGTGGCTCACAGTTCATGTCACTTCATGTTGTCGCCTCCTGACAGCAGTTTTGGGTAATTATAAGGCTCTAGCAGTTCTGCTCCGCTCACCACACACAAGTCACAGTAAAACTAATGAACATCAGCAGTGAATAATCTGCTTTTTTTCCCCTCTCACTTCTGACAGAAAATCCTCTATTTCTGCTTTTTCTTTCAGCTGTATTTCCTGTTTCTTTCATTTGGTTGGATGTTCAGAAGCAGCATAAACAAAGCTTTGATCACCAGTAAAAGTCAGAGACCGTGGGTTATACATCCTGTGACACAAATAAAAAAAAAAAAGGTAATTTGATTACCTGTCCATCTGCTTCTCTCTGTGCTTCTCCAGTCTTTATAATCACTTGTCTTTGTGTCTGCCTGATTAATTGTCTGCCAGTAGTGTTTGTGTATTTGGATCTGTTGTACCCATCGCTTGCCTATCAGCTCTACCTGCCTGTCACTTCATTCCTCGTGCAGTGGCAAACATCAAGGAATGGGTCACCTCCCATGACAATTAAAAATTCAGCATCACGGCAATTGGCTTCTGAACTGTCATACGGCAAAGAGAGTGAGGCAACAGGAGGAGTCTGCAGAGAGGAAAGGAAGCAGATGGAGCAGCAGACAACCAGACAAATAAATGTGAAGAGACAAAGACAAAAATCTACATAACCGTCTGGCTCCTTTTACTTAAGTGCATAAAATGATGATCTGCAGCTTTGGCACAAACAGTCCAAATGGTCTTTGTGTACATGTTAACCTCTCAGATCAAATGTAGATTACATGTTTAATTACATACATCTGCATTCATACAGCAATAATATCCAAAAGGGGAAATGCTATGTATCATTCTCATCAACACACTTAAAGAACAGAAACTCATTCCTGTCATACAGACAGTGGTGTAATTACTGAACCGCCTTCCAAGTTGTGAAATCTGCTCGCACAACAGCCGCAAGGTAATTATAAAATAGTTTGGTTTTTTTGAAAGCGTTGGTATATTTGTCTTGGTGGGAAATATATCGATGTGTCTGTATGGAAGCAAAGAGGGATGCCGTGCTCACACATCAGCTCACAAAATATGATTTCATGTTGAGTCTGAAAGTTCATTCTTGTCCTCAGAAATCATGTTTGTCATATTTGTTGCTGTCATTAATAAAACCGCAGCTAAACAATGTGCAAATTACACTTTCTATTAGTAACAATCGCAAAATGTCACAGTGACTGATGTTTGCAAGCCACACCAAAAGGTTTTTTTCCATCTCACATGCATCGTACAATAAACAGCAGGAATGCAGTGCAATAGTAAGTTAACAACCACCAGGGGCCGCTGGCAACTGTGTGTAGAATCACAACTGAAACTGTTTGCACTCAAGACGTAAGTAAATGTCTGCCTCATCATTTCTCCCAAAGCTACCTCTTGTTAAGCCAACCTACGCCTGGTCTAAAGTCTGCCTGAGGAACCGAGAAGCTTTCTCGCCACACATGCTTTTGTAAATACGTTTTTGTGTGGGACAAAGCCAAAAAAACCTATAGACCTATATTTACATTTATTTTTGGAAACAACCTCTAGTGGCCGTAGTAGGCCAAGTCAGGAGCAAAGGAGGAAGTCAGATGACGTAGACAAACTCCGCATTGTTTCTTGTTAACATGACCAAACTAGGTCATATCACAATGTTAACTGCATAATGGATCAAGTAGGCCTGTCAGTAGTACTCTTCAGTGATTACTTCTGTTGTTGTGGAAGTCACTGGCAAGTGACCTATCTATCATTCACGTATGAGGATTTGTTGGCATCATTTCTACTTCTGCCCGCTGACATTATTCAGTGCAGAGCCCCTCTGATCAACCGAGCAGAGCTTCAGCTGCTTATGTACATAATTCACCTGAAAAATATTTTGACTTTGAATAAAAACACACTGTGGCTGGCATAATAAAGGAATGCAAAGTAATAAAATAATCCAAGATTAATTCTGGTGTGACTGTTAAAAGCACTGCAGTGCAACATTTGCACATTAATTAATCACAGGCAGTGTGGACGAGTGGAGGCAGCACAAATAGTAATCATCATTACAGAGGGTGCACAAAATTACAGGGGACAAGCCAGCAAATGTTAATTATTATTATTATGGTGGTATTTATTTATTTTTTTTAATTCTTATGCAGATGCTCTCATTTTCAAGCCACCATCATCACCTTGCACAAAGCACTGGCTGGCTTCTCGCCGGCTTTTCGCATCTTCCTCGAATGTGCACACAGGCGCAAGCATACGTGCGAACATGCATGGCAGCACACTCCAAAACACAAGTTACAGACAAAATGCCTTTGATAACAATTCTTTATGTCTGAATACATGGACACACAGTCCGTCGATGTGGTTCTTTGTTGTCTGACTGTCAGTCAGTTTGGCACCATGAGGATTGATGACTAATCAGCACGACACTGGCTAATCAAACACACACACACATTTGCTCACATGCACAAACTCATACGTCAAACAACACACATGGCACAGGCTATAATTGTCAGTGATTGCATTTGAATACATGCCCATGCTTCCACTGATTAGCATTGTGGCACAAATAGCTGTTGGATTCCTTGTTCCTCAAACCACCACACTATCAAATCACAAGCATCTAGCTATTTTATCTACAGTTGTGTCTGTAGTGTCTGTCTGTCTTGATGTAACCTTCTGTCTCCAACATGAAAAAGCCAGTACTTTTTGTTGCTGTTGTTGTTTTCCTCTCTAAGCGACTGCTGCCGCAGTTTTCTGTAGTACATCCAAAGTTCTTCATAACCCAAGGATCACCGCAAACCACAGATAATTCACTGCCAAGAAAAACATGTCAAAGGTGTGCTTGGGAGAATAACTACTTTATGTTCGATTCATGAGTTGCACAGAGGCAGTTTCTTGGAGACCGGCGGTTTCCACAAGGCACGAGCTATGACTGTGTGGCGCATTTTGGCCTTTGGTGTATGAAGATATTATCATGCTGATTGTACAGTAATGTAATAAAGCAATTATCATCCCTAAGAGACAAAAACGGAGCAGGAGAGCGAGAAAGAAACAAACAGGCATGCAGGCAAGAGAGAATGGGAAAGGACGGGAATTTCTCCTGCTCCTTCGAGAGTGCAACACAAGTGAGAGAGGCATAGATAGGAGGAGGAGGAGGAAGAGGAGGAGGAGAGGGAGGAGGAGGTGAATAAATGGAAAGAGGAGAAAATAAAATGAGAGGACAGAAGATGACAGGCTGGATGCCATGATCAAAGCGTGAATATTCACAGCACTCTCCTCTCCGAGATTAAATACTAATTACTCTCAACAGCTGCCCAATGAGCTCGCTAAGACTCATTATCACAATGTACTACATGTGTACCACTTTAGAAACACAGACCTTCATTGCTAAACAAGACGTCCACCAAGAGGACATAAAGTGGCACCTTCTCGGGTACAATGATTCCTGCAGGAAAGTTAAAGACTTTATTGTGGAACATTTGTTAGGACCTCCAGGAGAAAGACGGGGCTATTTTCTTGATTAAACAATAAAAGCTAATCTCTCACATCTTAGCAGTTATTGAATGTGACGCAGAAATGTCACCGCCACCTCACTTCTAATCGGCATCAAATTGTTCCCTAACGTGACGACCAAACACTGAATTGTCTTTATAGTAATGCATGTATTCTTCACTTTATTTCTCATCAGAGCTGAATCTGTATTTTGATGAAAAGGAATCAACCCAGTGCGTTTTAATTTGTGACTGCATGAAGTACTTCAATCAATTCCTATTTACATGGATGTGTGGCAGCCTATTAGGTGCGGATGTTGCAATCATTTAGGTGGATATATAACAATTCAAACTTTAAACTGGAAAGTGCTTTTGGTGTCTTGCAGTTCAATTTTAATAGCCATTTTCATTAAAGAAGCATTTGCTTGTAGATTAGAGAGTCGCCTTCTAACATGTCAATCAATCACCACGCCTGTGCCATTGTTGGAATTTAAGATTTTCAGGAACTTCAAGGAAATAACATGTTTTTATTAATCCTGCTGTTCTGTCAGTGTCGTATTGGATCATTATTTTTTTCACACCAGTTAAAAGTTAACAAAGTGCCTACTGGCTATAATCACATAAACTCTACCCAATTAATTGATGTATGACCTTAACTGAGTGATGACACAGCTATTGCACCACATAGAGTATGTACCCAGTGGGCATTTTATCAATGCGGGTACACCTGTTTGTAATCTATTGTAGTACAATAGGACACCCCTGCCATAAATTCTCCCTTTACAAAGTTTATAATGATCAGTTGTTGTTTTTTTACATGGTCAGAAATTCAATTACAGCTATGGTATAACTGAGGTCATAGTTAAAGGTGATTTTGTGCTGGACTCCATTGTATCAAGACATTTTCTTTTACTTTCCCATTTAAATGCATGTCGGGGACAGAATATAAAAGTGTGTAATTTCTGTCTCTCAGTCAAAACCATTACAAAAGACGGAGTTTGTTGACATCATTGGAGTTTTTTTTTTATTTGTTTAACAATCAAATTTGCTGATGAAAATGAATAATCACGCCACGTTACAAGTAAGCATTAAAAACAAGAGAAATATAGTAGTAACAGAGTGGCTTGTTGGCTAGTTTGGCATGAAACAGTTTCAGAAATGTACCTAATCAAATTGCCAATAAGCATGTCTGTCACATACTATCGAAGCAGTTGAGCTGATAGAGCCGAAATGAAGAGGTGATATGAGACACAATCTCAAACTGTGTGTAGACGAAAAACTGTGTAATTTGCTCATTGGGGTTGAAAAGTATCAATTTAACGTCCAGAGGTTAGAGAGTAGCTCTGTGTGTGTGTGTGTGTGTGTGTGTGTGTGTGTGTGTGTGTGTGTGTGTGTGTGTGCCCGGTTTCTCTTGAAATGCCAGTGGGTGGGGAGTTTCCATTCCAAAACAGGCTGGGAAATGTGTTATGAAATCCAAATATCTCAGCTAGTTCTCTGCGTTGACTCATCGGTTCTGATCACTAACAAACCCCCACAGACATTTAGTGATTCAGTATGGTCACTCTGTCTTGTGCTCGAGCACAAATCTTTGTGCTTGTTGTCATTTTGAGATCTCAAACCATCACACCAACTACACCAGCTCGGGAACTCCTTCCTCACCGTAAATCTGCACTGTGTCTCGAAGAGGCAGAATCAACCATAATAACAATAAAAGATTGTGACAGATTGTGACCGAGTATGTCACACAACTGGGTCAGCATGTTGGAGAAGGGACCACACTGCACGTTTTTTTGCGCAAGCAGAATGAGATACAGTCCTGCTGAAATAGAAAAGATAATAATAGAACGGTTCAGTATGAAAACAAGGTAGGCAAAGCAAACGCAGAAAAGCTGAGAAAGTTAACCAAGAAACTTAAAAAATGTCCAGCTGATGAAGGCTGTTCAGCCAGAACATGTTTCCCCACTCATTCACTTATTTAATTCAACTGAATTAGCTGCAGTTTATCCTACTGTTGTGGCCATGACTGTGACAAGTATCCTGAGTACATTATGGGCATAAAGTAGATTGGTGTGTGTGTGTGTGTGTGTGTGTGTGTGTGTGTGTGTGTCTTTCTGTTTGTTGTCTATGTGACTGGCAGTCGGGCAGCATGAGAGTTGACGGCTAATCAGTGCGTCACTTCCTAATGGGCTACAACGCACACACAAATGCGCACACACAGAAGTGCACGCACACAAGCACAGCACGGAGTATAATTGTCTGTGATTGCATTTGGATACCCATCCACACTCATGCTGATTAACAATGTGGCATAAACGGAGAATGAACTGCCGACTGAACGAGGGAGCGAGAAGCACTGAGTGAGTGAGGGAGATTTATTAGCTTGCACAGTTGTCTGCATATTGCTATTAATGAGAAATTTTCACCAATTAAAGTGAGCCTGAACCCCCAAAACAGCAGCCCAATATATCTGCACACGGTAAATTAACTGCAACACAGCTGCCATATCAGTTTTCAATTTTACAGCTCAAAGCTCCAACTCAGTAAGCTATTTTAGAAAACCTCATCTTTCAAGACAGACAGTCATACAGACGTGGCAAACAGTCGCATGATATCAGGCATTCAGCTGTTCGATCTCAGTAGACCTTTTTCTCAGCAAGATTTGATTTGACTCGGTTGGAGCTAAGTTCCTTTGTATGATGACGATGATGAAAATTATTAAATTCTGCAGAGAAATCACTTCATTTCACTGGGTGGACTATTTGCAGGGGTGAAACAAATCTGTGCAAATGTGTCAGGTCGAGTTCAAATTTTCACAGTTCGATCATTGACCGATTGCAAGCTTCAAACTTTGGGCTAACACTGTATACAAGCACAATGGACAAAATGGAGGAAGCTATCCCTGCTGTATTAGTTGTGATAGAAACATCCACATCTATTTAACCTCCTGTATTGAAATATAAATCCCCCAAATAACGTGTGTGACAATCAAGCTAATCAAGATCAAGACTTTTTCCCATATCTTTCTGAAAAATACATAATAACAAAATGCAGATGGGCGTAAACAACACAGTTTAAAGAAAGCAGAAGGAAGTTTGAGTTGTGACACAGGGAACTTGGACTGTGGATAGCCAGCATGTTTGTGCTGGTGCTAGTTCCAGTTTGCCTAAGCAGGCACAGTCAGCGTGAGAGTTCTGGGTTCACATGGGCTTCCTGAGATCAACATATGCAGTGCGCCGAGTGTAGGGCTGGATTTGTGTAAAGAATGCCTGAATAATGCAAAGTGCCAACTGCAAAGTTTGATATACAACGACATGTCCTGCCAAACTTGGTGTTTGAGGTGTCTCACCATCACAGTGTCCTCATGTAAGAAATTGTTCCCTGACCTCAACCCAATCCCTAACCCAATTACCCTAACCCTAACAACATCCATTCAAACGGCAACTACAACACAGGGCTTTTTGCCCAACATCAGTGGCTGATCTCACCAGTGTTCTTGTTGCTACATGTCACCAGATTTCTGAAACCAGGTTAAAAATTTTGTGGAAAACCTCTCTAGAGGAGTGGTAGTTGCCCTAACCCTAACCCTTTAGCATCATATTAATGCCCATGGTTTGGGACTGAGATGTGCATGTATACTGTTGTAGATGGCAGAGGTGACAGATAGTAAGTCTCAATTCTTTCATCTTAAAGGTGTCACGGTGAGAATCAACAAGTTGAGTAATTACTCAGGTGAAGCAAGTCACATGTCAGTTTAGTTTGTAACATGTCTGCATATTTTCACTGGTTGTATTCTCCCGAATCAGTCCCCCGATTGTTTTTTACATGTACAATATGTCTTCTCAATCAAATGCATAATTAATATGGCAGCCAAGTCTTACAATGCATAAACTTCATGTTAACCTTCTAGCTAACATTTGACCAACCAGCATGTTTGCTAAAAAGACATGTTTACATACCTTTCTGTGTTGGGCCCAATCATGTTTCAAAAAACAATAAAGTTCTATGTAACTTCTCATTATCTAGAAAAATCAGGTACTCGAGAGTCATCTGGCTCAAGTCAAGTTGTTATGGTTTGAGCTTTTGGTTTTGTCATTTCCTCTTTTATTTTGAAGTTTTGTCATATTTTGCTTTTCATTTCCTCCCTTTGTCTGTTTACCCACCTTTTTGCTCCTCACCTGTGTTCTGTTAGTGATCACCCCCTGTGTTTTCAGGTCATTGTCTTCCCCTCTGTCTTTGTCAGTTCGTCTGCTCTTGTCTGTTCTATCCTCATGTTCCTGTGTCTCCCTATTCTATCTTCCAATCATGTGTTTTTGGATTTTCATTCCTGATTCCTCACATTATTATTATTATTAATACTTTGTGCTTTTTCAGTTGTACTTTGTTTAGCTTTTGTCGCTAAACTCGCTTTTCAAAGTCTCAAGTAAGAAACACTAAATCAAAGCAAGGTGGAGTCTTTTATCAGTGTTAAGGGGCGTTCAGACCGAACGCGATAGAGGCGAATGGCAATGTAAATGGCGCGATGACACGCGATTCAGGTGGCGGCAGCGCAAATGAAGCGTCTGAAGCGCCTGGGGTGTCTAGAGCATCTGGAGCGGCGCGTCTGAAGCGGCACGTCTGAAGCGTCTGAAGCCATGTGAATAAAGTTGAAAATATCCAACTTTTCAGGCGGCATCGCGCCACGACATCCAATCAGCGACGAGTTCAAGCCGACGACGTCACTTCCCTCACGTACGGTTGTTTACACTCAGACCAAAATGGAGGACAAGCTAATTGTAACCGCAGCTCACCTCAGACAGACGGACAGGCGCTCCGCAACTAAGATGGAGCGCCTGTAGTTGGTGTCCAGGCAGGAGATCCTGGCACCGACCTGAGCTAACAGGTCCTCGAACTGTGCTCCGGTCAGCCTGAGGTACCGCTGGAACCGGTCGTCATCGAGACGGAGCTCCTGGAGAAGACAGTGAAATTCCCCAAGCTCCATGCATCTCCGGAGGACTTCATGAACCCAGACATGACAGCAGGTGGTTTTCCGCCGTTTCTGGGACTTGTACAGCAGGTTCAGTGCAGCAACGGTGTGACATCAGCCATGATCGACGTGGAAAGAGAGCGGGTTGTGAAATACCGGTTCAGAACTGAGCAGGCAAGAGCGTCGTCTTTTTTTCCCCTGAGCGTCATTTCGAATGACGCGAACAGTCCAAAATGATCAAGCGGTGCAATAGAAGCGTCTGAAACGATTGTATTTGCGTCTATCGCGTTTGGTCTGAATGCCCCTTTAGTCAAGCAAATCTAAGTCCTGAAATTTGCGACAGACAGACAGACAGACAGACAGACAGATAGATAGATAGATAGATAGATAGATAGATAGATAGATAGATAGATGTTGGCATAGTTGTGAATTGTTTTTAAAGTCACATTTCATCCGATTCTTGTGGCAGTTGTATCAACAATAGAGTTTGCAGGCAATCACGCATGCAGACTTCCATATTAACCCAAATCAAAACACCAAGCAGGTCCTCCGGGTTTATACTTGAATGTGAGAGGCATACTTGTTATTAGAATGAATCATAGCTGAATTACACCAAATTATTATCAATAAGCAGATCCTGCACATAGCATCTCTATGAAAAGATAAACAGTTTTCACCGCAGTCCCTCTCAGTCGATCGCATGAAAAGACTGAAGATGTCTCGTTCTTTCTATATGCGCAGATGGGTATAGAGCGGGGGATTGAATGGGTGATAGCAAGGGAGGGCAGAGAGGAAGTCGGAGAAAATGGAAGCGGGAGACAGAAAGATGAGAGTGGGCAGGAGAGGAGGAAGGAGAGCGGCGAAGATGAGGAGATGAGGGAGGGAAAGCAGAAAAAGGAGTGGGAAGAGCCGAGCGGAGAGGGAATGATAGCCTTAATGTGTCTGCGTGAGTGACAGCCATGTATGAATATTGCATGTGTGATTAGGGAGCAGAGAAGATGGGGCTTAAATGGCTTGTTAACCAGGCCCCTAAATACTGGCAGCACGATGGAAAGGAACAGGGGAGAGGAAGCAGAGAAGGAGAGAGAGGCACCAAAATACTGACAGGAGAGAGCTGAGAGCGAGTGAGGGAGGGAGGGAGAAAGTTAGAGGATGGAAAACAGATAAGTGAAAGTAAAGGGCAGCGAAAATGACTTCATCCTTTATTAGATGATATAGTAAGACGGGTAATGAAGAGAGCAAAAGAAGAATAAAAGCACAGAGAAAATCAGAAAAAAGCAGCCAAATCCAACACTGGAGAGGGCCACGCATCAAGCCTTTCCAGGACCATTTAGGTTGCTTTGCTTTCACTTCTTTTATAATAAGATTGAACCATTTTAAAAAAAAACTTTAACATATTGTTGCACCTCCACTCAAAGGCCCTTGCTTCTGATCACTATCAAGGCCTCTTCTACCACTGCTTTGCTGGCAACTTGTCTGGTTGACACCTCAGAGATGTCAAGGCACTGCCCAAAGCTCAACCATTGACAATACCATAATGCTACTAAATCAAATGACAAGGAACCTTGGTGTGACCCCAGATGATGAATATTGCAGCAGAGGTTCTCTCCTATACCACCCCTTCCCTAGTGAGAAGGCACCTCAGGAGAGCAGTCACTGCACATCTTCCTTTTCAAGCTATTCTTATCATATACCATCTAGTTTCTTTATAAAATTGTAGCTCTCTAAACAAGCTTTGAGTTATTTCTTTGGGATGGTTTTTGATGACATGTAGCTTTTACTTGTTCTGAATTTGATTACACATGGACAAAGGTTTTCTGTCATGTTAGGTTGGGTGACATTGGTTTCCTTTCATTTCAGTACACAATGAAGTTGAAGTGACTTAAAACTTTAAAATAGAAAAATAGTGTTAAAAATAGCTTACCAAACAAAGGCACATGCCAGCTAGATCAAGATGTTTCTGCTCATACTGCTTTTGTCCACAGGTGCCACCAGAATCAACAACAAATGTAAGTTCCTTGTAGCTGCTTTAAGTTGCTAAACATGTAAAATCAATAGTATGTTTGTTGGGTTATTGAGATTTCAGCCAAGAGACTGTGTCATTAATACTCTCTAATTCACTCTAATTCTCTCTAATTGTCGGCCAACAGTAAATAAACAAACAACAAACAACACTTGGAGTTTCGTTAGGTTGGCAAGAGAAGCACCATATCCAATTATGATTTTCGTACTATTGTTTTTATTGTTTGCAGCATTCTGGACAAGTTTTTGGCAGTGGTGTGTTTTTGTTTGCGGCATCTCAAACTTGTTTTTGGCGAAATGCAGTTTTCTCACAGCACTCCCGACCAGTTTTTGGCAGCGCTGTAGCTGTGAATGGGCAGTGTTGGGCCATGCTAATCGAAAGTGGCTGCGTGCCCAATTTGGCACCTTGTCACATATCGACAGAGCAGTGGACACTTTCTCAAGTCCAAATTCTTGCTGCAGGACATTTTCTGGCATAGGGAATTAGCTGTTCAAGCCAGACATACACGCAACGCACATGGGCTCACAAACACGAGCAGCACACAGACACATACACACACACAGAGACACTCGTAAGTGCGAAAATGTGTAAGCAGAAAGGACAAATAAGACACAGACTGAGTGGGTGTGGGTGGTTATGGTGTGAACATGTAAATGACAGGCGTATGGACAAGAATAACCAGCCAACATGTCCCTCTGTTTTCCTTCTCTCATTTCTATGAATAAAAGATTGACAAAACTGACGCAGAATGATTTGAGATTATGTGCCCTCTTCAGACCTTTGGGAGTGACACACTTAAACCCATCATCAGCCTCTTATCTATTTCATTCACCTCACTTTCTCTCATGGTTGAAAATGCCTTTAAAGACTTAAGTCTTTATGTGGCTCTATGGACTTCTCTTTCACTTATTCGTTTAGTTCAATCTGTCCCATCTGCCCCTGTTCACCATTGCTCTGTAGTCTATGTTGTAAATGTCAAAGTGATGTTTTTAGATGTCCTGAAACAATCTCCAGTGGCCAGTGTGGCAATTAAATCAATGCTTAAACTACAGCCTCGAAAGTGTAGTAGGTTAGTAGGCTGGAGCTTACTTAACTGTACTCTAAGTTCACCAATAGCAAAGCTACAAGTATTATCAAAAATTAGAAAACTGAAATGGAATGGAGAAATACAAGAAACATTGCATTTTTTGCAATCTGTAGACGACAAATAATTGCCAGTTTTTTACTCAAAGTTAACTTATCTGCAACTGGGGTGGTGGTTGGGTTAACTCTTTCTTATCTTTCATATCAGTCCCTAAGGGGAAAATGTGATGATTTGACTGAGAAATTGACATGCTCGTGGTC
Organism: Diplodus sargus; assembly: GCA_903131615.1. NCBI lineage: Eukaryota > Metazoa > Chordata > Actinopteri > Spariformes > Sparidae > Diplodus > Diplodus sargus. The sequence goes on from CAEMYA010000092.1 coordinate 5,412,518, forward strand.
CTCCCACGCCTATAGCAATCTGTGAACATACAGCCCATATGGGAGGACGTGCCTTGGCACTGACAGATGTACACACTGCCTCACATGCTGCTTAGTATCACAATAAATGCTCAGGATCACTTTAACCTCCTAAATAAACACACACACATCTCAAAACTTAAGCCTTGATCATATACCAGGATGGCTGCAGACAGCTGCGGACTTGCACATGAACGTGCATGCGCGTCAATGTCCTCTGTGATCTGGGGTATGCAGACATATTCCACAGATGCGTTGTAGAAATCATATCGCCAAATTTCTGACAGCGAGAGGAACTGCTTTGTTTGCTCTGTCTGGCTGAATAACATGAACAAGTCAGAAAAAAATAAAAGCAGTGTATTCACCTGCTTCTTAACAAGAATAAGACAACAAGAAATGGATGACTAATACAGCGCGTAAAGTGCACAAAATGAATGGCCTGTTTACTTTTCTTGTGACAGTCACAAATTGTGGGCTGCATGGAGATGTCCACACAGGGGTCGGCTTGGACACTGGCAAACCTGGGCAGATTACCAAATCTATATCCTACGGATCAGACAGGACCCATGTAAAAACATTGGCAGTGTGTCTGAGTAGTGGCAACTAAAACCACTTGTGAAGGGTTATTGTTGAGAAAATGTTGAGATCATCATACAACTCAGTTGCCGGAGTAAATTACG
>CAEMYA010000092.1:5421071-5466159 GCA_903131615.1 Diplodus sargus
TAACCATTGTTTCAAGTCTCTGTGCAGTGTTTTCATTGCTTTAATTGAAATAACACTTTGAGAGCACCAGTTCTGAAGGTACATGTAGAGCCATTAGCTTCTCTTACGTAAGTTGTGTTCTGCGCTGCCTTTCATTCTGAGGTGTTAACCATACTACGTCCTGTCTACTCCCTACCGTGCTGCAATCTGTGCCACTAGTGGTTAATAGTAGTTTTGGTGGGTGGGTGTTGGTTAGGTTGCTGGTTGGTCGGTTGATTGACAAGACAAGGGGCCGATTCAGTTTCAAGATGTTGCCTTCAGTGGCTCCTCGTAACTTCAACTTACCCAGACTGAAAGTTGTATAATAACTTGTGCATTCATTAATCATATGTAGAGAAGTTTTTCCATGCGTTTTTATGTACAAATTTGAACTGATCGGAGATAAGTTGAAATCACAAGTGCCTACTGTACCATATAATATGACTATTATGTTAAGCAGTAATTTTATACTATGGAGACAGTGGTTTTACCACTAGCTTTAAAAAAATCGTGAGGACATAAAAAAACAAACTTTACCTGGATTTCTATGCATACCAATGTTATACTGGATACAGTAATGTGTTCAAGTGGACAATGGTTAGTATGTTTGATTAAATATGCCCAAAGAGACATCCTCACCCTGTCTTATGGATTGAAACGTATAATATCTATTCAGGGTGTCGATGCTTGGTAACATTAAAAATCAATACTGGTGATATTGTACTGTTGATATTTGGTTACTTGTTGAGCTGCCTGTTTGTGTATCTTAATCCTGACATTTCCGACAGCCCGGGAATGCAGCATTAGCATGGTGGGAGAGGCTGGTTTGTTGACTGACTTGGGGCTTCGGTAGCGCTGTAGCTGCCACTGGTGAACTAGCTAGCTACCCTGTCAGAGTTACAGCTATTCATTTGACAAGTTGTCAATAATGTAACTTTCGTCGTACAACTGCTGTCACCGGTTACGGCACAATGAGAGGAACCCCGTGTTTTCGGGACATGTTAAAACAGAGCACGGCGTGGTTTTAACTAGCTAACATTAGATTAAGTTACAAGATTGACAAGATAGACGGCCGAAGTTCCTCCGGAGTGAGATGGGTAACGCTAGGCTGAATGAAGGTAGCTTGTGTAGCGGGCTAGCCAGCTGAATGCGACATGGAAATAAGAATATTTCCAAATGGATTTCGACCATATAGTGAACTGTCATTTATTCAGGCAGTTGTTTGAGTGGTGAACTTAAATAACTGGAGCAGCGGTGTCGCAGGGCGTAGCTGTCAAAGTGTCGCTCGTCCTGGCTGCATCGCTGGCCTAGGAAGCTAGCAGCAAGCTAGCTAGCTGCACGTCTGGCTCCTCCGCAAAAGTAAGTGTTTACTCTCAGTAATAATTCACTGGCAGCTCTGTTTGGTTCATTTTTATCAACGTGCACGACCCCACACTGTCAACCTTAAGTTGCTGAACACACATGTGCATACTCTATATATGTATATGTATGTATGTCAACTCGTATAAAGGTGGGACTGGGTGGCCGCTTAAGTTAATCTATGGAAGCTAAAGCGAACGGTAGCACGCAAGAGGGCCAGGCCGTGCCTTGATGAATTTGTTCTGCATTTGAGTTTCTCATATTTGCCTAGAAATGTTCAGTTTCTGGGTCATTTTGGAATGTGCTACTTGACATAACAATCTTTTATGTAAGCACTGAACTTGACCCAACATCTAACGGAGACCCAAGACTAAAGCATTATATCCTGTCGTTCTGACATTCTTACTCAGTCATGACTTTGCCTAGTGACTTTGTCCATTCTCAAAATATAATGCTCATAAATAAAGTGGGTTATGTGAAGACTTAACATGCAGTTGTGTAACCATCTTGCACTTCGTAAATTCAGAAGCTTCATGGGAATGTCTTCCTGTGAAGCCCTGTCCCTGTATTCCCAGGCATCCTTGCAGAATTTAAAGAATATAACTCAAATGACAAATGTCATAGGTGCCATGGCCTCTCTTTTCCCCACATTGTGTTTGAAATGTCATTGCATCAAACTGCGGGCTGAATGTTTCAGGTTAGTGTTTCTCTGATCAAAGATCAACATACACATGAGTCCTGAATCCATTCATCGACTAAATCAGTCATCGTTGGACAGAAAAATTACTGCCGACCGTTTTGGTAAAGCCTCTTGCCAAGTAAAAATGCTGAGCTTTGAACTGAGTGTCAGTTCCTCAAATTTACACATTGCTTTTTGTTTTTTTTAATTGGTTGGAATGGAATCTCTGTATTTCTTCCAATCTGAGAGATTGTTATGGTCATGTGACACTATTTTTGACATATACTATGCCATCAATAAATAAATCAAATTAATGTTCAGTAGTGAAACCCTTGCCATGTCTTGCACTCAGATGTTTTATAGCTTTGAATGAAGGTGGATGTTATTAACCTTTTATGAACACAGATCAACAAGTAAAGAAAAGATTCATTAATGTTGTTTAGAGGGCCCGCTTCACGTTAATTTGAACTTGAACAATGTTGTATTTTTATTTCTAGTGCTTTGGGAGGTTTCTTGTATCCCTTTTGTGATTATCACACCTTTGAATAACGTGTTCCTTTTTCTATGAAGTATGTTTTCTGTTGATAAAAAGGCAAATATTTCCCCGCTGGGATTCAGTGATACAAAACATGAAAGTGAAATAAAAATATCTTTTTACTTATACAACACACTGAATTAATTTGTTTGAATTGATGTCATCCCCTCCTTAATATGATATGATATAACTGTTATCTGCCAAACTAATTTCAGTCATTTCAGTGTTAACAGCTGAAAGGGGAAAAAAAAGAAAAAAACATGTTGGGAAATTCGGTCACTGGGCTCTTGAGTTGTTTTTGATTTAACTGAGAATGCCTGGTGGACTGGTTACATATAAAAACGAGGACGGGACCATCGCAATGACGTAGCCACTTCCGCCCACAGTGTGATATAATACTGTCTTTGAGGCGAGGGGAGTCGGGGTGGGGGGGCTGAATAGCAGCTGTTTGAATGAGGGAATTTGATTATTCTGCTTTCCCTCTGCTCAGTTTTAAAATGTGTTCATCTCCCAGCAAGAATTGTATATAGATTTTTGTCTATTTTAAGTAATTAATGAGACAATTTTACATACGAAACTTGGGTAACTGGCTGAACTGGCATTACAAATATCTTGCAATGGGGTTGAAATCTCAGTAGTCCTTTTACAGCGCAACTCTCGCTGTAATTTATGACACTCATTTGGAGTAGACCTATTTTTAAATTAGATTTACAGATTTTATAACCTCTCTCCCGACAATGGCTCCTCTGCACTGCAGCTTTATGCAATACTTGAATCTTGATAACAGTTTATGCAACAGCTGAGACCATGCACACTAGCTGATGGCGCTTTTTAATTCATCACAATTTGCTAAAAAAAAGAGGAAAATCGTTCTGTCTGCTGACATTTTGCCTCTCACTGATTGAAGGTTGCATGTTGTCGATGGCCTCCCTGCCAGCCATGGACACTCTGACTGACACATGCCCCGCGGTGCACCAGAATGGGACAGTCCATCGGGAATTTGCAGACACAAGGCCGGCCGCTGCTGTTCTGAGACTTCATTTCTACCACAGCAGCCAGGGAGCGGCCGACTTCCTCAGCTACCCTCCTGGGGACTATGTGGCTGAGGAGCTTTGTATAGATGCAGCCAAGGCGTGCAGTGAGTACTCGAGCTGTGCAAGCCGGTATAATGCACCCCCATTCATGTGTTTTGCTGTAACTCGGGGCATAGGTCCCAAGATAAGGTTATCAAGAGGCCACAGTGAAACCTATCGGCAGAAAAAGCCTTTCAATCATCTCAGTGCTTTGTTTACAGTCTGTCTAACTTTGTTTACTCTGTTGAAGCACAAGCATAAATATGGTAGCATTGCTTTGCTTGGTGTTTTTTTTCCTTTGCTGAGGTACAGTTTAAGAACCAATAAAAGTATGATGCAAGTAATACACAGAGCAGGGACATGCGGGGGTTGAGGGTGGGTCTAGACTAGCCTGCATGTTGTTGGGATCGCGTGTTATGTGTTTGATGATGAAATAAACACAACTGACGTTTCGTTAATCTTTATTGCCCTTTTGCTCACCTGTGTTTTGACAAAACAAACAGATTGTATTCTAAAGCCTATTCTGTTATGTAGTCCTCCAAGTTGCCCCTCAATTAACACAGTTTCTACAAGTGTATTTGTTTTGTTCAGTAATTCATATGGATGGATATGGATTGAGCTTGTAACAGACAGCATAGCTAACCTGTACTGTTTAATGTTTAAGACATGTTACATAACTGACCTCGCAGACCATAATGTGGAGTCTCTTTCTTTGTCTGCTTTAGGTATATCACCTCTGTACTGCAGCCTTTTTGGTCTCTTCCGAGAACGAGACCGCTTGTGGTTTTCACCCAACCACATCTTTCAGCTTGATGAACTGGCTTCAGAAGATGTGTTTTTCAGGATAAGGTAGCTTGCATTGTTTTGCTTCTGCATTGCCTTTTGAGTATCTGTTTCAGATTAAAATTTAAATCCCCCTTGTGATGTTTTGCATTTTCTTCACCGCCATGTTTACAGGTACTACTTCCCTGGCTGGTACAGTGGTGGTGCATCCCGGGCATATCGATATGGGGTCGCCAAGGGGTCAGAAAGCCCTGTCCTTGATGACTTTGTGATGTTGTACCTTTTCTCTCAGGTGAGTACTTCAGTATTTAGCCAAGCTCTTTATTACATAAACTGGTTAAAAATGAGACCTTTTCAAAGAGAGTCAGTTAAACGATAATATTCAATCCAAAATTGTATTTCTTTGTTTCATACATAACCTTGCAGTTCAGCATAGTAGATCTGTTTGTCCATGGATGTCTTTGGTCAGAAGGATTTCAGAAAATTGACACTGTAAACAACAGGGCTGCCCATTCAAGCAAGGGATACCAAGAGAGCTGAAACTTTCAGTGAGTGCAGTTATAGCCCTCATGTGAGAAGGAACTTAGTCTTTGGTAGCAATTTTGCTACTTGCATGCAAAGATCCACACCTCGGTGTACACAAAATTGAACATGAGGGCAACATTTAATTCACAGTCTTTTGTGTGCACACCAAAGTGTTCTATGGTGAAGATTTGACAGGTCATTGCAGTCTCAGAGCAGAGCTGTTGTCCAAATGTCTGATTGTTTGTAGTGAAGTTCCTGCCCTTTTGAAAGGTTACAGTAAGCTTGCCAGTAAGGCTCGATTACTGCTGCTGCAATGTAAGAAGCTGCTGCAGACTGTTAAGACTTGACTTGACACATATTTGATATGGTTATGTCAGTCTTCAGGTTTTTACAGTCATGGGATATGGCTGTTCAATGATACATTTCTACGCCACACTGAACTCCTGTGCCAGCCGACAGGAATCTCATATTTCAATGCCTTTTTCGTCTTTTCGTCAGTCAGAGAATGTCACATTTTAGGCGAGGAATAGACAAAGCACAGGATCACAGTTCGTATTTGATCAGCAGGGCCCAGTTTTTACAGTTTGATCGGAGTTTGGTGAGACACCCATCACTCAATCCAAGAGAGAGACCGACAGCACTCTCTCCTGATCAAGCTGTACTCTTTGTCAGTGGATGCACACAGACAATCTGCAGTTGATATGACAGATTAAAATCTTTCCGATGACAAATTTTGCACATTTTTGGCAGATTTTTGCTTACATAGAAGTGGGTTTTAGTGCCTTAGTGGTCACAAGAGGAACATTTTCCCACAGAGTTCCCTCTGGTTTTGTGTATTTTGATTAGAGTAGGTTTTCAATTTTGTGGCCTGTTTTGGCTGTTTTTGTATTTGGTCAAAGTCGATAGGGTTGTAAAAAGGCTTCATTTTATTTTTTGTGCACGGACAGTGTAGGACAGGAGGAGAAAAGTCCTATAGAGACATCTTCAGACATATCATCTGAGTCCTGAATGCCCTCAGCCGAGGACTTTTTTGTATAGACCACATTGCAATAGAGAGAAGATGTGTACTATGGGTGAATCCAGGTAACATGAGCCAGTAATATGACGGGAGCTGAACTCGGTATGACCTGAAGGATTATGTGGAATTATGCCTGTGCTGTTGGCCTGGGAAAAGCCTATAAGGGCGAAGGGAAGCACCACTGCGAGGGTCATTTGAGGGTGCAGCACACTGTGTGTTTGGCAGCAAGTAAGATATTACACATGCCTTCCTTCAGTCCAGACAGATGTTTAGTTTTTCTTTGTGAAGGATACGATGAATTCCTCACAGTCTAATCTCGAGCTGAGCCTCTGTGTTTGTGATAAAGTACGGCTATTATGACTTGCTTAGGGAAGTGTGTCTCTGTATTCGCCAGTTGGAGGCTAACTAAAGCAACAAAAAGCCTTCGTTTTAGGTAAATGGACTATAAACTATAATAATTTCTGCTGACCGCTCAAAATGCTGTATAACCCTTTTCACATTCACCCATTCACTCACACATTCATACACTGATTGTAGAGGCTGCCATGCAAAATGTTTACCTGCTTTTCTGGAGCAACACATTGCCTCCTGTATCAGATAGTCCAATAATTCTCAGTGTCAAACCCCTGTCTGTCTTTCCATTCACCAGCTGAAAATGAAACAAAGTAACAATACATCTTGTCTTTTTCATAATGTCCTTCTATTAATGATGAATAATACTAATTGGTTATCATCCAGTGTATGATCCTCTGGATTCAGACCGAAGCAAATAAACTGAAATAAAAAATGTTGCTCATACTGACTTATTACAATCCAAGCAAAAAGTTGCTAGCATTACATCAAACTGACAGGAAGCTTATTCATTGGTCAGTTGTGGTTAGTTGTCATCCTATATCTTTAGTCATACATGGAAAAGTCTGTTCAAGTAAATGACGGCAAGTTATTTTGTACCTTTCTTTTCTCCAAGCTGCTCTTTATCTTCTCTTGTCATGAGAAGCACATGATATAAAGATGTAGTCGTACATGAGTATCTGTCCTCAATGCCGACACACGGCACATGGAAACAGAGGAAACGTACATGGAAACAGAGGAAGAATGGGAACATGATCCATAGATAAATGCATCTGCATAGCACTGGAATGCATTTTATTCAATAAACAAGCTGCAACGCCATTAACTTGTAAGCCGCTAGGGAGAAGCCTTTTAATTCAGCCTTGCAATGTTATTATAAAACAAAATGAAACAAAGTGGATATAAACCGAGCCTGTTTCTTTGATAAGAACTCAACCCAAGTACAGGACTGAGACTGTGAATGGGTCTCATCTCATCTTATCTCTGTTCGCAGTGGAGAAATGATTTTGTCAGTGGCTTGGTGAAGATTCCCAACTCCCATGAGACTCAAGAAGAGTGCCTGGGCATGGCTGTACTTGACATGACAAGAACCGCCAAGGAGAGACAGCAGTCACCTCTGGACATTTACCACACTATAAGGTACTGGTGAAAAACACTCTGATTCTTGTGGAGTTCTATGAAATGAACACCAGATAAGCTCTTGCTGATGTAATGTTGGGTTTGGTGCCACGCAAAACCTGATTTGCCCCCCAAGAATGCTATTTTGAGTTCCTACTTGGAGGAATATTAATGCATGCTTCTACATAACTTTTTGTTTGTTTGGTTTCCAAAAGCAGCTGTACAAAAACCTTTGCTGAAGTAATTTAGAAGTTTTGCTCAAATAAAAAAAAAATAAAAAAAAAAGACCAGCAAGTAACTTAATAAGTAAGAAACTGGCAGAGGATTAGATCATTAATTGCAGTACTCTGTACATGTCTTATTGAATATAAGTGCTTTATTACCAGCATAAGAACACAATAAAATAATTAGAACTGCGGGTGATAAAAACATTTAGAAACTGATGGATGAACAAAATATTTTTCCCTCTTGCATACTTCTAGCTACAAGTCCTTCTTGCCAAAGGACATGCGAGCTCAGATCCAAGATTGCAACTTCTTGACACGCAAGCGAATCCGCTTCCGCTTCAAGCGCTTCATCCAGCAGTTCAGCCAGTGTCGGACCACAGCTCGTGACCTCAAACTCAAGTACCTCATCAGCATGGAGTCCCTGGAGAAGACCTTCTACACAGAGACCTTCCAGGTCAGGGAACCATCCAGTGGACAGCTCATCATCCTGGTGGCAGCAGACAGTGGCATTCAGTGGTGTCGAGAGAAATTGAAAGATTCTGACCAGGTTGGTATCATGATCTCTGAGTAAGTGTTGTTCTGTTTCTTTCTTTGGTCCTTTGGGAGTCAGAGGTGATCATTTGTTTACTTGAGTTGTTTTCTGTGCTGTGTGTCCAGGAGCTGCAGACCTTGTGTGACTTCCCTGATGTCACTGACATCAGCATCAAACAGGCCAGCAAGGAGGGTGCTGCAGAGAGTCGGGTGGTCACCATCAACAAACAAGATGGAAAAAATTTGGTAATTTCACTCGTGATTTTTCTGTCCCAGAGGTTGTCACTTGAATGTCAGCATGCAAAGACACTCCTTTCTGACTACAGTATGTTGGCAATTTCTGTTACGATGAGCTGTAAAAGTTTAAAAAGTTAAATAGAGAGAAAATTAATACACCATTCAGTGGTAGTTGGAGAATGGTGAACGTTTACACATCATGTCTAACAGTGACTTTTATATGTTTCAGGAGCTGGAGTTCTCCAGCCTGTCTGAAGCCCTCTCCTTTGTGTCCCTCATCGACGGTTACTATCGGCTGACAGCAGACGCACATCACTACCTTTGTAAAGAAGTGGCTCCTCCAAGACTCGTGGAGTCCATCGCCTCCCATTGCCACGGCCCCATCTCGTAAGTGAAGAATAACAAAGCTTTACCTATTTTCTAACAACATCATTTGTAACGACTGTCACTTAATTAAAAATTATGCTATTAATTTGAATGCAAACTTGTGGTCTAATCATCAACTATGTGACAGCAATGACATGATACGCTCATTTGTGGTGCCTTTACGGCCTCACTTATCTAACAGACTTACAGATGATGAGTTAGATTTGTGGACACAACATCCAATTTTTCAGAATTCTCTAATACTGGCAAACCAACAGTCATATCCTCTTTACAGAGTGATTAACCTGGCACCAAAAGAAGTGCAGAGACGCACAGCCACAAATTAAATATAATACTTCATACTAGGGGTTGGAATTGATAAGTTTTTATCAATATCAATGCCATAGTCGATTCTGCTTATCAATTCGATTCTCATATCAACTCCTGAGTAGTTCATTGAGTGGCAAAAAAGGAGTTCTACACAGTCTTCTGCACCAAAAGCAACCATTTTATTTTTTTTCCCAAATGTATGTCTGCACAAGACTTTGAACATGAACATATTCAACTCAAACATACTAAACAACTCCTTGACAAGATATTGTTTAGAAAGAAAATATAGTCTAAATAAATTAGACTGATACAACAAGAAATAAAAAAAAATATAATATTTAACACTTGAACATACTAAATTACGGCTTTACACTCCTTCTCTTATTTTTTATGCCAAGATTACCGTCGTCAACGGAGGTCCCAGTGGAGCTTGTTTGACCAGCAGCAACGTTAGCACTCATACGCAGGCGGTCGAACACATGACATTCTTGGTACTTAATTCCATGCTGGGTAGACAAATGTTTTAGCATGTTGCTGGTATTTGTACCCTTACACGATATTACAGCATTGCACTGATTACACACGGCAGAATTCTCATCTTGTTTGGTGAAATGCAACCAGGCTTTAGATCGTTTCCTCCTCTCCATGAATCAAGAACTGGTTCTGAGTCAGAAGCGGCTCTTGATTCCCACTCCTACTTCATACTCTTTAGCCTCTTTTCAGTACAAAATTCTTACACAGGAAGGTACAAGATTAAGAAATTGCTGCCAGAATTGACAAGCTTTACTTTGGTGGTTGGTGTTTATGTCCTCTGCTAGCACAACTTGCTGAGTGTTGTCCTTTTTTCTTTGTTGTTGCAGAATGGAGTTTGCCGTCAGTCGGCTTCAGAAAAGTGGAAACAAGCAAGGATTGTTCATTTTGAGATGCAGTCCTAAAGACTTCAACAAGTATTTTCTGACTTTCCCTGTTGAGGTAGGTAACACTCATCTATGGTAATTTTGCACCTTTTAAGCTTTGTATTGATAATTCAGAGGACAGACAGCAACACAGTAAATATTCTCCTGCTATTGTTATGTGTGACTGAGAACCTTACTTTGATTTAATTTTAAACAAAACTTATCGCTTTTTTTTTCCAGTTAGCAAAATGTATCAAACTTCTCAACTTCTTTAATGTAGTCTTTAATATATGAGACAAACAGAAATACTTGTTAAATAAATTGAACATTGAAAAAGTTATCTTTTAAATCATCAAGATATAATTGATCTTAGAGTTGGGAAAAAGACTAAGCTTAGACTGAAAATAGCACTTTGTCCAAAAACAAAGCCTCATTGTTTAATTGCTGCCAAAACAAAGGGCTTTGACAGGGAACACTTGATCCTGGCTGAACTGATGCTACACAAATGCAAGGCAGAATACCTTGTTGCATGTAACATGTAGCAACGCATTAGGTTATAGTTATACAATCCTGCCTAATCCAGTGCTACTGTCCTTGTGAACATGGCGGAAGAATCTGCACCATAAAGTAATGCGATTTTTGAGAGCTTCTAGTTTTTATTACCCCCTCCAAATATTTTCATTTCAGCAAACCACCTGGACTAGTGTCACAGTCATACTCAGACACAGTGTTGTAATACTGTCCAATCATATGAATTTCTACTACAGCTGCACAATTAGTAGAAATATTATCGAAATTGCAATATGGCCAAGTGCTGCAGTAATGCTGTGATGTCCTGGCCTGCAAATCTTTTTCTTGTCTTCATGAGGCAAAGATGATCGTTTCCGTTTATCCAAATTATGTTGCTATTGTATCATCTGTCAAAAATAATCTCAATATGATTTTTTTTTTTCCATAATGCACAGCCTCTCATTTCAACCGGTCTGCCCTTCTCTTTGTGTCTTCTAGGTCTATGATACTGTAGAATACAAACACTGCCAGATAACCAGGTCTGCCAACGGGGAGTTTAACCTCAGTGGAACCAAAAGAAACTTCAGCAGCTTGCAGGAACTACTCTGCTGCTACCAAAAGGAAACTGTGCGTTCTGACAGCATCATTTTCCAGTTCAGCAAGTGCTGTCCACCTAAATCCAAAGGTAAAACTAACGGTCTCTAGATTTATTAAGTTTAGGAAATAGATTACTGGTAGATTAATGATGAATGATAAATGATGTAATTAAAGTGGCTACATGTGTTTTATGTAAATAAGGATGTTTAAAGATATTTATAGGATGTCATTTTTATTTGCATGCACAACACACACGGTGGCAAAAATGATTGAGTTGAGCAGAAAGGAGTTGAGGAAGAGATTCTTCATAACTTAGTGAATTGGAGAAAATGTCACATATGCTAAGAAGGATGCACCTCTTTTTATCCCTCTCTATCCAGTGATTTATTTAAGCATAGTTTAGTTGATTAGTTTAAACACTTAAGATCTCAATCACTTGTGTATAATCACATGTGTGTATCGGAATCTGCTACCCATTTACAAGCACATTAAGTGAGCTGGTCAGGCTGGTTTCCCCTGATGCCTCCAGCTGTAGGCAGCTAGTTTTTAAGATCTGCCAAACACAGACAACATTTTGGACTGCTGTTAAGAAAATCTGTCCCCAAAGAAGGAATCAACTGCCCTGTAGGAGTCGAAGTGTATCTTGTGCACCCTTATGTGATGCTTATCACATAAGCCTAAAGTAAAGTAAAGTCCTTACTGTGGTCAAGAATTTCAACTGAGGTAGAGTATTGATTGTCTAAATTGAGATGCATGGAGTACAAACTGACAACCAGGATGACTCCCTGGTGTCTAAATTTCTGTGCTTTTGTAATTAAACCACAACTGGTCTGAGCTAGCATTTTTGACAACGTGTTAGACATTACCACAGAATTTCATAATGAAGTTGGTATGAGTTTGGAAATTACAATGTGGGTCAGAGATAGAATATGTGACAAAGTTTCTCTGTCAATTTTTTTCAACTTGTTTAATTATAAACATTTTTCTTGTCTGAAAGATTGTTTTCTTTTCTCTCCACCAACAGAAAAGTCCTGCCTCCTTGTGTGCAGGAGCAACAAGGGCTCTGAAGTGCCTCTATCTCCATCACTACATCGACACAACATCAGTCAAATGGTGTTTCACAAGATCAGGAAAGAAGATCTGGAATTTGTGAGTCAGCTTTGCACGTTCATGTCTATCATATTCCCTTGCCTGCACATAAGAATTTATATAATTAGATGGGCAAAGAGTTACAACTACAGTAATGGTCTTCCTTTCAGATGGAGAGTCTGGGTCAAGGGACATTTACCAAGATCTTCAAAGGGGTTCGCAAGGAGCTGGGAGACTATGGACTAGTGCACCAAACTGAAGTAGTCATGAAAGTCCTGGACCAGGCCCACAGGAATTACTCTGAGGTCTGTGGCTATAAGGATGTGCAAAATGTTGTGTTTTGCAGTGACACATTGATTTAGCAGACGCAAATTTGTTATTGTTAAAAACGCAATGAAAAGTTATTGAAGGTTGCTGTATTGTAAGTAAACATGAACCTGAAACAGATTTGAGAGGGGAAACTGCATCTTTATTTAGGCAGCGGCTGCAACCATTGTTTAGATCTTATTTTTTTAGTCGTGCACTCTCTTATGGATCACATTAGCATAGAGCTACAATGATTTGGCGATTAATTAGTTTATCGTTTGACTTAAGATTAGCTGAAATCTTAAGTCAAACTGTTAATCGTTTCATTCATTCTTCAGGCAAAAATGTCAAATCTTGAATGGTTTCTAATTCTCAAATTTTAGGATTTGCTGCTTTTCTTTGTCAACGAGACTGTCATTTGGGAAGATACCCACACAGACTTTTGATTTTGGGAGTTCTGATTTTGTCTCCGATCACTCACATTAATAGAGCATGGAGACTGTGTCTTTTAATAGCCAGTATTACTATGGGCACCTGACTTAGATAGACATGGAAAAATTGTGGACTTATTTTTTTTAATTAAATATTAAGATGATAAGTACATTCTGGTAATTATGTGCACAAAAATAATTTGGGTTTTCTGTCTTCTCTCGTCCTACAGTCGTTCTTTGAAGCTGCCAGCATGATGAGCCAGTTGTCCCATAAGCACCTGATCCTTAACTATGGCGTGTGCGTCTGTGGAGAAGAGAGTAAGTCAGCCTCAGAGGCACACTAGCCATGTTTAGAATAGAATAGAATAGAATAGATGTTTCTTATCATTGTTTCAGAAACACAGATAGCAGCTCTTCGTCTGACAAATATATATTAAAGATAAACAAGAATATAAAAAAAAGATAAAAATCGTAGGATATATACACCAATAATACAATATATATATAACAAGATAAATGGCAAAAGAAGCAAGAGATTCAAGTAGTGACAAGATAAATGGACAAAAGATTCAATCACTGCTATAATGCAGCGAGCAGAAACAGCTGATCATGGGAGTTGAATGTTCGCTAAATCGAGAGTTTATTCAGCAAATCCATTTCCATGAAACATTTAGCATATTAACTAATTCCAAAAAAGACAAAAAACACCCCAAAGAGCATACAATTTCATTTTTTTGTGTGAATTAGAGGAACCTTTTTAGAATGTTTCCACTTCCATAAAGATTCTAATGCGATATTCTTCAAAATGCACATAAAATGCTTTATGGAAACACGGCCAGTGTCAACTTGTTCGTGAGCTGTCTGTCCTCATTGAACCTTACAGCGAGAAGAAAAGGAAGAACCCTCTCCCTCAGTTGCCATTCATTTGATGGACATTATGAGCTTAGGTCTAATGATGTCAAGAGTCTACCATGCTTGACTTTAATCTTGACCAGACTCTATTAGCCTGAGGCTCAGTGCAGTGATTAAACCACAGGCCTGGTGGGCTATTCTTAGGAGGATTACAATACCCTTCCCCAGAAACTCTTTAACCTGACCACTCTCCCTTCACCTCACAGGACTTATGATGCTACCATAGGCAGCCGGTCACATGTCTGCATTGTTTCTGTCTTTATTATCAGTGTTGGCTTTGATCAGTTAGAAATTTCAATATGATTTGGAAAGAAATATCTGCAAAATGTGGCTACTGGCAAAGCATCTTGCAGTAGATTTGTTGTAGTAGTGTAGAATTTCTGGTCATTATTTGCACAGATTGCAATAGCTGTCAGTGTACTAGACTCTTTGAGGTACACTAAATGTAATGTGATATCAAGGTATCTCAATTGAATCCCTGTAGAGTTTAGAAGAACATTTTACAGCTCATACGCTAAACAAAACCATCGCCTTCATCCAAAATAATGGAGGCAAATTCAGTAATGGTCGGTACACTAAGAAAATATATAAAACACTTCTTAAAACTGAAATATAACATATCATATCCTTGACAGTTAAGCATTGTAATACCTGCTCTCTCCTTGCACGTGGCTGTGATTAACACCGTGTGCAAAGTGGCTCATATTGATGTTTAAAGGGGCTTAGCAGACTCCATTTCTATACTAACGTTAGCCACTGTTGCTCTTTATTAGCAGAGCAGAAACGAGGCACTCGAGAATTTGCATGAAGTCTTTGGACTGTCGTAGAATATGTTGTCGTTCACAAATAAATCTACAGTCTGGCACGTTACAATCTGCTCACTTATGCCAACCTCAGCTAAACATAAAGATGTGTTTTCTTTCAGATATCATGGTGCAGGAGTATGTGAAGTTTGGTTCACTGGACACCTACTTGAAAAAGAACAAAAACTCGATTAACATCCTGTGGAAGCTGGAGGTGGCTAAACAGCTGGCCTGGGCAATGAACTTCCTGGTATGAATCTGCATTTAGTACAACATTTGATTCTAAGTCATTCAAAGTACTGATGAATATCAGTTTGTTTGCATCCCACACAAAGTTTTATAGCTGCTAAGTTAATAAGTGTAAGTTGATACACATACTTTGATGCTGAAATAATGAAAAGTGATTGAGTGATTGGTTTCTTTGTGTTGGTAAGAGAATGATTCATCTCATCTTTTCTGAATCTACAGGAAGAGAAACATCTTGTCCACGGAAATGTCTGTGCTAAAAACGTTCTTCTGATCAGAGAGGACGACCGGAGGGCTGGGAACCCCCCCTTCATCAAACTGAGCGACCCTGGCATCAGCATCACTGTCCTGCCCAAAGAAAGTGAGTTCATGTCCATCCTCAGCCGAAATGTAATACATGTGTCCAATCAGCAGGGGGCAGCTCTTCAACAGCGATGTGATCTTATATCCACATTGCATTGGATTACTTCAGACTTTGTGGTGCTTAATTACAGAAAACTGAAATGTTGCCTGAAAATTAACAGTTCACTTACTGTGTGGGGTTAAATGTTTTTGTTTCTGATCAGTCCTGATTGAGAGGATCCCTTGGGTGCCCCCTGAGTGTATCGGGGATCCTGCCAACCTGAGCCTGGCTGCGGACAAGTGGAGCTTTGGCACCACACTATGGGAGATCTGCAGTGGTGGGGAGAAACCATTAGCAACACTGGACAACACTAAGGTAGGGCTGGGTGCTATGACCTAAAATATATCCTGTATTGAATTTCAGACCTCCTAATATGTATTTAGATTCTTTATATCATCAGCAGTTGTGTATGAGCATTACTTGTATCCATCACTGATCAACTATACTGAGGCTTGATTTGTTTTTGCAGAAAATGCTGTTCTACGAGGACCACCACCAGCTTCCTGCACCAAAATGGACTGAACTAGCAAATCTGATCACCAGCTGCATGGACTATGAGCCCACGTTCAGGCCCACATTTCGTGCCATCATCCGGGACCTCCACAGCCTCTTCACACCAGGTCGATCTATAGCTCTGATCAACTGCTCAGCCACACTGCCCCTCCTGGTGTCCCAACAGGGAATCTAGGTCACACCAGTGTAGAATCTCAAATGTCTCCAGACACTTACCCCCAGACCTTACTCATATTTATCATGGTGTCTTCAGGAATATGCCAGCGAAAACGGAGTCTCGGCCCCTAGTCTTCATTAGGTCAACATTAGCTGTTACGTTAAATCAGCCTTTTTAAAGTGACTTTAAATCTTTCAATAAGTGTTGATTCGCACAGTTTCTGAGTTGTCGTTTTACCTCTTGAATGATTCTTGTCTTTGTGTCCCCAGACTATGAATTGATCGTGGACAGTGACATCCTGCCAAACAGGACAGTGGGCCCTGGCTGGTCGACGGGAGGTTTTGAGAGTCAGGAGCCAGCTCAGTTTGAAGAGAGACACCTCATATTCTTACAGCAGCTGGGCAAGGTTTGTAGTTGTGTAGAAGCTGTGAGTTTAAGTGCAAATAAATCTCATGTTAATAAGCGTGGCTTACCTTGCTTGAAACGTGCTCTTTTTCCAGTATAGTGCTTCCATTGCGAGATTGGTTTTACTTTGAATTCCTTGGGTTAAGACATTTTTAGCATGCATTTCCTCGAAAGGGACTGAATCCTCAAGTCAGGCAGTGTTTGTGTCATGTTGTAGTTGTTACAATTTTGAGGCATATGTGGTTTAATCATATTTTTTATAATAGGGTTATAATGGGTATTACTCAATACCTTATGAATGGATTATTATATATATTTAGCTAGTAACTGAGACGCTAACATTCCATTTGTCTGCACCACATGGCACACTTCTTTTCATCTAGTTATCTGCAGATATAGTGGCAGAAATCAGTCAAAAATAATACAAATTGCACTACACCATGCTAAATTCACTAAACGTTTTCTGCTGTTGTGCTGGAGAAGAGTTGTACGATGCTTTTTGATATTGATAGACTAGCATCGAAGTTCACACTGGTCTGCACCTGGCCCTGTGTCCCCTCTTTTTCTCTAAGAAATAGAGTAAAATATGGAATTAAAGTAATGACGGCTCACTTCAGTTGTTCTTCTCTTCAAGGGAAACTTTGGCAGTGTGGAGATGTGTAGATATGACCCGCTTCAGGACAACACTGGAGAGGTAGTTGCAGTGAAGAAACTCCAGCACAGCACTGCAGAGCACATTCGGGACTTTGAGCGAGAGATCGAGATCCTGAAATCTCTGCAGCACGAGAACATCGTCAAGTACAAAGGCGTTTGCTACAGCGCAGGTACAGCTGACTTAAAACCATTACCCTCAATTCTGAATGTTGAATATGTTTATTCAGCAGTTTCATGGTTAAATGAGGTTGTACACTTAAGAATTTTGTGGCTGACACAGTTTTTGGCTTCTTTCAGGACGACGAAATCTCCGTCTCATTATGGAATATCTTCCCTTTGGAAGTCTGCGAGATTATCTCATGAAAAACAAGGAGCGGATCGACCACAAGAAGCTTGTGCATTATACGTCTCAGATCTGCAAGGTATTTGCCCCTGGACAGTTTTGTCACATGCTGACCACTAGAGTTACAGATGTAATACATTTTTGTTTTTCCTCTGTGTGTTAACAGGGTATGGAGTATCTGTCAAACAAGCGTTATATCCACAGAGACCTGGCAACACGAAATATACTTGTGGAAAGCGAGCTGAGAGTGAAGATCGGAGATTTCGGCCTCACCAAAGTTCTGCCTCAGGACAAAGAGTACTACATGGTCAAAGAGCCGGGAGAGAGTCCCATTTTCTGGTCAGGCTTGTCTTATTTTTACCTTTTAGTGTTCTTATCTCTTCAGCTTCGTCATGTGAAGAAGTATGATTTTATGTAGGAGAATTGTGCACATACTTGTTTTTGTTTAATTTTATCAAAACTAGCCTTTTGTAGAGGTTTAATGCTACAATTCCTGTCATAGCTAACACACAATTCGTGAATATTAACCCCAGGGTTTTACCCAATCGAAAACATGACACCTGTCCTAGAGCTGAAGTCCATTTGTAAGACTCAGATACCTTGTTTAGAGAAGCCAAGCAGGCAACATTAGACAGTTAAGGTGTGTTGTTTTTTCTAGGTATGCCCCCGAATCATTGACTGAGAGCAAGTTCTCCGTGGCGTCAGATGTCTGGAGCTTTGGAGTGGTGCTCTATGAGCTCTTCACACACAGTGACAAGAACAGCAGCCCTCCTGCAGTAAGTAATAACACGCACTCACACACGTGCATAGAGATGCACATTTGTGGTGCACCTTTAGAAGAATTTCCTAGCCATTTACTTTGCAAACATTGTTTTAATAGAAAAACTACTATTGACGAAATGTTGCATCAGCCAGATTTAATTTAAGAATTTTTTATTTAAGAAATTGGCGTTTCCAATTTGCTACAGCTACAGGTGAGATGCGAGATATCAGGTGCAGTGCATCTAATCGAATCCAACCCAGTGATCTTTGTTCTTTGTCACCCCACTCTTTCTTCACATTTCCTGTTTGCCTCTCAACTTGTAATATGAATTAAAGGCAATCTGGTGTAACTGAGCTCACAAAAAACAAATATATGGAAGTAGTGTGTTGAAGTGACATGTTGGACACCTGCAAAGTGAACAAATCGATTGATTACAAGGAACTGACCTGTAAACCTGTCAGTGCCGTACAGACAATTTATAGATTTGGCATCTGGTTCTTTTTCTGCAAGAAGAACAAACAAGCCGAACAGTTCCATTGTCACAGCTCCAGGGGAAGAGGCTTTTCTTTACCCTCACTAGTGCATTGCCTGTAGGAAGTATGTATTAGAATTGGCCTATTTTTGATTTTACCATTATATTTCATCTTAAAAACTATTTACCTTTTCTTGCGTGGTGTCATTATTTTCAGCACAACCTCACATGTGTGACTGTAGAGTTATTTTTTTCATTTTGACATACTGTATTAACAGTACCTGAGCTGTTGCACCACAAGGTGTGTACATAAGTGCGTTCAAATAAGGTCACCTTTTCTTAGTGTACATTAATGAAGAGACTACTGAGCCAGAAGAAGGCACAATTAAACATAATCTCTATGTACCTACAGAAATAGATGAATAAACAAGCTTTCTCACGCTACACCTGACAAAGTGAAAGTGTACTGCTGACTGTAATAATATTTCTCAGATTGGGTTGCTCCACATGTTTGGCTTTGCCTCAGTCATGACAGATTCATTGCTCAAGTTGTTGACTTAAAATTACTGTACATCTACATGTACAGATTTGGAGGCATTTTTGGTATATATCTTCTTGTTTTCTGTAAATAAAATCGATTTTGAAGTGTGTCTGTGTCTTAGCTGTCACCATTCTCCCCCTCAGGTATTTATGTCCATGATGGGGAACGATAAACAGGGACAGTTAATTGTCTATCACCTTATCGAGCTCCTCAAGTCAGGCAGCAGGCTGCCTCAACCTCTGGGGTGTCCCGCGGAGGTAAGAACCTTAGTTAGATGCCTTGTTGATATTATCTTTGTTTCATCTCTCTATGTCAAAATAGTTATCTTGTATTGTCTTACTCCTGCTAAAATACAAATTCTTTCTCCCTGGTTTTTCACTCAGATACACGAAATCATGGAGGAGTGCTGGGACAATGACCCCTGTTTGCGTCCTTCTTTCAAGGAGCTCGCTCTGCGCATCGACCTGTTCAGGGACAGTAAGGAGTTTTAGACAGAGAAATCACCTCAAGTGCCGTGCTCATCGCCAGCCGAGTCGCTCTTAACATTGTCGCCATGTTTGTGGACAAAGGCCAAAACGAGGTCCTTCTGCTGTTGAGTGGCAGCGTTTGGCAAAGCCGATTGTGACTGGAAGAGCGGTGGTTAGAAACCAGGACCAGCTCAGAAACTACTGCCAAGGTGCCTTTAAGCAAGGCACTCCACGCCCATTTCTATAGTAGAGCGGCTTAGTGGCAAGCAGCAGGCTGGAAATGGAGGCTTGGATTCAAGGAAGTGCTGAAGGTGGTGTTGCTGAAAAAGAGCAGATATGTTGGGTCAAACATCTGGATACATTTTTAAAAGAAGAGCTTTTGAAGACTGTGAGTAGACTATTACCAGGTCTAAAGCTAGTGATGCTTGTGTCAAACAAGTTGTGTGTCTCAGTGGGTGGGCGTGTGTGTGTGTGTGTGAGAGAGGGAGAGAAAGTGTTTGTTTGTTTGTTTGTTTGTTTGTTTGTTTGTTTGTTTGTTTGTGTCAATACATACAGCTAGCAGGGCTGGCTCTTGCCATCCCCTTTTCCCCTCACCTAAAGAAAATTGACTTTCTATGTATGTGTGTATATATATCTACAGTATCATTGTGTACATATGTCCAGAAAAATTTTATAATTTTATAAAATGAAAATATAGTAAAATACTATATTTGAACTGCCAGCAAAATGTCAGTGTAAATGAAGTACATACAAATGTGATTTAAAATCTGTTCTTGTTTTAAGTTTTCATTGTGAGAGGTGGTGTGTAAATTAAAGAAGTTTAATTCAACAATAAATCTGTTAAGTGAATTCTTGTCTCTCGCTTCGAAACTACTCATTGTTTCCACAGTGTGTGGTAAAATAAATGTGCAGTTGAAACAGTGAATTGTATACTGTGAAGCAAAAACCAGTCGAGAAGCTTGAGAACAAAATAGTTCTGAAACACAATTTTGAGAGGGAATGGCTCAAATAAGTTGGATTCTCTGTATTTTGTCGAAAAATAGAAATATGTTTTCTTCAAGTTTCTCAAACACATTCAAATCTGCACCATATTGGACTGTTTCATTTTGCTGATAGCAGATTAAAAAGCCAACAGGGTGCAGACAATATAGACAGGTTGAATGTAACATATTTCATATTATCCAAAATGTTGACAAATTGTGTGCCTCTTTCCTCATGACAGCTTGATTTCTAGAGCAGACCAGATTAAAGGGAACTTTGTAAGCTGTAGCTGGTGATCGTTACAGGATCAAAGTTCCCAGTGAGTACTGTTTATGGTCCAAACTGTGAAAAGAGAAGTTACACATAAAGATGACACAAATTGAACCGGGCAGCTTCGCACTCATGACCACTGTTTGACATCCACCCTGCGTTAATGTCTTCAGGCATATCGATGTCTCTGCTAATTTCAGGAATGTTGACCTGTAAGTTTGGTTTTCTTAAAACTGTGCAAACAGACTCCAGGCAACTGTCAATCGGTCACTTCATTTGATTCCTTTCATGTTGTTAACAGATGTGTGTAAATTGAGCTGTTAGTCCAGACAAGAGTGCAGTGCAGGAGTAAAGGTTGGAACTTTTTAAACCCCTCCAGATGGCGGATGCACCAAATAGACTTCATTATGGAACTGCAGTAATAGGGGGGCTAGACAGTTAAGTATTTTCACTTGTTAATGTAGAATTATTATTTTTTTAAATAGATATATAGATTTATTAAAAAACTGCTTTTGAAATTGCAAAGTAAAATGAGATGTGTAACTAGCACCAGTGGTGAAAAGGAATTAAACTCTGGCACTTTTTGTTTAAGTACAAAGCGCAGTGTTGACATCATTTATTCAATGAGGTCAGTTCTTTAATGTAATTTTGTACTACACATTTTAGTGAAAAGAATTTTACTTTTGTATTATTCAGTGATATTAGTGAGGCTGATTTCCATTCAGGAAAAGGAGTAAAAAGAAAAAAAAAATGTCATCATTCCGTGTAAAAAGAAAGTTTAAAAAAGTAAAGATAAATTAATTAATTAAAAAAGAGGCTATTTATTTTGAGATGATTACTTTTTTGTACCTAAATCAAACATCAGACAGCAACAGTAAATCATAACTGTGAAACGACTTGAGTATAAATTTGACTTAAAATAACTTCATAAAAAATAACTTTCAATTATCTTAATATCAGTTTATTGCGGCGGAAATGGCCTCCTATAACTCTACTTGCAGATTCAAGCCGCAAAATACAACCCAGCTATGAATATGCTTTGAGAAGAAAGCAAGCCTGATGTCTTAACTGAGGAATTATATTTTGTGGTTTTTTTGTATTTGTTTTACAAAATAAAAAATTATTTCGATCATCCTCCCTTGTGAGACGCTTAATTTCAGTGCATTGGTATCTATTGTCGCGCAATTCAAGAGCAAACACATCGACGCTTTATTTTGAAACCCGGAAGTTGCGCACGCTGTGGCTCAGCGGCCGCTTGATGAAAAGCCGGGGTGACGTCTGGCCGCTCGGTGACATTTGGGCTCACTGGTGATGGTGATAGTTAACAGCTGTCGGAGCGAGTCTGGAGGGTTGTTGGCTGTGAGGCGTGATCAAAAGTGGCGAAGAAAGGGCGAGATAAAATCGCGAACATCCATGCTAGCATCCATGGTAACGGCTGGTAGCTTTACGCGGTGTCCTTCCGATTACCTTAACTTTCGGAATAAGAGCGCAGTAGAATAATAGAAGCGCCCCGGAGAGGAGTGGTGACTTTTGAGGCAGACATGCTGAGGACGCCAGGAGCACGACGGTAGCGGGGAAAAGGTGAGCTTTACATTTTAATTCTAGTTTTCTTTCTAGTTAAGACTTGGTGAGTTTGCTCGGATGTTTGTGTCAGCGTTATCTGAAGAAACCATTGTGCGAGAAGGAACAGAAACATCAGTAATGCTCTTTAAAGTTCCCTCCTCACACCAAACTCAAAATGCAGAAAATTACTTTTCAGGTGGTCAAGCTGTTACGATTAATCGATTAGTTGACAGCTATTTTTCAATAACCGATTTAATTGCTTTAAAGAAAGACAAAATAAAAATTCTATGGTTACTGTTGTGTAGTTTTGGAGAAGAAATCAGAATTTGAACATACACATAAGTAATTAGGTAATATATAATCCCCAGAACAGTGTTTGAAGCTAGAAAGGTGGCAGGGTCCGCCACATATAAACAAAGTAAAACCAGATGAAGTTTTGTTGTCCTTCAAGGTCAGACTGCTTATTCAGTTGCAAAAATGAAAAGTTGTTTCAAGCATAAAAAAACAAAACAAAATGTCCTAAAACTGCCTATTGCTTCTTTTTTTTAATGCAAAAACTTTCTGGTTGCTTCACTTCTCGGTTAGCTGAATACCTTTTTGGTCGTGCACAGAACAAGACGTTCTCCCTATTTTCTGACATTTTTACCAGCCAAACAACGATGACAATCAACAGGTTAACTGACAGCGAAAATGGCTGTTCCTCGTACACTGAAAGCAGAAGATGACTGGTTACCAGCGGTAGTGTTTCATTAGTTTGACCCAGTTTCTTACAGCTGCTGGGTCATGTGTTGTATGGGTCTATCTGCGTTTTGCCTGCTCATTTTCATGAGCCGTGCCTACACTTCAGTTTATCAGTTTTACTGCTTGACAGCCACTCAGCAGAGGCAGGCAGGAGAGCAGCCCGCAGAGTGAGCCGGTGAGGATGAGCTCCCGGAGAGCCGGACCTCCTCACAGGGGGTTTGGCTGGGTGGTGGTCATGTCGGCCTTTTTCATCATGGGCCTCTCGACTGGCATCTTCAAGAATTTTGGCCACTTCTTCCTGGACATCCAGTGTCACTTTGGAGTCCCGGCCAGCACCACTTCCTGGGTCTCCTCCACTACGATTGCCATGTTTCACCTCGGAGGTACAGATAGTTTTCAGCTTCAACTTTCTGGTCGTTTCTTACTTAAGATGTATATTTATTTATTTTTAACTGCTGTTTTTTTTATTTTCTCCTCAGCTCCTGTGGCCAGTGTGCTGGTTGTGCAGTTTTCTCAGAGAGTGGTCATCATAGTCGGAGGCCTGCTGAGCGCCTCTGGGATGATTCTGGCATCTCTGGACCTCAGTCTGCCCTGGCTCTACCTCACTCTGGGCGTCCTGCAAGGTAAACGCAATCGGAACATTCTATAAACTCAGAAAGATTGCGGTTGTTCTCACACACATGTTTAGTCTGATGAATGCCAAATTAAATCATCCAATGAGACCTGTGTTGACCATTCGGTCATGGTGTTGTAGCCGTCTGCAGTGGATCTCAGCTTCTGCTTGAGGATAAATCTGCGGAGGTGTTCGCACGCTGTTTAATGCGACAGAAGGGGAAAAGACATTGAGTTGTTTCTCAATTTTAGGTTCTTTAATCAAATTAAGAAGTCCGAAGTTGAGAGGAAATTTCTAGCAGGGCATTGCTTCATTCAAGTTGATACAAAAGGACCCCAGAAACAGTTACACTGTCAAATGTTTCCATCTTCCTTTTCCAGGATTGGGCATTTCCCTCACGTGGATCCCTGCCAACAGCATGGTGAGCCACTACTTCGTGCGGTGGCGTCCCATCGCCTACGCCATCGCCAGCTCTGGAGAGTGCATCTTAGCCGTCATGTTCAGCCCCTTCTTCCAGTGGTTGATTGAGGTGTACAGCTGGCAGGGTGCCTTGCTCATCATCGGAGGCCTCCAGCTCAACCTGTGTGTCTGCGGCGCTCTCATGAGACCCCTGGAGACGGTCCAGAGCCCGCGACAGGAAACCAAAGACACTCTAGAAGGTGATGCCACTGCGCTCCCACCAAAGAGGAAGGTTATGTTCCAGTGCTCACTGATGAGAAAGCCTGAACTTGTCCTCTACATCCTGTTCGCCATCTTTTCGGCGCCAGGGTTTTTCATCCCACCTCTCTTTCTCGTGCCCTTCGCCACCAGCCTGGGGATGGACAACTACTGGCCAGCGTTCATCCTCTCGGTGCTGGCGCTGTCGGACCTGGCGGGGAGGCTGATCTGTGGGTGGATAGCCAACATGAGGCTGATTAGGAACCTGCAGCTCCTCGCCATGGTGGTCACTCTGCTCGGGGTGGTGCTCCTGCTGCTGCCGGTCTCCCATAACTACTGGGTCATCGTGGTCTTCACGTCAGTCTACGGTTTCCTGTTTGGCTGCGTGGTGTCCATTCACGTCACTTCCATTGTGGACATTGTAACTCTGGAGGGATTCGACAACGCACTGGGGCTGTTCATGCTATTCAGGAGCCTCGGTGGCTTCATCGGCCCACCTGCTGCAGGTGAGCAGTCTGTGTTTAGAGAACACTTTCAGAGAAACGCTGAAAGATTGTCACTTGCATGCTTCTGTCGCATTAGCGTAGCAATATTAAATTAAGAGTTATTTTTTAGCCAGCTTTAGAGTTAACACTTTTTTTGGTTGCACTTGGTGTTTAGGCCTAACTAAGCATATGCTAACACGCTAAACTAATGCCCAATTCCAATATCCGAACTCACAAACTTAAACTGTGAGGTGCATTCTGGGTAAGTCCGAGAGGGGCCGGTGCTGTCCCACTGTCAAATCACCAAGTGCATGACAGACATCTCCAAGTGTTTTTGAGCCCCTTATGGACACATTCCAAAGTTCACATTTCTGCAGACTTTAAGGAGGACATTACTCACAGCTCGTCGCGTTGTTATGTTAAACACAGGGTTACTCTGAGTTACAAGAGGAAACTACTCTAAGCAAAAAACTGTTTTGTTTTTTTCCCCAGAAACTTAAGACCAAATTTATGAAATGTTTTACATATAACCTGTCAGAGCATCGGTTAAATCTTGGTTTAGTGCAAAGCTCTTTATGTGTAGGATAATTTATATTCGGCTATTTAAGTCCCTTAGACTTGAGACATTTAACTACTTAAACGTCTCATGTTGCAGGGATTCAAATATCCAAATCAAGAGTTTTTACTCTCATTCTTCAGGTCAAAATAATCACTATTTTTATGTTTATAAGAATCTGTTTGTTTTCAGGAAATGATCAAAACTCTGTATTCTATTCTTATAAAATGACTTGAAGCACAAAGACAAAGGAATAACCTGTACTCGGATGATTAATATACAATAACTCCTTCCGATATCAATTCCTTGATTTTCCCAGAGAGTAACATTCAGTCTGATATAGTATGTCTCTACCGACATGGCACCGACCCGTTCAGTCTCCTGAAGGAACGGATATGTCTGTCCATTTATTCATCAGTCCTGCCACACTGTGTGCTTCTGTTTCTCGCGCAGGCTGGCTGGTGGACGAGACCAGCGACTACAGCGCCGCCTTCTACCTCTCGGGCCTCTGCCCCATCCTGTCGGGAGTGTTTGTCGTGCTTGTCGACCACCTCATTCAGAGGAGAAAAGCCGCGGAGGCCGAGGATCGTCAGGCCATCAGGCAGGAGGACTGGGAGGCAGGAAAGGTCAAGTGAGGCTCTTTCACCTCGATGGTGCCGGACAGACTCTCTGTCAGCTGCTGGGCGGATCCATCCAGGGTGAGACTTGTGGCAAAAACCCACAAACCCGTTGATGAATGACCTTGGTGCTTGTTAGAGGCTGTAAATGTCCTCCACCTGCTTCCATCTGTCAGTTTGTCAGTGTTCGCCCCGGGGCTGACAGGGGTGTGGACAGGTTTTTTTGTTGTTGTTTTGCTACCTCAAGCAAGTATTTTAGGTATTTTTAGAATTTTTTTTATGTTTTTTTATTGAACAACAATGGAAAACGGAAACACTCTGGTTTTAATTTTTTAACATGATGGACCAAAAACTTTATATTGACACCGGATATTTCCAGTATTTTTATATCTAGGGAAATGTTTCAGATGGCTCCTGCTTGCCTCATTGGCTTAAACCGCAGAGAAGCTGAGCTGACACCAATTACAGTGTTAAAAGAATAAGGCTGGGGATGTTATGCTTTTGGTCTTTTCGTGAGATTTGTTGAACGTCACCAGACGTATATTTTACTGGGTTGCTACTGCAGTGTCACAATACATGAAGTTTTCAAGGTACCTGTCTGTGATAAGTCAAAAAAAAGTCTCAAAGGCTGGATTTTTTTTGTCGCTTTAGTGATTCCTCTTTTTGTGCAATTAAGGCTAAAATGAAGTCTTGGAAAGAAAAAAAGGGATGGTCATTTTTAACCACCTGAAATATGAATTTACTTAAATTAACTTGAAACCCAGATCACTTTTTTTGCCCCTGAAGTTCTGTAATACCACTTCTTATACGCACAAGTCCTCCCTGCACCTTCTTACCACTTGAAAAAATATGTTCGTCCAGGAATTAGTCTTAACAAATACTAGTAGATGAATTGGTTTCAGGTTACATCTGTATTTTTGATGTTAAAGGGTTTGTATCATGTTTTAAGAAATAAAAACATCACACTGATGATTTTAAAGGCCCGACTCTCGCGTCTTACTTTTCCCAATCCTCTGTGTTGTTGGTCTCGTCTGCCTTTTGTAACTCTCTCAAAGGGAGATCCTAACCAGCCTGGTCAAGCTGTCAGGAGCTGCCCACCAAAACATGTAACTGAATCCAGGAAGAGGGTATTTGTAGTGTCGTCGTTTTAGGAATGTGGTATGCACTGGAGGAATGGCTCTCGAGTTAAAGTGCAGTTATGTAATCTAATTATCTAATCAGCTCCAGCCCCTCAGGACACATGTGGGAACTGTGACTATTATTATTTTATTTTGCACAGTCAGGGTTACACTGGATGCATCTTCTCAAATGTGAAAATGGGTTTTCGATTGTCAGTCAGATTAAAAAAAACAAGCTTTTTGGATATATTAATTGATGATTGGATAGCTTTTATGGACCAAATGTGTAGTCCAGAGAAATAAAGGTGAAATGAATAATTTACAGGGGCAATATAAAGTTTGTTTTATTAACACTTCATGTATATATTCTATACATATAGTACATGTTCTATATTAAATTATTGATCAATGTATCCATTGATGTTTTTGATCTACTTAATTCCAGTATGTACGTTTTCTGCAACCTTATATTTTCAATCCATTGCAGTAGTTTGGAAGCTGCTGATGTATTTTTACTCTACTACATCTGTTTGAAAACGTTAGTTACTAGACATCAACATATAGCCAAAAGTAGTGCATTTGTAAATTATTCTTATTTTATTGCAGTCAGACAATCAGAAAAATGCATAATACTGGACATTTGGTAAAAACTGACAACTCAGACAATGTAGATTTTACTTTACTTTTGATAGTTAAATTCCAAAAGTAATTTTTCTAGCAACAAATGTTCTCGGGACTTTATCATTAGTACAAGTACTATTGTGTGGATGACTTCCACTTTTATGGAAGTAACATGTTACCTCATTTTATACCCTTATACTTTACTACTTATATTTTTACTCAAGATTTTGGGGTATATTTTACGACACTAAATGTCACTTGAAATGTTTTGGTTTCTACTACAGGTATGTGCATCGGCCCTTAGTTAGCAAACAGTGAACATCACAATTTTCTGCAGCTCATGTTTGTTTATAAAATGTCTTGTTTTGTTCAAAGTCCAAGACTCAGATATTAAGTTGTTGTTGTTAGAGACAAACGAGCTGAAAAATCCTACCAACCGTGAAGTAGTGGCTGGGGAATGTTGGGCATTTATGGAAATATCCAATACACAGATATTGATAAACTAGAATATAGATACAAATGAGAATGTGTAATTTTGCTCAAACATCCAGTTAAATTTGGGTTAAAGACCTCATGAAGCTCGAGGGAAACTGTGCTTCTCCATTTTGTCAGTATAAAGCATTTTTACAGTCATGGAATCAGATTGTGATAAATTGAAGTGTTCCATCAGTAACCACTAGGTGGCACTGCTGCCTCAGCTGACACCTGTCTTCATAGGAATCAAGCACACACTTTAAAGACAAAAGTTTAATACTGACATCTTTTTTTTTTCTACAGACAAAGACAGTTTAGATTAGAAAATGAATTTAAAATCAAGACTATCACCAACTACCGTCAACAAATATCAAGACACACATTAAGACATTTCCACACAACAGATGCATATTAACAAAACCCTACAATGAACTACCTACTATGTTTCGTCAGGTATCTGGAGAAAAGAAAAAAAAGGTGGGGAAAGTCAAGGCAGCTATTTTACACAACAGAATCGAGGCACCAAGGGCGTTTTTTAATTGATGTTGGGAGTCTATAAATTAACTGTACTCATCTTAGAGTACAGTGTTTCAGAAGTGTGTTACGGAGCGGCCTTGGTGTCGAAGGGTGCAGCCGTTTTTGCGACCTGGAAAAGCAAACGTTGCACCTTTGGTCCATCAGAAGAGTTCGAGTAGGTAAAACCCCATGACCGCAGTAAAAAGGATGCGATTATACGAAGCCTAGTCCCGATGTCCACCTCGCAGACATTGACACCCATTGGCAATTAGCCAGCTAGAGCTCACTTTTTGAGGTAATCAACCACAATTTCTAGGGTGCTTAATGTTTAAAGACAGAGAAACTTAATTTGTTTTTGTTTTTTTTACATAATTTGATCCATCATAATAAAATATAGAGACAATTATTCGGTTTCACTGTGAAAATGGGTGTGAAGTCTGTGAGGTTTTTAGAGCTTAGGGCTGGAAACTTGGGGCGGACAACAGGGGAGCATCTATGAGGAGGCTCGCTTCTCCTCGTATGGAGACTCGTAAGCCTCCATGGGTGGACAGGTGCACACGAGGTGCTGGTCGCCGTAGATGTCATCGATCCTGGAGATGCTCGGCCAGAATTTGGTCTCGGGCCTAATGAAGGGCTGGAAAGTAAGAGGGGGAGGGATACGTGTGAGAAACAAAGCCATCCGATTTAGACATTTTATAATTCTTAGGGAATAATGCATCAATCTTGAAAGAAATGCATAAATAAATCTAGGTATATTTAAGTGGATGGTATCTATGAGTGAGATGGAGATGCTTGTGCAGGGCTATCTAGTTTATATTGGTTGGGCCTCATTGATTTAAAGGGGACTGTCAGGTATTCACTCTACTCTATTTTACCCTTTAAGATCACTTTAGAGTCATTTGTTATCAGTTCACAAGAGAATAAATGAATTAATAAATAAAAGTTTGGGGAAATCTGATGTCCCACCACTAGAGGGCGACACAGACAATGAGTTTGTCTCATTCACTACAGACAAGTTGTAACTGGAAGAGTCCAGTGAAGTCAGAGAGATGAGGCCACTCACCAAGGGGAAGGCAGCGTGCTCCCTGGAGTAGGGCCTGTCCCAGGTGGAGGATGCGATGCAGGCCAGAGAGTGTGGAGCCATCTGCGAAACAAAGCACTCGTGAGGACCCCAGATTGTCACAGCGTAATATATCAGCTGCCGTAACGCATCTTTTCACCTCATATAAAAACAGACAAATCAAGACAGTAGTGTACCTTGAGCGGGTTGACGCGGGAGTCCATCCTCCCCTCCTCGATGTCCGCGATCTCCTGTCGGATACCGAGCAGGGCGTCGCAGTACCGGTCCATCTCAGCTTTGTCCTCAGACTCTGTGGGCTCGATCATGAGCGTGCCAGCCACCGGCCACGACATGGTGGGTGCATGGAAACCTGGTCACCAGCACACACACACACACACACACACACACATTTAAAAAAAAAAAATCATAATCTGCTTTTATTGGTTGTAAATGCCTGAAAAAATAAAAGTTCACATTTATTAAAATGTCTAGTAGAAGGCACCAACAGTTTCACTTTTGCCAAATACCCCAGCACATATAGTCTGTTTAAGGTGAAACGTAGATAATTCAGCCTACCATAATCTTGCAGCCTCTTTGCCACGTCGACAGCCTCAATGTTAGCGGTCTTCTTGAAGGGCCTCACATCCAGAATGAACTCGTGGGCTACAAAACCTATTGAGACAAACACAAGTACATCAGGGAGGGCAAAAAATAAACTTTGATATAAGCCGATCATACTGCTGCATCTCCAGAGTGTATAAAAGGAGTACATCAACATACCTTTCCTGCCTCTGAAGAGGACCTTATAGTGACCTTCCAGCCTCTTGGCCATGTAGTTGGCATTGAGAATGGCCACCTCTGTTGCATGAAGCAGTCCTTTGGATCCCATCATCTAAAACACAGAGCGCAGGAGTCGTGACGTTAGAGGTCAATTTAACCGATCAAAATCAGACGAGCAAAATTGCCACTGGACACGTGGATGAGAATTACAATTAATGGTGTGAGGATTTAGATGGTAAAAACAACAGTTACTGACCTTGATGTAAGCCCAGGAGATTGGCAGGATGGCACTGGAGCCCCAGGGGGCGGCGCTGATGGTGCCCAGCGAGCTGACGGTGTTGACTGAATACATGGGGACCACCGGGTGGCTGGGCAGGAAGGGGGCGAGGTGGGCCTTCCTGTTGAAGAGGAGATGAATGTCATGAGAACATAACCAAAGATGTAGATATATATATATATATAATATTGTGTGAAGAAATTTCAAATTAAATTTTTTTTAAAAATGATGTCCCGATGCACCCAAATGAAAACTGCAACCAGTTCAACCACTGTGAAATGTTAGTCTGGATGCCGGTCCATAGTCTACATTCTGACTTACACTCCAATCGGGCCCATGCCAGGTCCTCCTCCACCATGAGGGATGCAGAACGTCTTGTGCAGGTTGAGATGAGACACGTCAGAGCCATAATCTCCGGGACGACACAGACCAACCTGGAAAACAGGAAAATTAATTGTCTGAGGGCCACAGTCGCTGGAAAAGTCATCCATCATGGTTACCCATCAGGGTTGCAACTGAGGATTACTTTCACAATTAATAGTTTAAAAGGTCCAATTCCAAAGAAAAGCTGATTTTTGAGTCTCATTCCCAATTCACTAATAGGACTAAAAATAAAAAATAAAAAAAATCAGCTTTTCTTATAAATGGGATGTCAAAAACAGGTACAGTTCTATAAACACATGAGAAAGAAAAGCTGCAAATCCTGACATTTAAAGGAGACCTATTATGCCTTTTCATTTTTTCTGTCCCTTCAGTGCATTTAATAGGTTCTTGTGCATGTCAGAGGTCTTGAAAGTTAAAATGT
Source organism: Diplodus sargus (assembly GCA_903131615.1). Lineage (NCBI taxonomy): Eukaryota > Metazoa > Chordata > Actinopteri > Spariformes > Sparidae > Diplodus > Diplodus sargus. Next base: position 5,452,865 of record CAEMYA010000092.1, read on the forward strand.
TCAAAATCTGCATCAACATGAGCTCCCCTCTCCCACAGAAAACAGAACTCCTCAAACGCCTCCTCCTAGTCCCGCCTTTAATTCTGTGACATCACTCTATGCACCATGTCACACATTTGCATCTTTCATATCTAGTGGCTAGTTTGGCACATAAGAATTAATTAAGTACAGCATTTATTCTTGCGAGCGGTGCTGACTCAGGCACATGTGAGCTGACCAATCACAACAGACTGGGTATTAGGGAGGAGGGGCCTTAAAGAGACAGTGCTACTGGACACTGATGTGTTTTTTTTAGTAGTAGCTTTGTTAAGCATTTAGAAGTTTAAATTAAAACATTGATTTACATGTTAAGCATTAAGAAATAACTAAAATGTTATTACAGCACAGCACCTCATTGTTCCTGGATGTTTCGATTTTTGCATGCATTTTGTGTTTTTACCTATAAAGTACTAAAAATCATTTAAGTTAAGTTATCTCAGATTCTTCCTTATTTGCCCTGCTACTTTTATTTATGAGTCATGTGACTGGACTCAACCAGCAGAAGAAGTTTGCTTCTTAAAAGGGCAGGGTCTGTAGACCGGTCAGGGATTGGTGGAGGTAGCACTGGTATGAAAACCATCATCTGCATATTGCAGAGGCCAAAGTTTATCCGTTTACAGCATGATAACACACATCTATAAACCTTTATCCTATTAGCCTTCAGTTTTGACAAGTCATATTTCACTTTCCATGCGCAGCCGTCAGACACTTGAGGTTTCACATCATCACAGTGTGTCGTGTTTCACCGCCGTTTCTTTCCTCACCTGAGCGTTCATGTTGGCGCCATCCAGGTACACCTGGCCGCCGTTTTCGTGGATGAGATCGCACACGTCTCTGACATTCTCCTCAAACACACCGAAGGTGGAGGGGTAGGTGAGCATCATGGCTGCCAGACTCGCCTTGTGTTTATCCACCTGGAGGAGGGAAGGATTTCAATAATGGTCAAGATGTGAGGAATCCTGAGACATCCCTGGTGGTATCGTCAGTTTGATCCCAAGCTCGTAACACTATACAGCTGTTTTAAAAAGTCTGAGACATACTTAATGTGTAAATTTATCCTCATGTGTAAAGCCAGTGAATGAATTCAAGTCCAGCTCTCACCAGCGCCTTGAGATGTGCCAGGTCGATGTTGCCGTCCTTGTCCACCTCCACCACCTGAACCTTCATGCCAGCCATCTGAGCGCTCGCTGGGTTGGTGCCATGAGCCGACTTGGGGATCAGACAGACCTGGAGTGAAAGGAAGAATATCAGTATAAACAGGACGGAGACCTGGATGAGAATCAAAACTAACATGGAAAGCAGCGTTCAGTTATCATGCGTCACGTATCTTGAACAAACTCCCAGACAACTGCAGGTCTGTTCCGACTCTCACCTCTTGTAAAATCGAGGCTGAAGACCTTTCTGTTTGCCGCTGCTTTTCATCGAAACAATTTTAAGGCTTTGAACTGCGTTGTGGCTTTTATTCTTCAGTCCTGTCTCTTTTAAACCCAGCTTATTTTAACTTGTTTTAATGTTGTGTTTCTTGATGTCTTCCTACTTGTTTTTAAATGTATTTAAATATAATTCTTAATGTCTTTTAATGCCAATTTAAGCCCCTATAAAGCATTTTATAGCACGTGCTATGCAAATAAACTTGCCTTGCCTTACAAAAAAGAGCAGAGCTTTCAAGGGTTACTGTGACTCCTCTTGGTTAAATTTTGATCCAGCCAACACCCACCACGAGCTGTAATGTGTAACCTGCCACTAATTGATTTTATCCCTTATTAGGGGGGACATTTTGCAACACGAGGAAACTGGAGCACTGGGGGTTGGGCAACACTGATAAATCACTGACTGGGACAACGCAGCTGAGCTCGTCAGAATGGTGACTTGCTGTTCTCAAAGTCTTAAAACCTCCAAATATGGAATCTTGGAAGCAGGTAGCCTATAGTGCCCAGCGTTTTCAGCCCCTTTGTTTGCACAAACGGTTGGTAGTTTGGACCTTGACTCTTTCAAGAGATCAGGCCACTATCTAAGATATACTAATAAGGGGGCCATTAAAAAACAAAGGCCAAATTTCAGTTCTGGAAAGAAGAAAAAAAACCACTTTAGTCAGCCAGTCTTTAATCTGAGCGGATGCCTTATCTCAGCTCGTCCTCGAGGTTCTGCCAATCAACTCGTCAGGATACTGAAGGAATTCCTTTGCAGAATACCTCAAACACGTTAATGTGTCATGTCAAAGTGAACTGTTGAAGCCTGGGAACAATAAACCTGGCTGTCAGGAGCTCAGGCTGATAGGGCTAATGCACCTGTGCTCTTTATTAACCTCTGTCAGCAGGCAGTCAGTCTGCACAATCAAATAAACTAATGGTGACTCATCGTTAGATGTCTGCCCTGGAACTTGGGTCATAACGTGAGAGCATTGTGCCAGAGAAAAGCAATAAAACGAATGCTCTGTCGCATTGAGACGCACTAAAATCTTCTTCAAGTTTTATTGTTAGTTCGATTTGTGCACAAACTGAGGCCTCATATATTTTCATTCAGGATGTTTTCAGGTTTACACACTTTGGTTCTGTCACATCTAGAGGATATTTGGTCCTGCATACATTTAAAAACAAAACAAAAAAACAGTATTGCATGTATATAAAAAAGATCTGAAGATGTTTCATGGTTCATGTATCATTTATAATTTGGGGGGATTAGCCAATTTTCCACCTTTTTTTGCTGGCTGTGATATTACATTCATTGGTTTTATTTCATCAAAGATACTTGCTCTGCTGACCAACTCCTCTAAAGATCACCCATTACAGTTATTTCTAATTCGTGAGGGCTTTGCGAAAACCAGGGGGTAAAAACTTAAATGTGGCGTGTGCAGTGGGTTACATGTGAGATTATATCCTGGATGGGAGCAGGGACTTCCTGGACTTCTGTCATTATCGTGTGGTTAACAGACAAACGGCAGAGACTGCAGTAGGTCACTGTGACCGGCAAAGAAATAATCTCTCCTTATTACACCACATTCTGTCATTATCACACTTATTTCTGTGTGTACATTTTCTTCTCTGAATTGCTGTTGGACACTGGCACATGGCTGCCATATGGATTGTAACATTCCTTAGTGAGGTATGTTTTTTTAGGGCAGATAATCTGGGGACTGGAGCTTGATTAATCAATCAATTTTGTGTTGCGGAACTAAACAGATAAGCCTTCAGTGTTATTGAATCCCATTTACATCCATGTAACACACTTACAGTTCTCCCGGTCTCTCCCTTTGAGTTCAGGTAGGCTTTTATGGCAGCCAGTCCAGCGTATTCACCCTGAGCACCACTGGAAGACAAGGCATACACACTATGGTCATGTACTATACACACCTACATACACGCCCTCCTTACTTCAGCACAGTTCAAAGAGCAGTCTGCACACATTACCAAATGGGGAGAGACGGGTGGGATAAAAAGCTAGCAGCATGATAACTCTCCAGGCCAATGTAGCGTGGTGTGCTATTCATAAACCTCTTGTGGCTGATAAGTGGCGATAGACAGCGGAGGAGGGAGCATGCTTTATCAGCTGAAACATGTAGTTCCTAACATCTGACTGCTGGATGCTGACTAAAGTCTGAAGTCAACTACTGAGGGTTCTCACCCAAATAAGGTCTCGTTTCCACTTTTATAACCTCCGAAGTGTAAAATGCATAACAGCAGGTCTTAAAATCACTATTTTGTCAAAGTTGAATAAACAGTGACACATCTGTGAATCATTAGTCATCATTAAAACCACATAAACTACAGGTTATAAGGCTAAAACCGATGACCGTCTACAAACTTGACCAATTTAAAGCCATTTGTGGTTTCATGGTGTGTAGCAGCAGTCAGGTACAGGTCTGTATGCCTGTTTTGTGCCGCAACAAAGGTCGTACCTGTTCGGCTGGAAGGAGATGTTGTCATAGCCGGTCACCTCACAGAGGTCCCTCTCCAGCTGTTTGAAGAGCTTCTGGTAGCCATCAGCCTGATCCAGAGGCACGAAGGGGTGGATGTTGGCAAATTCATTCCAGGTGATTGGCTAAGGGGGGGGGAAGATAACAGTGAGCCAGAATGAAAGCAACTCTTATCATGGAAATGTTTCACTTGACAAAAAAAGATGTACTCACCATGAGCTCTGAGGAGCTGTTCAGCTTCATGGTGCAGGAGCCCAGCGGTATCATGCTGTGCACCAGGGAGATGTCCTTGTTCTCCAGACGCTTCATGTATCGCACAATATTGGTCTCAGAGTGATAACTAGAGGCAAAGAGTGACCAAAAGGACAGTTGAAGGCTTAACTGAGGGCACAGTATTCTCTGATCCCAATATTTGAAATGTCACAAAATAAACCAGTGACCCGCTTAATAAGTGCATTATTAGAAGATTGACAACGCATTTTTTTTCAAAGTCACAATGGGTGCCAGGTAATAAAGAAATTGAGACAACAGAAGTCCTGACACCAGATTGTCTTTATGGCACAAATAAAGAGAAGATGCACTACTTTTAAGTTTCAGGTACTTTTGGTGCAAATGCAGCTTAAGGCTCAAAATGTTGAAAACTAATTTCCTTTGCAAAAATAATCTCTTTCAACGCTTAAAATAAATACTTAATTCTTGCTTTCTTGGGAAAAAAACAAACACATTTTATTTCAGATAATAGACAAAGCCTGGTCGTGAAGGACTGCAGTGGGCATAAAGACTAACAGCAGCATTGTGTTTATCAAGGGCAGCAGGGGTTTAATACATCACCACGTTTGTTAATTGTAAAGCAGTGGTTAACTAATGTAGGTGGCAAGTAAGGCTTTTCTCGATATCGATATAAACAGTGATGCTGTCGCCCAACATCACATCTGTGCAATTCATTTTCATCTGTATTGTTTTCCGCTATGTGCTGTAGTGTTGTGACCAAACTGAGAACACCAACCTGTTAAAGACCTGGTGCGTCAGGTACTTGCTCGTCCTCTTGTAAGGACTCCCCATGATCCCCTTCACCCGCTCGCCCATTTTCTCAGCGATCAACTCCTGAAAATGTCAATTAATATCAAAGCAGTTTTAAAAAGAAAGACAGACGGATGGATAGATACAAACAATGAGTGAATAACAAATCAACATACAGCAGAAGATTCACAGCCAAAGACCCAGAGCAAGTCATCCAAGTCCCTCTCGGTCACCGTCTCATCCAGAGAGATGCCCACCTGTTGAAAACAATTTTGTTTTTAAATATCTTTCACAACAACAACATGCAAATTATGTTCAAGCCTGTCTCAAACTGTATTGGCATCTAGAACTGGAGTGAAGTGAAGTACAATACAGCCTGTTTCAACAGTACATGTCTTATAACTATATTAGTTGTATGGTAGGTTGTAGATCAGTTCCTGAGTACTGAAAACATGATCAGTACCAAAATATGAATGTTAAAAAGCTATATTTAATTTAGGTATACTGTAGGCTTACTGCAGCACTTGACAATAAATGAGGTAGGTTATGGTATACATTTATTTATTTTTTTGGGGGTAGAGGGTATATTAATTGACAAAACATCCTTTATTAGTTGGTTATTAAAAAGGTCCCCAATGATCTTAATGATGATCTTTCATGAATCTATTTGTGCTGTCGCCCTGCGGCGCTGCAGCTTTGGGAGCGAAACATTGCGTGCAGGTACAGGTTGCTTTTTTTTTTAAATGCTTTTTGTTTGTGGAAGAACTTGATCAGCCCTCACCACGCCCTCGGTGTAGACTCTCAGATTGATCTCCCTCTGAGTGGCTCTCTCAAAGATGTCTTTGGCCGCCACGCTGCAGTTGATCTTCAGGGTGTCGAAGAACATGTCACTGTGCAGCCGGTGTCCTGCTCTCTTCAGGCCTGGCACAGAGTGACATAAAGTACATTGTTAAACTAAATATAGGTGTGTTTCTTTTCATAGAGGGTGGAAACACAGAAGAAAATCAAAATAGTTTATTGCTTTATATATTTGTATGCATCTTTCAGCCACAAGGTCATGTGTAGCATCTTGGATTGGTGGGATATTTGTCAAAAATACAGGAAAATGACACATCAGACAGCACAGTTATGTAACAAATTGGTAGGCCATTTAAAAAAAAAAAAGAAAATATCAAATGTACCTTCAGCAAGGATCAGAGCAGCATTGTGTGTCCTCTCAGCGATGTGTTTGAGTCCCTGAGGACCGTGATACAGTGCGAACATGGCAGCCATGTTGGCCAGAAGAGCCTGGAGGTGAACAGCGGAGGTGAGAACTTATCATTTGGTGAGAAACATAATTAGTTAAAAAGACAAAAAAGACATTATTACATGATACTAACTAAACATCAGCCTGAACCTACCTGCGCAGTGCAGATGTTGCTGGTTGCTTTGTCTCTGCGGATGTGCTGCTCTCTGGTCTGCAAGGCGAGCCGATATACCTCCTTACCAGCTGCGTCTCTGAAAAGCAAATATATCTTCAAGTTTTCAGGAATGTTATTATCTAGCTCTGGATGTGGCTGAGGTGTCGCTCAGATTTGCTTCTAATTTTACCCAATGGCCACTCGCAGTACTGCAGCTAAAAGTTCCCCTGTGGCCAAATTAAGTATATTAAAAAAAATCATCTTTGGGTCTGGAATCCCGCTTCTTAGTAATACATCCATGAACCTGAAGGATTCCTCTGAGTCGCAGCCATTGCTTTTAAAATCAAGCCCTGTCTTTTTCTAAGGCGTACACTGAACTTCCCCTGAGCGTCGTGTCTCACCTGGTGACTCCAACCATTCTGCCAGGCATCATCCGGACCAGGTTGTCTTTGACAGCGAAGAAGGCGGCGTGAGGACCGCCGTAGCAGAGGGGAACGCCGAACCTCTGAGAGCTGCCCAGCGCGATGTCGACACCAAACTCCCCGGGGGGACGCAGGACGCAGAGGGCCAACAGATCTGTGGCGCAGCATGCCAGTGCCTGGGCAGGGAAGGAACCGGTGTATAATCAAGTCAGTGGTCATGAGGCATCAACTGTTCTGAGTAATCTGTAGCAGGGATGTCAGTAATGATCAACTTTCTGTAAAGACTCTTACCCCTCCCTTGTGTGCCCGGTCCACCAGAGCTGTGAAGTCTTCCACTTTGCCATCAGTGTCTGGATACTGGAAGAGCACACCGCTCACATCCTTTCCACTGAAATCCATCTCATGCGGCAGCTTCAGCACCGTCTTCACCCCGATGTAGCTGCAACATAACAGTGAAAACTTAGAAAAGAGACACCATGTTGATTTCTTCGTATACGTCACTTTGTTTTGAGAGGAGATCTGACACGTTGACGGTGTGTGTGCGTGACACATACTTGGCTCTGGTCTGCACCACAGCGATGGTCTGGGGGTGGCAGCGTGGGTCGATGTAGAAGGTTCTTCTTTTGTTCTGTCTGTGAGGAGTAAACACAAGCAGGCCAAAATGCTGAGACTCAGACCCATCAGGCAACTATGTCTTGGAGTAAAAAAAAACAGTTTGTTTTGGATTGTATCCATATCACATCTTGAACTGAAGTTTTTTTGTTACATCTGCTTAAATCTCTTTCATAGCACTTTCCTATTCCCATTTTGCCATGTGTTCTACATAAGAACACAAAGGCTTGAATGAAAAGATCAGACTACTTAGAAATTGAAGGCGTTTCCTCTGCTGCATTTGACTGCGTTTGACTACTTTGCACCACATGTAAATATCCTTTAGTTTATTTCTTTTCTATCTTACTTGTTTTTTGTCTGAGTACTTAACATGCTGACGTTGTTTGTATCTGTGTACAACTCCACGTGCCTTAAATTGCCTCCCAGGGACAAATTAAGTATTCAGAATTGAATTGCATTGCATTCAAAGTGGCTCCAGACAACATATACAGTTTCTTCTCGCGGCTGCAAAACAGTGATTCTCTTTAAATCATATGATTAGACAACAACACAATCTGGGCAGAAAGGATTGTTTGCCATGTAGCTCAACGGCAGCCACAGCTTGTAATTAACATTGCCACTCACATACTTGATAGACGACCGTTGAAAATCACCAGTATTACTTCCTCATACCTAGTGAATAACAAACACCCTTTACTTTCTTAAAATTGGGAGAGAACAAAAAAAGACGTAGCGGTATTAACGTTGGGTTTGTTGTGGTGCGGATGATATATACGGCTGTACTGACTATTGGCATCTACTGCAGACAGGGTTTGCTATTACGTTCATTATTTTCCAATCGCCACTTGTCTTTTTTAATGAAGGAATTAGTCACCTTTTATACTTTTTCTCCATTTTCTTTTAAGAAAATACCTGTGACAGAGCTGCATGGCCTCAGCAGCGGCCGTTCCTTCATCGAGCAGGGAGGCGTTGGCGACAGGCAAGCCTGTGATGTCACAGATCATGGTTTGGTAGTTGAGGAGCGACTCCAGGCGACCCTGGGAGACCTCGGGCTGGTAGGGCGTGTACTGAGTCACCCTGAGAACAAGGGGGACACAATGACTCAACAGTGTGAGCTTGAACACGCGGACAATAGCACAAGGTTGGTGGCATTCAAAGAACCGAGACAGGACTGTGGAATGCATTGTACGCCTCCCCCGACGCCAGGATTTTGGAAAGGATGGCTGATTCAGATTTGGCATTTGAAAGAAAACCTTGTTGAGCAGAAAGCACCACCAGATCTCACATGAGTGAAGCCTTCATAATGTTAAAAGGTGCAAGGCGTCCTATTAGGCTCACGTTACTCTGCAGCGTCATTACATTACCCAAACGTCATTAGTTGTGCGTGACAGTCGGCATAAGCAGCGAGTTTTCTTCTGACGGAGGATCATCTGAGGACACTCACCAGCCGGAGTTCTCCAGGAGATTGCGCTGGATTGGCGGCGGCACTGAGCAGTTGTAGTAGCCCATGCCGATGTAGGACCTCCATACTTTGTTCTGCGATGCAATCTTCTTGAGAGTGTCCAGAATCTCATTCTCACCTGTAAGATATTGAATGTGTGATTAAGATTTCTGTTTTTTGAATCTCTGCTTTTTAGGACATGACACTGCATGGTGATGCTGGATGATGTAACAATTTTTTTTTTTTAAAAACAACATTTTTCTACAGTTTTTTTTAGTACATATTGTTTATAGGATAGTAATATCAGTTTAAGTACTACTGTATTTAAAAGATTTTTGGCATAATGTCGTAAAGTAACCAGGTGAGAGTTTTGCAACAACTAGTCAATTAATCGATTAGTTGGTCGAAAGACATTTCATCTCAATTCATCAATTAAAGTTTCAGTCATTTTTTTCAAGCAAAAGTTTGCAGCCTTCAGCTTCTTAATTGTGAGGATCTGCAGCTTTTCTTTGTCATTCATGACAGAAAATGAAAAGTCGTTGGGTCTTGGACTGCTGGTCGGATAAATTAAGTCGCTTCGAGCTCTGGAGAACTGGGATGAGTGTTTTTCACACCTTTTATATTTTTATAGATTTAGCAATTAATCAGTAAATCTCCAAAGAAAACCAGCAGATTATCAATAACGACATAGTTGTTAGTTGCAGCCCTTATTCTAGCTGGAATTCTAAATTTAAAACAGACGTCCCTGTCTGATTATTCAATGTATGAAGTGTTTCTCAGTTACACTTTCAAGGCATCACAATATAAATCAACATATACAGCAATACATCCTGGCTGATACTGATCATATCAAGAAGACAGGGTGTTGGTCAGATTTGACCTAATTCCAATTCAAATAGTTTTTTTGGCATTGCAATTGAGAAATTTAGTATATTTATTAAATGGACTGCTTCAGCCCCACAGCAGTCCCTGACCATGTGTTATTGTACATTTAAAGTGATTGTGAGCACAGCAAGGTACACAATTAGGAAAAGCGAGAGCTAAAATGGAATCAGGAATTAGTACCATCCTAGAAGAGAGAGAATAAGTCTGACTGGAGCTTTTGCATTTCTGTCTGAGGCATTTCTGTCTGAGGAATCAAATCAGGAAGCCGTCAGTCAAGACTTGCCCTGATAAAAAGCGTTGCGTCTCTCATTGCGTCTAATAAGATAAAAGGGATGAGTGTGGCGTGGGATCAGTTAATCTCCTTGGCCCAAATGTGCTGTAAACAAAACAATGCAGAGAAAAGAACTTTCAACTGAACTCAAGATGTGGAGACAATGCATGTTTAAAGACATGTCTGTCCACGTCATAGGCCAACGTTAACTAAAGAACTACACCCATGTTTTTTTCCTTTTCCGATGGCCGGTTATTTAGCCTGATTCCCCGGTGCTGTAAGGAAGCTCTGCCAGTGCAAAAACCAGCCTCTGAGATTCCTCTGGCCTTCCTGGCTGCCTAGCAACTCCAAGGAATGGACAATACCACCCGTCCCGACCGAGAGCCCTAACTTCTCCTGCTCTGGGAAAAGAAAGACACCTTTAAATCCTCAGTGGTGAGAGGGATCATAGCCAGCATGCAAGTGGATATTTACAGCTTCTTCCGGAGGCTAAATGTCAGTGTTTTGAAGAGGTGACTCGGTCCAATTCAATGCAAAAAATAAAGAAAATGTTGTGATTAGGGATTATCAGCAGGTTCAGGGTGAGTTGTTAGTGTGTATTTGTGTGTGTGTGTGCGTGAGAGAGAGAGTTTGTTTCAGTAAGAGGACTGCTTTCCCATGGTCCCCGAGTTCCACGGGGCAGAAAAAAAAGCCTGATTCAGAACCATCCAGGAGGTCTATTGTTGAAGAGAGAATCCCTCGCTGGCTTTGCAAACTGAAGCCCTCCAGAGCTGAACAAGCAGAAAACCAGCGCGGCCTCCAGTTTGTTCCTTCAGCATGGCTTGTCGCGTTATGAAACCTGACAGAGTCAGAGGAGGGGCCCGACACGAGGGCGGATCAGGATGACCAGGTGATTTGGAAACAGTACCTGAGGATTTGTTACTGCTGGACGTAAAACAGAAGGCTTTCTCAAGTGCTGGGACTGTCAGCGGATCTCCGGCGTTACGGCCGACCATCTCCGACAAATGACTCTTATCGTCATATCAACAACTCCGCTTTATGGTTGCGGAAACATACAGTGCTGCTGTGTCAGCGTTCATTTATGGTGCACAATCACGCACAAGTTTGACCTCAAGTTGGACTATGTAGGAACGTCTCTGCAGGGGCTGGGTTAGAAATCAAAATGATAGTTTTTGACTACTGTGAGGTGATTTTATTTAGAGCTGAAACATTGATTAGTCGATAAACACAAAATGTGGCCACTGACAAAATAACCCATTCGTATAAACTTTTGGTTTCAAAGTGATGACAAAGAAACTTTCCTCCCCTCGTGTTTCCAAGTGGCATTATTGTGGTGCCGCTGCTGCAAAGACAACTGCTTGTTTCAGTTTCCCTCAAGGTTCATTGATAATAGCAAGACAGGATAAGATGGTGTGTAATCTAAAATGTAATCTTTTAGGACTAGAATAGAGATGGACCTGGGTGCCGTTTAGCTCAGTTGGTAGAGCGGGCGTCCCATGTGCAGACTGTTCTCGCTGCAGCGGCCCCGGGTTCAAGTCCTGGCCTGGGTCCCTTTGCTGTGTGTCATTCCCCCTCTCTCAACCTGTTTCCTGGCATGTCTTAAGCTGTTCCATCAATAACAGAAATGGATCGCCGGTTAACCTTCCTTTTCCCTGGTGACCGCGCACCAGGTGGCAAACAAAATTGTGTAGTGACAGCGAGGTTTGAAGGGGACCAACGTAAACGCAGATGGTTTCATTATTCAACCTGCCCAGTGTCAGTTTAAGATATTTTGACTTCGTCATTTTTCAATGTTTCTGATGTAAAAAAAAAATATTAGGGGCTTATTGAGAAAATATTCATCAGACTGACTGATAATTAATACAACAGTGCTATTTATTTTGTTGCTTCGCAGAAAACCGCTGATTTCAAGCCAACGTGGAGTTATTGAAGACTTCATTTTCTGCATTTTAAGAATTGTGATTCATGATTTCATCGGACTGATCATCAATTGGATTGCTTTGAATGTGATGTGTTGTGCTTCGTACAGTTATGCAAAAGATTTCTGATGTTACACTTTTTATTGTATCACATGATTATGTAGCTGATATCCCATCTAATAAAAATGTATCTGTATATTTGGGATATCTTGACATGTGTTGATAACAGAAAATGTGTTATTATTATCATCATCATCATCATCATCATCATCATCATCATCATCATCATTATTATGCAGATTTAAAACATGCGGCACAAACTTGCTATTTTCCTTTAATTTAGTACATCTGCACACTCAGCATAACAGCCCCAGTTCAACAAATTAGCAATTAAAAAAAAAAAAAATTTGCATTAGGAAACATTATTCACGTGGTTAGACGTCTTTTATTAAGCTTTCACGAAGGCTTTACCGAGGTTCTATACGCCACAATTTACCAAATCCACTGCCTCATCTCTCACATTGTTTCCTAAACCCCATCCCTTCTGATAAAACCGCCTGCTTACCAGAATCCACGGTAGTCTTTCTAGGAAATAAACCAAAACAAACTAATTTAACGGGGACAAAAACACTGTGCATCTAAGAGGTGAGATGTGGGCACGCTGCATGGGAGAAAAGAAGGGGGAAATAAATAGATAAATAAATAAAAGCAGATCCCATGCAAATCAAACCGGAGTCACCTTATTAGGAACCCCCTCGGCTGTGATGTAATGTGAACGCTGTAACCAGATTGAACTGGACTTGGGACCGGAGCTCAAGGCTCAACTTTACACTCCAGTTGCCATCCTATGAGCATCGGCTTCCCAACAGGAGATTGGTGCCGCTCGCCGAGTTTCGCAAAAACAACTCCAAATATGTTCAAAGGAAGACTTACCAGGGGAGCGCGCTTCCACGACGCACAATAGAGGTGCAACCTACATTTCAGCCACTCACTTGGCTTCATTCATGTGGGGAGGAATAAAAAAAAAAAAACCTTTTCGCCGCGCAAGAATAGCTGGAGACGGGGTGTGTGTGTGTGTGTGCGTGTGTGTACGTGGGGAGGAAAACACAATGTTTGCGCGTCGATTTTTTTTCTTTTTTTTGGTGAGATTTATCACTTTGAATCGAGCGCATCGAGGCTGGTCGTGCAGCCTCTTCAGGTCACATAACGGGGTTGTTTAATCAAATAAGAAAAAAATACATATATTTAGAGAGAGAGATTCAACTTACACACTGGATCATCCATTTTCATACTCTTCTGGATGCGGATGGAGGCTGGGACTGTGTCTTCGATCAACTGGTCGATTGACTGTGCAACAAAAAAAAAAAAAAAAA
>CAEMYA010000092.1:5466785-5480668 GCA_903131615.1 Diplodus sargus
TTTTTTTTTTTTTTTGCTTTGCAGGAGAGAGGATCGTCAAAGTCCAGCAGGAACACTGAGCCCCTCTCACGCGTTATCAGATGCCGAGGAGTGCTCACAGATAGCGGGATGAAACGGGACAGTAGGCTGCACTATGACACTGAGATCCAATAGAGACACAGGGGTGATTATTAAAAAAATCCCTATTATACAAACACACAATATGTGAGTGCATCACGTGATTAACACACCTGAGGTAACTACAGAGGGAGAGATATGTGCTGGTGAGTCATGTCCTCTTCTCACGGTTCCTTAGAATCCTGTCAACTCTGGTTTTGTCGTTTCGAAAGTGAGTATGAAGCCAGAAAGTCCTCCAGCGAACGCCGCTTTCAGTGGAGACCAAACCCTTGCAGACAGCAGAGTGAGAGTCAGTGAGAGGAAATACAAGGCCTGGATTGTTACAAAGTACAATTACTCAAGTATAACTTGGAGGGACCGGTACTTTACTTAAAGGTGCACTATTATATTATATATATTATATTATATTTTTTTTATGCCTTAACGAACTAAATAAATAAACCCTCTTCGTTTTCACGACCGAATGAACTGAGTTAACATACTGACCTTAAAGGGCAATACAGTTTTCTATTTGTTTACATGTGGCGGACCCTGCCACCTTTCTAGCTTCAAACACTGTTCCTTATTTTCCTCTGAGAGCAGCTTGCTTGTTCAGCTATAGGGGGAAAAAATGAATATTTCGGAGTTTGAATTTCTTCACCACAACTACATAGTGCCCCTTTAAGTATTTCCATCTCATGAAACTTGACAGTATAATTCTACCTTACCACATGTCAGATGCAAATGTTCGTTTTACTCCTACATTTGTCAGCTACAGTTACTCTTCAGATCACAATTTCCCACGGCCCTCCTCTCTCGCTGAATCCCATGTGTATCCAAATGTGGTGATTTTGAAAGCGAACTCCTCTGACGAACTGAAGGATTCAAGGATAAGTTCACCCGCAAATGACCTTCTGTCATTCTCTCCTCACTCCCATGCCAATGAAAAGTTGGGTGAGGTCTCGAAGGCCACAGAACATTTCTTGAGCGTCACGGCGAAACGGGTTTTGCAAGATTGTTCTTTGCACGAAAAACAACAAAGTGAAATAAAAGCTTGCCTAGTGTTATTCGAGGTGAGATCAGATCCCAAACTGACTTGAAAAGATTTAAAGATGCATCGTCACAAAGCTGAAAACCTTCGGTGATCTTACAGAATATGACTTACAGCTGTGTATTACACAGTTATTGTAGAGAAAGTATTCTTCAAGACAAGAGTTTTTCGTTGTGTTAATGTATGGTATGATTACATGGAATACATCTGTTTCCTGGTTATGTAATCTAGGCACACACCTATTTCTTGGTAATGAAACCAAAAATGCTTCAGTGAAAAGGACATAACAAGGGGGGGAACCTACCTAGCACTGATTTTGTCTTAATAATATATCCATACACAATGTCACCATTATATTCAGTAATGCATGTACACGATACAGGAAATGATGCAGGTAAATTAGCACAACCATCAAACAGATTGATTTAACTACTTCAATAAAGTTTATTATTATTCTTGTCTTATTCTTTGTAAATGTTTTTGTGATATTTCTTTTCTTTTTTTGTAAAACATTGGATTCATTTGACCTATTTGGACTATAAACAATCACTCACATGAAACCAGAAGAGAAGTTCAGGGGGGGGAAGTATCTGCAACATGACAAGGCAACACACTGATTTTTAAAGGAGGTCAAAAGCAAAGAAATGTTATCGAGCACTGGTGTCATTTTTAAACAATGTTTTGTATTTTATAGGCTTAACTATGCGCGGCATTTAAAATCTTATTCTGAAAAGTGACTCGAGATTTCAGATAAATGTAACCAAAGTAAAAAATGGCAACTTTCCCTGTTGAAATGTGCTGGCATAATATCATAATATGCTCATGGCAAATACAACCAAGCCTGTAATACAAATCAACATCAAGCTGCTACACGTTTGATTTAGTGAAATTAAAAAAAAGACGACCGTGTTTGGTTGGTTTGGTTGCTACGGCTGCAGAAGTATGAGCTAACAAAAGGCTTTTCTATCCCTCCCTACTGACAATGTTAAACACGGGCATAACTATTATCAGTACTGTGAAATAATGGTAAACAGAAGGGAACGGCTTTAATGCAAGCCACAGTTGGAATGACAAAGATAGTCAGTTCAGGTTAAACAAACATATTTAGCCCTTTATTAGGACAATCTGCACCAAATGACTGCCATCAGCTGCTTTGTTCTCCCTCGTGGGAGATTCGCTCTCAGACTCAGTCATGGGTTTGATGAACTGGTTGTGGGAGCATCATCCGTTTTTGATGCACCAATGTTTATCGCTTCCGTACGCACTGCTGTTTTATTGTCTTGCTAAGTGGGGATATCTGTCCTTGACCTACAGGTACGTCATTACAAATCAACTGACTGATTTCATTACATACAAAACTGTATTTTTCTGTTGACCCACTGACTCATTAATCGTCTCACTGCCACAGCTCTGGTTGTTAACTTGACTTTTTTATTTTATCTGCAGGTACCTGTTTGTTTCTGTCGGAGGATGTGTCCTGGCGCTTGTCACGATGGGCACCTACAGCGTGCTCCTGTTCACCTCCACCTTTGTCTTCGCTCTGCTCGTGTGCTCCGTGGAGCCCAGCTGTGTCCACGTCTGGGCTTTCGGTATCCAGATGTTGTGGCAAACCTTCTGGCACCTGCTTATACAGTACAGGGAATACTACCTGCATGAGCCGGTCTGCTTCAGGTACTGATCTTAAATGAGGTCAGCGGTATGTAAGTGTACACCACTATGCTTTGCCAAAGCATCCAACATCAATTATGAATGATCAGATTAGCTGTCTGGGGAATAATTGATGTTGGGATGGTTTTGGCAATAGTCTTTATTTTAGAGCGATGTTTAAGCTTTTCTCTTAGACTCCTCATTCAAGTTGACTTTTTGTCAGAAATTTGAACTTTTTTTTAAAGAGCCAACCGTATAATGGGATCGAAACCATAAATGGACCTTATGGTTTGATTGCTCTCTCGCGTGTTATTTCCACCCTAAACGAGGAAACTTTGAACCTAATTTTGATGCTTTTCCTTTCTTTTCATTGGGGAGAAAACATAAAATGCATACAGAAAATTTAAACATGAATTCCTCTTTCTGACTCGAGTAATCAAATTAACGATTTTCTGCTCTTTTCAGGTTGTTTCTGGCGGTGTCCTCTCTGATGCTGCTCACTCAGAGAATCACCTCAGTGTCCATGGATCTCCAGGAGAAGCGAGTCGTGTTAACATTTGGCGCTGCGTCCTGCAGGGAGGCTTGTGCGATGCTTCTCCCTCTCGTTAGCTACACCCTTAATTTCACCACACTGCTCGGTGGCCCTTTGTGCTCCTACAGCCGATTTGTGTCCCTGATGGCAGACATCAGACCCAGCCCTCCACCTAATCCTCTTCGCGTGGTCTTCCTGAAGCTGATGCAAGTGTTACTGCTAGAGTGTTCGAGGTACTTGCTCGTCTATTTTCTTAAACATAACATCTATGATCCCTCCAGTTCATTCATTCTCTATGGTGCCCTGTGGGTTTGGGGTCTGTCGGTGGTTTTGAGGATCCAGTATTACTCTCACTGGAGGATCAGCGAATGCCTCAATAACGCAGCTGGGTTCGGCATTTGGGAAAACTCACAAGAAGAGTCCCCAGACTGGAGCAGACTATCTGATGGAGATTTCTGGACAATCGAAGCGTCAAGCCGTATTGCAGAGTTTGCCCGTCGATGGAACGCCACAACGGCCTCGTGGCTGCGCAGACTGGTTTACACGAGGTGCAAATGCTTCCCCTTGTTCATGACTTTTAGTTTCTCAGTGTGGTGGCATGGTTTGCATTTAGGGCACTTTGTGGGGTTTTGGACCTGGGCAGCAACGCTGAAAGCAGATAATAATATAAACAGGCACCTGCGCCCCAAACTTTCCTCAACATTAGAGAAAATATACACTTTTGTCAGCTGGATAAACACTCAAATGATTATTGCATGTGTTGTCATAGCAGTGGAATTAAGAAATCTGTCTGCTTTGAGACTTTTGTCTTTAACATACGTAGGTCTGTTTCCACTATTTAATATAATTCTCCTCATCTTACTGAAACTCAACACAGTTTACTAATGTAGTCATGTGAAAACACTCCCACTCCCTATGCTTCTGTGATATAAAGGGCTCGTGGTACAGGTGGTAATCGTGGTAAACACTAAATTTGAGTTATTTCACTGTTAACAACTAATGCTTTATAAACCATTTATCAACCAATTGTATTGGTTAATAAACATCAGTTGCAACTTTGTTTATAAATGATCTACACTGTATTTATAATCCTTTTACAAAGTATTATGAACACCAGTTGCAACTTGACAATAAAAAAGCCTACTAAATGGTTTGTTAGTATTTCATCACTTTTATTTAACCAATAAATAAAGTTTAACTATCTAAAGATCTACCATTTACTGAGCGTGCAATATGTAAGAATTGGCCACCTGCTAAATTCATACACAAAAAAAAGGAGCCATAGCTAAATGCTGTTAACTGTAGCTCTCATTAGCCAGTTAGCTCAGTTAGCCGTGCAGCTAGTGGGCCAGGTGGGCAGCTCAGAGCACAGGGTAAGTGTTGGTGTTTACACTGCTCGCACAGGAGCTCTGGACCAAAACAGGCCGAGGTTAGCTGGTTAGGATGTTAACTTCAGCAGATACACAATCAAAACTGTTATTTCCTCACATTCTGTTGATACTGTTTTTAACTACAATCTCACATTTTGCACCTTAATGATGGTTATTGTTAAGTGTCACCAGCAGGCTTGTTGTGTCATATGAATGAATTTCACATTGTGAAGACTGCTATTGTCTAACTATATTCTAATTCTGTATTTCTTTTCTTTTCTGTCATTGGACTGTTAATAATATATTTTTTAAAAAGCTCAGTTGTGTAATACATAGCAATGATATGTTTATTCAAATAACCCCTTATCTTGTTGAGTCTTAGAAGAGGATGTAAACTGAAACTGAAATTTTGCAATTTCGTCTCACCACTGAACTCCTCAGGTCTGTGCGGTCTTAACTCACTTTCATCACATATTTTTGTTTGCACAACCTGCAAATTTACTGCATGATTGGAAGACAACTTCTCTTACCAACCACTCAAAAATGCAACTCTTTCCTGCACACAAGCTCATACACGCTTGAGTAGGAGATAACAACTGACTCATTTACAAAGCTGAACTAAACCCTCAAATAGGTTTCTCAACAGTTGGCGGACCTAAACTAAACAAAAAGACCAGTAAATACGTTCTGCTCCCTAGTGGTGTGTATTGCTTAATGCAGCTGGGAAGTGTATAAAGCAACAATAACTACAACACATTACAGTTGAATTCCTGCAATTACGCGATAAGTTTATTGTGTGGGTTAAAAAAATCACACTACATCTTTTGTAGCTTTGTTTCAAAGGAAAATCTCACCAGGAACTGTACAACGTTGTAGTACGTGATTTGCTGTAAAAGTCATTAAATAGTATTTGTACTGATTATCCCACTTATCTGACTGCTCCCTCATTTTGCAGCAAAGTCTCTCTTCTTTCTTTCCACAAATTTCCAGCAACAATTCCTAAGAACAATAACAGCCCGAGGTTTCTGTTTGAGATGAATTTCTTCCAGCAGTCCTCTGGTTTGTTAATGTCCAGTGTGTATATCTGAAAGAAAGCAAATGTCACAAGTTAATGGAAAACCTGCACCTACAATAAGAAGACCTGTTACCAATGGAGCCAATTTATTCTGAATATCAGAGTGAATATCTCACTCTTTACTGTGTAATAACTAACCCTTCAGTACCATTTTTCATTGGCACAATAGAACACTATGTTCCTCACCTGATGTGTGAGGTGAATGGCCACTGTGGACAGTACAGCAAAGTAAGGCAGAGTCTGTTCAGCGTTGACCCCAGCTGCAACCAGTCCTGACATCATGGCCACCGAGAAGCCACTCAGCCAGGGTTTGGTTTGCTCCTGGAACCTCAGAGCAGTAGATTTGACTCCTACCTTGACATCGTCCTCCTTGTCCTGGTGATCACACAAAGAACAGAGTTCAGTTTTACTTTGTGAGGGTAATATATGAGTCCTGTATTAGAATCACATGAGTTAAAGGAATAGTTTGCATTTTGAATACTATACCTAAGTTAGTAAACCTCTTAATACGAGGCACGTTTCAGCTTCACTGTTGCATTCTGTTTCTTAATAGGTCTAGCTCTAGTGTTCCAGCTGCAGGCTGCACAATTAATCCACAGATAACATGATGCTATAGCATTGCTGTGCCATACAGGCAGGTAATACATAGCTTTTCATTGATTTCATTGATTTCCTATATAACAAAGTGTTTTGCAGTGTCAGAAGATATTAATCAATTTCATTTAACTGTTGCCTTGCATTTGGTTCATGCATATAATTTGGGAGAGACAACCCAGTCCTAAGTTATTTTTTTATTTTGTCTGACAGGCTAAGCCCTTTATATGCACTTGGATCACTGATGAGCAACTACGTCTTAAACCATTTGTACTTTCCGGCTGTTACGCTGGGATTTGAAAACAAATACAGTATATTCTCAATTTCTTATTATCACAAATTGACTCAATATGTAATCTTACTCTTGCCAAATTAAACAAAGGATATTCATAAGTGTAGCACTGCCTCACTGAATCGTAAAAATACAGCCACTCACTGTAAATTCACTCTATATTTGATGCATATCCGAATAATAACAGAAAAAAACTAAAAACTGACCAAAATGTTTGATAAATCAACCAAAATCCATGATTAACAAAACAAAACGTAAACATATGGTTTTGAATTTGATGAGCTACTATATGAACTTCTGTGCCAAATGTGAGTGAAAATGTCCACAACATGTTCAAGTTAAACACTTGCTTCAACAGAAACATAAATAGGAGCAATGGGGATTGTGGAGCCCCCTAATTCACCTGATGTGCATATATTGTGTCATATATCAGCGTCCACATCACTCCTGAGAAATACAGCGGGAGGCACACGGACCAATCACAGGAGCCCTGGACAGCGGACCAGCCGAGCAGTGCCCCCCAGTTGAAAGTGAGGCCTAAACAGAAGCAATGCGAGGAACGTGAGACCAACTTTAGCTTTGCTGACAGATATAAATACAACCTTTAGATGCAGAACACCCCAGAGTCATCGAGTGCAGCACATACCCAGCATTAACTGCGGCCAGTAGGTGATCCTCTTCATCAGCGGGTAGGTGATGACAAGAGATAATGAAGCAGCACCCAAAGCTATGCTGTGAAGAGCATCATGAAAACTATGAGCTGAACAGCGGCGAGCAGTTTAATACATAAATAACTCTGAATTGTTTTATTGTCTGCATTCTATATTATATTCCTTCCTCTTATACATTAACTCATCTATATAAGACAACTGACAAATGTATTGATCGATTGTTTGTTGAAACAAAACGTTTACAACTTTTCAAGTCCATCTGAAAAAAATATCCATTACACTGAAAGAGGTTCAGCTTTAGACACAATCTGAAGTCATAGTTATGTGAAAAAAATATATACTTATAAATTAATCTTAGGCCAATATGATGATTCATCAATGTTCTTTCCCTTTTGTTTTCGGGCCTTTTTCTGGCTTTGCCAGAATACACTCAAAGGAAGGGAGTCTTGCCCAAAATGTGTGGCGAGGCTAAACAGTTTGATGGGAGTGCTGCCCTTTACAGGGTTTCTGCAGGTTTGAACAAGTCAAATTTAAGACTTTTTAAGACTTTTTATAACCTTTTTAAGACCACTTTGAACTGAATTTAAGACCCATACGAGCAAAACCAAAGAAAAATGTTAAAGACAGACCCAGTAAATTGTAAGCCTCTCCTTTCAGTACCATTATTGCATGTTAATTGCAATGGGTGACCTCAGGAGGTAACAAATCCCACAACAAGGCAGCAAAACATGAAGAACACTGGTTACCTGTAATAGTTGAGACACAAGAGAACCCCAAGTGCCAGGGAAAGCTGTCCTCCCAGGAAGACCAGTGCCTGCATCCGAGAAATCTCTCCTGACGCGATGGGTCGGGTGGCTGTTCTGGCCACCTGCATGAAAACATATGAGGAACGTATTCTTTTTGCTGTAATCATGTAGTGATAATGGTGACACAGGTCAGCAGAAGGCAGAAGCTATAAACCAGTAACTTAGTATCTTATTGAGTATTATGGACACTGTTATGATAGTTTTCAATCGGTATGATCAGAATAGATTTCTTCATAAAAAAATACTTGCTAAGGAAACATCGAAAAGATTAAAAGAAAGAGTTTACAGCACAAAGCATAGCTGAGCTTTTCAGGAGTGATCATAGCAAGACCAACAACTATCTGCATGACAAAAGGCTTCATTTACCTTTTTGTCAAAGTCTTTATCCCACATGTCGTTGATGGTGCAGCCCGCTCCTCTCATCAGCAGAGCCCCTGTACCAAACAGGGTGAGCATACCCAGGTGTGGGAGGCATCCGGGGTCGGAAGCAAGAGCAATGCTCCATGTACACGGGAGGTACAGCAGCCATGTCCCTACAATACACACAAACCCCCTGTAACTTAAGTGAACTCAAGAGGAGATCCACAACCAAATAAAATCTACAGCGACTTGAAGGCCAAGCAGATAGAGACGTTGAGTCACTTCTCAAAGAAAAATAAGGCAAAATCTTCTTCTCCTTAAATGTGAATCTTTTCTGGTTCCTTTACTCATCTGGGACACTTAATGTATCTTAATATTACTGGGTTGAAAACAAAAACAAGACATTAGAAGATGCCATTGTGGGCTTGGAAAAGTCTGATTGGATATTTTATTGATCAAGCAACTAAGACAGACAGTGTGAGTCAATTTGTGCAGCTGTGAGCATGTGATATAGCTCGCTTCCTGAAAATGTATGTTTGTACATATTCAGGGTTGCCTGAACCTTTTGGTTTAACACCAATCTGCAGAACTAGAGGGGCAGATCTAATGTTAAACTAATTTGATTGCCACAGTTACGCTTAGAACATCACACTGTTTCACGAGATTATAAAGGTTTGAAAGCATCAATCTTTCATATGAATGTACAAACCAATAGGCTTGTCCAGCCTCATCAGTCGGAGGTATGGCTGGACAGGTGCTGGTGCTGAATTCACAATTGTAGCAGCTGACAAACTGAATGATCTTCTCCCACAGTGCTGTGTTTCACGTAGTTTGAGCAATGGGCGGATTGCACTCTGGCTGCAAAACACTCTCCTTGACACATTGGAATCTGAGTGGAGACCATCTCTTGTCCTTCCTCCTTCCGTTTTAAGGAGGCAGTTGGACAGGGAGTAAACACAGTGGTAATTGGTTCCATCGTGAATCCTCCTCAGGGCATTAAGAGGGAGCCGGCTGGTCAGCTTGGCTGGAAGCATGCTGCTCCTCTGAGGTCAGACCGACATAATCTTTATTTTTTTTCCCCCTCAGAAACCCTGAACACACAAATAAGAACACACACAATGGTTTTTGTC
Organism: Diplodus sargus; assembly: GCA_903131615.1. NCBI lineage: Eukaryota > Metazoa > Chordata > Actinopteri > Spariformes > Sparidae > Diplodus > Diplodus sargus. Next base: position 5,476,410 of record CAEMYA010000092.1, read on the forward strand.
AATACTCTTTCTCACAAAGGAGTACTGATCTGCTGCAACAGGCATTTCTTTGTCCCAGCATGAATCAGGTGTACAAAGACTGAGATGTTCACGTGTCAGAGAGCTGTTTGTGTGCGTGTAGCTGCAGCAACAAGTATTATAACAGTGTACCTGCTAGTATTGGCAAATAAAAGTAAGTTAACCTGTACGCAGATAAAGTCTTGGTCAAAAAGAGCACATGCTTATATTCATTCATTCATCCGCATACAATGATAATACTGTCATCCACTTAGGACAGAAGGTATATTGAATGTTAGCCACGGACAAACTCTAAATTTATATCGGCGTTAACTTGTCTTGAACAGAATCCGGTAATGGTAAAACTTACACTGTAGCTTACAGTAGAGAAAAATACATTTCGAAAGGACACTGGAAACCTCTCAGATGGCTGTCACTGCTGCACTGCTGCTGTGATTTCCTGTTGTGGTACGTCCGGTATATCGTTCCGGAGGAAATCATGTCAGTACCCGGAACCAACGACAGCCGTCGGAGGGAATGGCCGACATCCGGGACGGTTCTCTCAGCCGATAGTCCGAAGGACTGTATATCAACATGCTGACAACACAATCCATTTGGACATATAACTAGTGCTAATCCTGTACAAATAGTGCAACATACTATCGACAAATGTGCCTTAGGCAGAAGCAAAAGAAGCACAAAGGGAATATTGCAACAACTAAAAACCACTGGTGTTTGTATTATCTTGAAAATTAAAAATGCGATGACACTAAATGACTTGAAGTTACATTCAAATTGTTGTGTAATCATCACATTTTGAAGTCTTTCTGGTAGAATAATTTTAATTACTATCTAAACTTATATGTTATTGTGGCCCTGCTGTCTTGGCTCGTGCTGATGTCTATTTCAGGTGCGATTTTCTTGAACTTTCACCGTTTAAAGGAATAATTTTAACAGAGAAAAAACTTCGAACTGCCCTAAAAAGATGACCTGGGGCGAAAGGCTACAACAGAAACGAAGGTAGAATACAATGTTAAGTTTTCTCTAGAGATTTCTTGGAAGTTTATCTGGGCTTCTATTAAAGTGTTGCTAATATTTCAACAAGGGATGCGTTACTTAATAGCTCTGACACGTTGCTAGGTGGTGTTTAACCTTGAAGAATATGAAACATTCCTTAACATGCCACTAAAGAATTTAGCTTAGATTTTTTTTCCGTTTCTTTAGACTCGCAAAAAAGCGGAAGCAAAGAATTTCCGGTCAAATTTGCTGTTGATTTTTAAAATAATAGTTCTTGTGTTTGAAACTTTAAAATACAAAATGAATGGGATGTTATTTTTAGATTATTTTCTTTTTTTAACTATATGTTTTGACTCAGAGTGTTTTTGTGACTGGCTTGAATTGAAATAATTGTGTGTTTCATGGTTACAGAGTGTTCTCTCGCGCCCCTAATTATTATTATTTTGAAGGTTACGTGACAGTCGACGGAAGTGAAGTGATCTTGCTGTTGGAGCGGAAGCATGAGCCAGAATAGTTGTACTCGCGGGAAAAATGGCGGAAATGTGTGCTCTTATCACGTTATCAACACCAGCGATTCAAAACATTGACTCCTAAGCCTCATCCAATGTGTGAGTACATATTTTCACCGATTGTTTTTTCGCGACTTATGTTTGTCCGCTTTCTCTTTTGAACGTGCTGTTGAGAGAGTTGTTTAGTCAGTAAAGGGCCTGAACTCGTTTTTCGTCTCCTTCCTGTTGATTGTACCTGACTGATAACTAACTAAACGTCGAGGTCCTAAGTTGTTTTTCTACGTTACTGCCTTTGATTGACGCCTTGTCAATCGATTTACCTACGAATAGCATCACATATGCTGTTGTCAGTGTTTCACATTTTAAATATCTGTAGAAAACCCTCAGTAGTGTAGTCAAATCTAACGGTGGTAACAAAGTAGTAACCAACAGATGCATGGCGCTTCTTGTTTTGCACCTTGAACAGATCAATAAATTATGCTTTTAATCTTCTAGGTGTGTCACAGCTGTGTCTTTAGTTAAGGCTCTGGGTTTAGAGAGGAATGCAAGATGCAAGAAGGTATTCACTAAAGTCACTTTTCTGGCAACGTGTTGTTTTAATGTTATGCATGGTACTGAGCATTCAATAGCATCTGTTGTTTACCCCCCTCAGAATCAATGCACCTCTCTTCCTCTGGACAAAATCGAGCTCAAGAATCCCCGAACAACACTTACCAGTGTAATCACTGTCCACTCATCCTCAAATCCAAGGTCTACCTTTTCGAACACCTCAACAAGGAGCATGGCTTTGATGTAGATACTGCTCTCAGAGATGCTGGTTTGAAAAACCCTGAGACTACCAAAGCCAGCACTGACGACAGCAGTTTGGGAAATAACTTTGAATGCCAGCTGTGTGATTTTAAAGCTGGTACTCAGGATGTTTTGAATGAACATGAGCAGTGCTGCCAGAAAAAATCAGAAGATCGGAACATGATTGGGAATCCAGTCATATCCGAGAACCAGGAGACCAAAAATACGTTGAAAAACGAGCACAGGGAAGCCGCAGAAGCAAAAGCGATTTCCTCTGGTTCTTCAGTTAAGCCTACCTCAAAAAACAAATCCATGCTTAACTCATCAAAGGACGTGAAAACATACAAGAGGCCATTGCAAACCATCACCAAGTACTTTAAGGCATCTGGATCAAACAGGAGTCCCCCAGTGAAGTTAGCTGATAGCTCCAAAGAAACCCTGCTCTTGCAAGAATCTCCCTCAGACTCCAGTCCAAACAGTAGTGGTGTGTTTAAAGTCACTGCAAAGCCCACGATTGATATAACCGGAAGGGCTAATTACTGTTTTTTGTTAGATGACCAACTTCAAATTACTGATCTGAGAGCACCAGCGCCTAAGCAACAATTAACAGAAACAGCACCTGACAACAGTGGCAAGAGGTCTAGTAACGCAAGCTTAAACCATCCTCCTGCTAAAAAAGCAAAGTCATACAAAGACCAGGCAGAGCTCCAAGAGGACACGAATGCCAGTAAGCAACAAACTACAAGCAGCACAGAGCTTGCATTGGAGTTTAGTGAAGATGAAGAAGAAAAGAACATTAATCTTGTTAATGGAGACATGGGAAGCGCAGAAGTTTATTTTTGTAAGCACTGTGACTTCAGTGACGTGAGCATTAGGAGCGTGTCTACCCATTATCAGAATGACCACCCATACATTAGATATACCTCCGTTTACATCCAGGATCCTGGTGATCAGAGTGCTACCTTTCGTTGTTTGGAGTGTCCAGTTGAGTTTCCACGTGCAGCTGACCTGAAGAGACACTACACAGAAAATCATCCAGAGGCCCCCAGTGTATTCACGGTGCAAACTAGTGAACTCTGTTTGCTTTTCAAATGTTTTGTGTGTCCATTTACCACAAATGCTCTGAAAGCCTTGAAAGAACACTACAAGGAGGAGCACCCAATACATAATGTGGATAATTCGTTGATGTACTGCAGATTTTCCACAACTAGATGCCAAGAGGAACAATCCGAGTTGAATACATGTGAAAAAGCTGGCAGTCCAGAAAAACCACCAGGGATTTCTCACGGGAGTGCTACACCATGTAAGGAAGTCAATCCCACCTCCAAATCAGCAGATGTGGCAATGTATCATTGCAACAAATGCAAGTTTAGTCATAAGTCAGTTGTCGTTATGCATGTCCATTACCAAAAAAGCCACCCTGATGAAGCAGTCACGATAGACAAAATCAAACAGTCAGGTCAGAATGTGTTACATACATCTTTGCAGATCACGCCTGATAACTGTCCCAAGTCTGTGACAATAATAGAAAAATCTACACCTCAAAAGAAGATCATGGATCGTTCTAAGAGAAAAAGAAACAAAGCTGAGCTTTCAAAGCAAAAGGACTCTTCGCTGTCTACGATAAATCCTAAGCAAACAACAGAAGCTTCTAAGACTCCTCCGGAGTCTGACAAAACTGAGACAATGGAATCTGCGAGTGAAGAAAAGAAGTCACCTACCGAACAGAGTGAGGAAATGTCTCCTGGGATAGACAGTTTAAACAGCAGTAAAAAAAGTGAATTGTTGTACTGCCAGTTTTGCACTTATTCAAGTACCAACATCAAAAGTGTCGCTGGTCATCATAACGCAAAGCATTCCGCATATCCAACATATTATGACGAGATTTTATGGTATAGTGCTGCGATGAGGAAAAAGAAACTTGAGGCTAAGGCTAAGGCATCAGGC
>CAEMYA010000092.1:5480837-5515815 GCA_903131615.1 Diplodus sargus
CTGAAATTGAAAAGTCAAAACCTCAAGCCAAGAATTTATCATTTTCTGGCTATCTACCTCTTCCTCTCGTCAACGAGGGCGATGAAAACGTGTTTTTCTGCCACTTTTGCAACTACAGACATAGTAATCTCCCCTATGTAATGGTGCATTTCATGAAACAACATCGAGGATTTGGTGCTCAGAGCGTACAAGTCAGTCAGTATACTTCTATGGTTCACGCACAGGCACAGAAATCGCACCTAAAAACAACTGTGAGCCAAGAAGTCAGTCATACATCCCTTGTGAAAAAACAAATGAAAAAGAAAAAAAAAATCAAGCTTAGCAAAGGTTTGGCATCACCTTTAATAGGAGCCGCAGAGCAAACACAGAGGAGCCTTCAGTGCCATAGATGTGCGTACAGCACTCAAACTGTGAGTGTTTTGAGAAGGCACATGTGGAAAACCCACAAGGCAAATCGCTCAGTCATGGAGGTGTTAAGAGTGTGTTATAGACAAGGAAATGTACAGACAGGGTACCACTGCGACCTGTGTGTTTTCTCTCACGAAGATGCATTGGCCATCTATAATCACTACCAGGACCAACACCCAGTGCGTAAATTAAGCCTCGAGTACGTAAAAACTCGGTTGTATGTAAGTCCCGAAACATGCTACCCTAAAAGGAAGAAACCTCAAACAAAGCAGTCTGATGGTATTAGTGAAGGTAATGGCACTGATGGAAGCTCTCTCTCTCAAAGATCTGGACAAAATGAAGCCAAGATGTACTCTTGCAAGGCATGTTCATTTAAAAGTAGCTCCATGTCAGGTATCACTAGCCACTACCGTGCTGTTCACCCTTGGTCTGTGAAAGAAGACGGCTCAGTCCTGGATGTCACTGACAGCAAGAAGCAGAGTGCAAACCAGCAAGTGGAAGATCGCAATGAGCGGCCCGCTTCATTTGACACCTACCAAGCGCCTCTCGACTTTGAAAACTCACCTGGTTCACCTCACAAAGCCGTGTCGCACAAAAAAACTCAAAAGATCAAGTGCCCTTACTGCCCTGCAAGTTTCCCCACCCAGCATGGTCTCAGCGTTCACTGTGGAATGAAACACCATGAAGTCGTATCTGAAAATGTAGATAAACCGCGAGAAGATCAAGGGCAAATCCAAAACCGTGTGCATGTCTTTAAGTGTCCACATTGTACCTATGTAAATACCAATTATCAAGGCGTTCTCACTCACTGCCAGATGAGGCATCCTGCCCTCGTGTCCAGGGCGGACAGCCTTTACATGGATGAAGCACATTTACACAACTGGGAGGACTGCGTGAAAAGTAACGGTCCTGGTTTCAAACTTTGTGGGTACATGTGTGAAACCTGCCCACAAATCTGTGCAACGCTGGAGAAGCTGAACAAGCACAGTGAAGAGGGCCATAATGAGACTGAGGGAAACACGGTGCCAAACGAGCCCCAATCGGCTCCTCAACCATCCGGTGTGGGTAAAAAGAAAAAACACAAGAGCCACAGCAATCAGGCTTCAGTATCAAAAGCTTCCTTTTTGAATAAGAAAACATACGCAGTGGTCAGATGCCAGTCCTGCCCTTATCAGTGCACCACGAAACTCGGGCTTGCTCGACACTTGCAGATCCGCCACAAGAACGCACCTCTCTCGAAGGTTTTGGATGGTCTTTACAAGTGCGCCTTGTGTTCCAATTTCTATTTCAAGAAAAAGCGACTGGCAAGCCACTATGCTAAGAAACATGGAAAGGAAGCCTTCTTAAAATACTATGCACCAGTATACAAGCAGGTCCTCGAGAAGTCAGCGGCAACAGCTCCTGACTGCCCTGTTCCTCAGCAACCAGAAGATGCTTCTGAGGCATCTAAATCCAGCACGACGACAGAAGACGAAAGCAAAAAAATCGTTTACAAGTGTCCAAGTTGTCCCTATGTGAATGCCAGCTACCACGGCACACTCACTCACTGCCAGATGAAGCATCCGGACGTCTTAGCCAGGGCAGATGAACTTCAAACCTGCGAGATACTCAAAGCCGACCTGGTCGAGTGTAAAAAGGGAAAAGGTTTTAATGAAAGAGGGTACATGTGTAAAATATGTTTGCAAATTCACGTATCCTTGAAGAAGCTGAAAATCCACCATGAGAGGTACCACAATCCGGTTGAGGCAGCACCTCCTGAACATTCAGTTGAAGTTGAAACTGAAGAACAACCCGATTACAGTTCTGTGGGCACAGTATTAGAGGCTATCTCTCTAAAAAGCGGAACACCCGAAGTGAGCACCACAGAAATTGACACCAGTCAAGAGTCGGGCACTCCAGAGACGTGTCAATCAAGCATGACGTTGGTACAGGACAAGAAACCACTGTACAAGTGCCGCATTTGTCCCTATATGGGATCGATCCGGAAATACCTGTATTGTCACTACAAGAACACCCACAAATTGGATTCATTTAACACGTGCAAGCTACTCGAGAGGTACAACAAACGCAAGGCCAGGAAACTGTCCAAACCTAAACCTGTGGAAAGTGCACAGGTCAAATGTAAGATGTGTCCAGACTTGACGTTCGATTCACCTCAGCTGCTTATTGACCACTATAGTGCATCTCATAACGCAGATCGCATATTGGACTTCATTGTGTTATCACAAGCATCAAAGAAGACCACAGGGCTTTACAAATGTGCCCACTGCAACAAACAAATGAACGGAATTAGAAAGCTGAGTCTTCATCTAGATCGTCACAGAGAGGCGGAGAAAGAGATGGCAAATGCTGCAATGACCAAGACATCACTTGTCATTAAGATAAAACCAGAGGCCCAAACCATTGAAGTAAGTTGACTCTTGCAATATGGCTATTAACACTGTTGATGACATTTGCGCACACTTCATTTCATTTAAAATGTGTTGATTGTTTTTCAGCCCAGCAGAGAAGACGAACTGCCCTTGCTAGAAACTGTGGAGGACCTGGCTCAGTGGAATGTGACACCCGTCGAGACATTCACTGCCCCACCAAGTCCTCTGTCGTCACCGATGAAACTTGCTGACCAAGAGCAATCGGGCCAGGACTCGAGAGAGGACGAGCTCACTTGCAAACAATGTGGACGAACATTTATGTCGATGAGAGGTTTGCACTTGCATGAGCGCAGCCATGCTGCCGTGGCGGCCATCAAGAAACAGAACAACCTGTCTACCTCAGCACTAAAGCAAAAGTAAGAGGAAACTCCCGTCAGTCAGCATTTAGAAATGATTAGAAAAAAAAAAGTTAGGTCCATCATTGTCAAATACTGTCCTGCACAGTTCAAGCTAATCAAAACAAAAGGCACAGATTGCTTCTTGTACAAAAAAGCACTGTTTATTGCTGCTACATTGCTACATTTGGGTTTACACTGACACATATGAGACCTCCAGTTGGCCTCCATTACACACAATCAGATAGCTTTACAATTCTTATCACAATATTGATAATTCTGCATTATTATTACAATGTTAATGTGTTAAACCAAAAATGCAATACACAAATGTGACATTCTCTATATCCAGAACTGTGGTTATGTCATACTGATTCTAATATTTTTTTTCTCCATTATCTCAACAGTATTAACAAATACGTTGTCTACAAAGCTGGCACACTGAGGCCTTTCCTATGTAGCTTCTGTACCTTTCGGACGACCGTCATGGACCTGTGGAGGAGTCATTTTATGAAAAAACATCTAGGTGAGTAACCTGTAAATAACCCAACATTACCCAACATTTAAACAGTATCATGTTACTTAAATGCATCATATATCATCTCGTTAACCTGTGAACATGTTTGACCACGAAGAATATTTTAGTTGTGAGTTTACAATTTGTAGGTTGTCTGGATCAATTTGTGGCATATTCAAAGACAGATAGGCACACATACATAAATGATGAATTTATGAAATAAATTGTTACTAGTATTAGTATATACTCCACTGCTGTTGTATTGCAATATGCTGCAATGTCATTTCATATTATTAATATATATTATGAATTATATATATTAATATTAATTTCATATTAGAACACAAATGTATTGTACAGCACGTGTATTGTAATATTGCAATTTCTGTCTCTAATTCCATGCATGGACTGCTGCTTAATGCCCAGATGTCATTATGGGTTTTACTGAGACTGACAACCAAGATGAGGAGAGCCCTCAGACGCCCGACAAGGAGCCNNNGGTCACTCTACCTGCCAGTCAAAGCCTACCCATCAGAGAGACCTCCGCTGCCCTTTCTGCCTCTACCAGACTAAGAACAAGAACAACATGATTGATCACATCGTCTTACATCGTGGTGGGTTAGGTGCTCGTCAGGATTCAGCGTTCCTGTCGACCAATGCACTGATCTGTTCTTTTTTTAAGGTCTTTTGTTTCTTTTGTTTTCAGAGGAACGCGTTGTGCCGATAGAGGTGCGTCGGCCGAAACTGTCGCGTTACCTTCAAGGCATTGTCTTCCGCTGTCACAAATGCACTTTCACGAGCGGCAGTCCTGAAAACCTGCGTCTGCACATGACGAGGCACGATGACATCAAACCCTACAAGTGTCGGCTGTGCTACTTTGACTGCACTCAGCTGGGCGACTTGGAGGCACACCTGAGTGATAAGCATCAGGTGAGGATGTGTAGCTAAACTGCTCTCTGCATCCCTGGAATTCCTTTGTGCCTGAGTTGACAATGAAGTATCTTCATGTGCTGGAGTTTGTAAAAAAGGAAAGGAAACCATGGACATCATCGGTTTCACATTTTCAGTAGGCGATGAGACCGTACGGCAGAAATGAATCTCATAAAATAAATTATTCACTGAACACTTAGCTGAGCAGAGAGTATTGCAGGTATGACACAGTGGTCCTGTTTTTCGAGGAAAGCGGAAAGTGCAATTTTTCACACACTGGTGCCCGCTGAACATTAGCACACAGTGGCAACTCTGCAGACTGCAGTGACTAGAAAAACTAAATTCAGAAATCGGTTCCTCCTCTCACAGGCTCCTGCGGTGGAAATGGACGATATGGGTTCTTGCAAATGTGTCATTTGACTTCTTTGTTTTCTTTCGCGCAGGTTTTGAGGAATCACGAGCTTGTTGGTCAGATGAGCCTTGATCAGCTAGAGGCACGGGTTGGCAGTATGCCAGAAGAGGAAGAGGAGCCTCTGTCTGACTTGGAGTGCCTCAACAACGATAGTGAGGATGTAAAAACAGAGGGTTTTGTTACAGACTGCAATGAAGTTCCACACGACGCGCAAGCTGAGAACTCAATGGAGGATAACGACGGGGAGAATGTTACACTAGACTTAAACAAAGCAGGTCAGAAGCAACGGCAGGATGGCAAGAATGGACATAAAGAAAGCTCTGTTAAGACCTCTGTTTTGGAACCTCAGTATGAGAATACAAAACTAAACCCCGCTATTAAAGAGAATAATGAGCAGGAGCCACAAGAACAAGCAAAAACTGCATTCTTGCCAAACAATGCAAAAGGAGAGGAGATCGAAATTATAGCAGGACAGAAAGTTCGGGAAGGAATCAGTGTGGATATCCAATATGAGAATCATGAAGAGAGGCAGACAACAGAGAACCGAGCCCAAACTAAAGTCAGAGATGTTGAAGACAGCAGGGTAACGATCATACAACAGAAAGAGAAGGCGGCAGAGGGGAGCTCAACAACGTACGAGAAAAGAACTGAACAAGCTCAGGCCCAGAAGCCATGTATTAAGGCGCTAAATCATAGAACGTTAAACATCGAGGCTAGGGTAGAAGATGACGTACTACGTCAGATCTTCCTGCTGGATGAGGATGGCAGCATCCGCACGATACACAAGAAGGCAGATCTGGATAAAACGGTTAAGACAGAGAAGGAGATCGAGCAAGAGGTTGTAAATAATATTCTAAATGAGATCCAGTTGCTGGATGGAGAGGGCAGCATCGCTTTGGCCCACAACCGAAAAAATCATGTTAATACAGAGTCAGCTTCAGCTTCAGCGTCTGCAAAGACAAATCAAAGGAACGCGCTAACTCTTGGGCCCAACTGTGGGCTCATTAAAGTAAGCCAAAAGCGGAGCTTGGGTGTCTTGTTTACAAACTGCAAAGAGAAACAAGTGGAAAATCAGAAGAACTGCGAGGAGCTAAGAGACAATGATGAGGAAATGCCAGATCTTGAGGATGAATATCTAGAAGAAGAAAGGGGCCCCCTGGGTAGTCGCAAGGAGCACGATGAGACTTATGATCATGAGCTGAAGCAGGACAAAGAGGATGAGATGATCACCGAAGACGACGGGACCCAGTGCACAAATCGGGGACATCAGGAGAGTGACGGGTCAAAGGAAGCTGAGAATCCACCTGTGCCCAAAGGTGAGAAAGTAAACCGATCACAATGAATGAACATGTTTGACAGAAGAATAGTTATGATGCACGGTGATGGCCAACAAGTCTGATGTCAACATTTTCTATGTAAGCCTGCGAGTTTCCTGACACACGTTGGTCTGGATTCATTGAATGAATGAGCGAATGAATGAATGGGCTCCAAGTAACAGCGGTCATCAGTGAAATAAAAAACACAGTTTGTTAGAGCTCAAGATGAGGCCTTCAAATTGCTTGTTTTTGTCTGATCGACAGTCTAAATAATCTGAAGATAATTATCACTTTCATTGGTTGCACTGGCGTGCCTGTTATTTAGCAGGTCAGTTAAAAAAGTGTAAAAGAATATTTTTGTTTTTGCAATAAAAGGTGCAAGTAAATATTCTTCCTCATGCAAATCACGATAGACAAGAATCCTGTGATTCAAATGATGGAAAATGCACCTTTTATTTATGTTTAAAATCATTTAAATAATATAAATCATATTAAAATCACAGTGAAAGAGGGGGAAATAGTTCATATTTTGCATTTGTGTTTGTAAAAAGACCAAAGCCATTTATTTAGATATTTGCCGATTCATTTTCTTTCTTTGAACAAATCCTTTCACCTTCTGTCAACAAGAACTAACTTCTCAGAAAAGCAATTTCATCACATTTACTCTCTTTCATTCAACGTCCTGGCTACAATACCATGACTGTTATTTATAAAAAGCTTGAAGATGTCATCTTGGGCTCTGCGGAAGTTGTGCTGGACATTTCCCTCCGTTTTCAGACATTGTTTTGACTTAATGATTATCATTTCATTGAGGTAAATATGGGTCGCAGCTAGTTTGGTTTTGGAAATTACATGTGACACCAGCCTAAGTTAATTTCTCCTGTTCTTCAGGTGCACTCCCAGTCACGGATGGAGCATCTACAGAGGAGAAACTGTTTACCTGTGACCTCTGTGGACGAAGCCTCGCAACCAGCTCTGACCTGGAGCAGCACATTGTGCGACATGGAATATAATGTTTGTCTTTGTGTTGAGGACGGCAGTTCGAGTTTCGCATGGTGATTTTTGCGCGAGAAGGTGGATTTTATTTTCATGGACTGTCCTCTACACTCTCACTGCACCGTGTGCGTCTGAACAACCTGGTTTTTCATGTTTTGAAGATTTTAAACTTTTTCTAATTAAGTGTTTTTATGGTAAAGATTTGGATAGAATTTTGTGAGTCAATAAATTCGAGCTTTAGAACCAGCGTGGTGAATGTATGGAGTGCGGCATGTTGTCATTAAGAACTTGTTTTACATTTGTTTCGTTTAAAGACACTAACGGATATGCATGAATAACTCATGTGAAGATCTTTTTCTTTTATGAAAAATATTCTTATTCTTTATGATAATGGAAATATTAATCAGAGATTATTACTGTAAAACATACACACATCTCTACACTGTGAACTACTGTTGCATATAAACTGGCATTGAACCTCCCTGTTCAATATCAAGACCTGGACCAACCTCAGCTCCACAGATCGTGGAAATGCTTGTGCTGCTTTCAAGTGCCGTTGGGTATTTGAATACAAGTTGTTGTATAGCTTTCCAGGGAAGTAAATGCTTCCAAGTACAATAAAAGCTGTATTACATTTGATGTGCTGTGTTAATAATAAACGTATGTTTACTTTGTAACATTTTTGTTGTATGGTACAATTGTTTTTTGTAAATAAACTTAAAGTCTGATTTATATACCTGATACACATTTCCCTGTGTCATTCTGCTGTTGAGAGTATATTATTCCATCATGTTTTTGTTTATCAAATGATCACTGCTATTACATTATAACTACTATTTTTGTATTGTTATATTATTGCTGCTTGAGACAATTGAGCATATATATATATTCTTGTATCTTCAAAGGTATTTTTACCTTCTAAGATGTCTATGGTCTGTCTGAAATGCTACCATGCTTGCCAGAGGCAAAACCAACATTCAAATCTACCGATATGACAGCACAGAGTGTAAGGAAATGGTGGATTCACATAAACCTTGTCGATGTGTGCTGGAGCACAAAAAAAATGTGTTTAAAGGTGCAATATGTAAGAATGGCCACCTGTTCAATTCTCATTTTGTAACATGGTGCAATTCATTGCAAGTCGGAATTTCCGAGTCGCTATTCCGCCTTCCAACCTTTAAAGCTTTCCAGTGCAATTGCTTTGAAAAATGGAAGCTCGCTGCAAACGGGTGTTTGAATAGCAAGTGTGCATCTTCACAACCAACTACAGCAGCCGATTAAACAAGTTAAGCACTTTGAAAATGACAACTGCTAATTGTATTTACTGCACCTTTAACACCACACCACACTACAACTTAAACATGAAGAGGTAAAAAGTAATTGCACACTATGTGCACCGCCATACTGCCGTGAAGTCATGAGTTTATGTCGGTGGACTCAGGCTTAGCAGATCTTGCCTGAGTTTCCAGCCTGGAAATTCCAACTTGAATGTTTTTTTTTTCAATGGATCGCACCATTAGCTGGTTAGCTTGTCAGCTAGCGGTAGTATTTGCCGTCACCGAATTGGTTGGCGTTGCTCGTTACCACCTCTCTTCAGGTACAAAGTGGGTAGAGGCTAGCTGGTTAGCATTCTAACTTAACTTGAAACGTCCAAACTGTGAATTGATAATGTTAATTCGTTTTTTGTGAACGTTTTGAAGTACAACTGTTACACATTGCACCTTTAAAGACATGGAGTTAAAATGAAATGTAATGTTTGGGCGGGTAGTGCTTCGTGACGAAGCCAAGAACGCAACAGGCTCAACAAGTCCCTGAAAGACTGCGGAAGGCGGAAATACGAGTCTGACTTGAAGGCAGCACTCGTCCGTGTTGCGTTGGTTGCGACGCATTCTTGTCATCAAATGTAAGAGGACACCGCTTCCTGGTGCGGACTAATAAAAATGGACTGATGAAAGAGAGGTAGAAGGTAGTGCTTCTCGAGTCGGCGTGATCTGCTGTGATTTTACGAGTCTGCGGGAGAAACAGTGAGTACAGAAGAAGGTTTGTTTTTCTCCTGGTTAACACAGTCGTGAGGTCGAGGAGAGGTGAACGCTGGTCAGTCTGTGGATTTGATACCACACTCTGTGGGAGGAACAACTTGGGGGAAATATGTTTTTATTATTTATTTATTTATTTATGAGAGCAACAGTGACAGTTTTAAAACTAATTCCAGTGAGAACATTTGCTGAGGAGTTCAGCTCTGGTCAGAGCGCGTGCAGCTGTTTCCTCATTCCTGTATCCATCTCTGCTGGTTGACATGCTGTGATAAAAGTATTAGGTGGAGTGGGTTACACCTGTATTGGCACACATGCACTTTGTAAACATGTGGGCATATTTATTTAGGCATGTGGTGGATGCTTTCATCCAAGAGTCATGCTGCTGTGCCAATAACTTTAATATCTGGAGGTAAACACACTCAAGGAATTGATCTGATTGATCTGATCTGAATTGATCTTATTAACATATTATTTGTATTAATGTCTGTCTGTACAGGTCCCAGGTTATAATGTAGTTGTGTTTGTTTTTTCATAGAAAGTAACCGACATGTTTCCTCAAAGCATCAACATGTGGTATTAATTAAAGATCAAATGGAGGAGACTGTCAAGTTGATACACTTCCAGTCAAATCCAATTTATTAGAGGTGCATCTTGCTAAACAAGTGTCTACAATTGCCCCTAAAACTCAACGTACGCAAAGAATAAAGTTTCAGACGATGAATGGAACATTTGCTCGAGTTTGAACATTGCAGGGGGAATTCGAGGAAATGTATTAATACTAGCCAAACTCAGACTATCTGTTTGAATTTTGAATGCCTTATATTTAGGTCCAAGACACGTCATCTCTTTCCAGGAACACCTTCAAGGAAGTTGCACACTTGTAAAATGAAGCTGTTTGTTGTAACTGTGGCACTTCCTCAATGGTTAACTTGTTCCTTGAGATTAGAAGTCATGCCAGTTGACTCTGTAAATGTAAGGCACCAGTATCTGTTCACTGCTAACGTACGTACGCCGTGTGTTTTCCACTCGCAGACAAAAACAGAAGAGACACAAGATTCCGTCGGAGGAATGTCGACTGTAAACAAAACGGCAGAGGATGGCGGCTCCTTCTCCTCGAAGGTCATCAACATCGTGTTCATCATCCTGCTGCTGGACCTGCTGGGATTTACACTGATTCTACCTCTGCTGCCTTCCATTTTGGACCACTACGCACAAACAGGGGTTGGTTTTGTTTAGAGTTGCTCTTCCAGAAACTAACGCCTTTACATTTTCAAGTGTTAGTTGGACAGTAAAAAGAATGGACAAATCTGGTCAAATCAAGTTTAAAACAACCAGAATGAACTGTGATGAAGCTTGTTTAAAGATGAGATTTCTTCATCCAGCACTACTTCCTCTTTTGACCTCTGAATCATGGAAATAAACATAGCTTCTGGCTATTTTTCACCACAATAGTTTAGAAATCAGACATTTTCTTGGCAAGACAGTTGCACATCAGTTTCACCTGCATTTGTGTTCTCCAGCTGCTCCTACAGCAGTGAAGAGAAAAAGGATGGGACGTATCGAACAATGCGCAGAATTTGATGCACACTGTCCGTGGCATCCGTGGAACAAAGGGGGGCTTTGTGTGAAAGAATCTGTTTCATAAAAAAAGACAGAAGCGACTCATGATGATTAGATGATTAGATTAGCATTCATGGGCCGTGTCTTTGTGCTGACTCATGCTGAATTGACCTCCTTGCTCGTGTTTAGATTCTCCCCAGTGTTGTTGTAATTTCCCTGTGTTTCATCCCTTATGCAGGATGCCGTGTATCAGTCTCTGCAGAGTGTGGTGGACTGGTTCAGGGAGGCCGTGGGGATTCCCCTGGAGAAGAAATACAATACTGTCCTGTTTGGAGGTACGTTTCATTGATTTTGCCTCCGACATAGGTCGTTTGGAGCTCAACATTTCGGCATACTGTAATTAATTAGAAGAAGAATTCTAAAAATGCAGCTGAAATGCGTTCATTTACATACTCCTCCATTTTCAGGTCTGATCGGGTCGCTGTTTTCTCTGCTGCAGTTCCTGATGTCGCCTTTAACCGGCGCTCTCTCAGACCGACACGGCAGACGGTCCATGCTCCTTCTCACTACAGTGAGTAGCGTCCCATGTTGCCACATTTTCAGACTTGATGAAATAATTTGCACTGTTCTTCACATCCATGCCATAGAGGAAAGAGCAACAGTGTAATAATATCATCATTGCTTGTAAAAGTCATCCACTTGGCACAGTTTGATCTCCACTTGCGTAAGGAAACGTGCAGCCTTGCGCTCAGCGTTGATTCATTCGGGTCTGATTTTTCCAGTTGGGGCTGATGTCCTCCTACGCGGTCTGGGCCGTTTCCCGGAGCTTCGGCATTTTCCTTTTGTTTCGAGTAATTGGGGGCATTTGTAAGGGCAACGTCAGCCTCTGCACAGCCATCGTGGCCGATCTGCCTTGCCCCAAAGCACGGAACCGAGGGATGGTAGGCAGAACTTTTCTTTGGCCATTATAAAAAAAAAAAAATAGTAACCTAGGATGTGAATGTAAGTGTTCTGCTTATGTCAAATGTTTTATTATCTCCAGGCCATGATCGGCATTGCCTTCTCCGTGGGCTTCACTGTGGGACCTCTGATGGGCGCCTACTTTGCTGTCAGCTCCAGAGCAACAGGAAATGTCTTCTTCCAGACTCCAGCTCTGCTCGCTCTGGCCTTTAGTGCTGCTGATCTGCTTTTCATTTGGCTCATGCTGCCAGAGACGCTCACAAAGGACGTCAAGGTTAGCTGTGGAAACATTCACACTGCCGGCTGACAAACTGAAGCTGCTTTTTTTTTCCCACACTTGCAGGGGTTCACAGGTGGTTTTAATTACGTGTTAAATTAGACCCTTTGTCGGGCCGAAGGTGGGTGGACTCACGTTGGGTATGTCACTAGACTCTCCGAGCTGATAATGATAATGTTGTAAACTGACTAGCAGGTACGACAAAGCTTTGAGTGTGAGAGCTATCGATCTAAAATGGTCCGTACACGCCCACACAGTAGAAGTCCGATCAGGCATGGACATACCTGTGTTGGGGAACAATGGGTGTGCAGGAGCCAGATGGTGAAATGTGGGATGTTCTAAATTAGATTAGATGAGATTTATTTTAGAAGTTAAATAGAAAATAAAATGTTTACAAAAAACAATAAGATATTAAAAGTGATTGTTCAGGGGCGGCTTGAGTTAAACAGCCTGATGGCTGTGGGGATGAAATCATCTGTGGCAGGTGACTGCAAACTGCAGTCTCACCGCTAGATGCCAGTAAATCCTGCACACTGGACCTTTAGTTTTCTAACGACTCAAATGCCACATGCCCAATTCTAAGAGCCATGAAAATGAGTCTTGAATGCATAACCCTTAACATATAGTATACGTTGTAATACATCTGCTTTATCTGAATACCTTTCTAATTGGTTTCCTGTTGCATCCCAGGCTTCATCTTCAGGCTTCGGGGACTCCAGGGACCTTCTGCACCCGTTATCCTTGTTCCATTTTTCAGCTGTTACCCGGGTGAAAGATCCACCTGCAACAAAAAGTGAGTACTGCTCGCACAGGATTCTTCTGTGAGGCAGAAGCTGACACCCATTCGACCCGTGTGTGAGGCATGAGTGAACTTTGGCGCGCTGATAAATAAGTAATTAATGTCTTTACAGGAATGCTGAAGCTTCAAGTGTTGGGCCTGGTTTATTTCTGCTACCTCTTCCTGTTCTCCGGTCTCGAGTTCACGCTCAGTTTTCTGACTCACCAACGCTTCCAGTTTACAAGGTGTGACCTCAGAGATAAAACTGTTTACTCTGTCAGTTACTGTAAGCATGTCTGAACAGCAACCATGTGTTGTTGTTTTTACAAGCATTTTTTTTCTCTCATTAGTATGCAGCAAGGAAAGATGTTCTTCTTCATTGGTGTCATCATGGCTTTGATCCAGGGCGGATATGCCCGCAGAATAAAGCCCGGGCACCATATCAAGGCTGTTCGTATGGTAGGAACACCTTCTCTTCACAATAGTTAATGATGCTGATGCATAACAGCGAACTTGTCTTCTTTAATGAATCATGTCTCTCGTTTTCAGGCGATCATAGCATTAATCCCGGCGTTTGTTCTCATCGGGCTGTCATGGAATATAACAATGCTTTATGTCGGGTTGGCTTTATACTCATTCGGTGAGTCAAGCTTGTTCTGTGTGTCATGTTAAGACGACTTTAACCCTTTTATATCACCCAGAAATTTGCTTAATACGTGATTGATTGAGAGTCACAATGTTAGTGAGCCCTGAGTGAGGGATTTGGTAAATGAATGAAAAATTAGTTTTTGGAGCTGAAAATCCTCCCAAAATAGTTTAAAAATAATTTAGAGTAAATTAAAATAAGCTGAAAACCAACACATAAAGGACTTATCTCCTCTATGCCTCAACATCATTGTGCTGTATGTCAAGTCAAGTAACCCTAACCCAATATTACTTATTACTTTACAATCTGTACACGACACAACACAGTCTACCCTCAGGCCCTCTAAAAAACAAACCTTTAATTGGTTATAAATGGAACACCTCAGGCAGAGCAACAGCAGAGATCCCTCCTCCATAATGTCATTATATGACACATGACCACATGTGAACCACCCTACAGCCATTTTATCAGGAGACTCCCTAGTTAAGTAGAAACACACCACCTATCTCACAGGTGAATTACAGTTTGTATGCAGCAGAATAATAACCACAGACAACGCATGGTATGAACATGTGCTAAAAGATTAAACATATCTCCTACTTAAGGATCTATTTATGTGTTGTGTTTTGAAGAAGGTTTCTCACGTTTCATGCCATTCCCTTTGTTACAGCGGCTGCAATAGTGGTCCCGTGCTTGTCCACGCTTGTTTCTGACCACGGTAAACCTCTTATTCATTCTTATTTATGATAACTCACAGACCGCTTGAATTTTATGGTATACTGAGTACACTGTTGCTTATTATCTACTGTGGCTATTTTCTCCAGGCTCGGCCAGTCAGAAGGGCACAGTGATGGGGATTCTGCGTAGTTTGGGCGCTCTGGCCAGAGCACTGGGACCAGTGGTGTCGTCCTCCGGTAAGGAAGAAAGACCACAGTAATGGCGCCAAATGCATATGAAACCTGTCGACAGTTTATGAAGCAGTAGCCAGAACACAAAAGCCACTTTATATAATCTTGCTTGGTGAAAAATGCTCTTTGCTTTGCTTGCTCAAAACCATTGTGTTTTCTTTCACAGTTTACTGGATAGCTGGAGCTCAGACCTGTTTTCTCCTCACATCAGCCTCTTTCATTATCCCCCTGGCTCTCCTGAGAATAGCTGGGAGGCTAAAAGAGGAGTGAGAGACACAAAGACTTTTGGATGTTCTGTAGTTTTAATGAATGTTTTATATGTTTACATCTGCCTGGAGAACAAGCACTACTTAATACGTCGACACGAACAAAAAAAAAAGACAGAGCTGTGTACTTCCTGTTCGCCAAGGACCATCTCATGAAGCAATATATATATCGCAAGATGATGATGCACCTGCCACAACAGAGGGACGTCAATGGCTGGGATTCAAATCACATTTGTTCTTGTGAAACATGGATGTCATTTTATACTGCTATATTTTACGAATCACTCAGATTTTGTATTTTACAAAGGAGCATTTTATTTTAGTTCTCTAAAAATGTGGATATTCTATTTTCTTGTACAAAGAATAAACGAGCAAGTCAACATCTGTCTGTGGAAAGTAATTCCTTTAATTGAAGAATTTACTAAATGGTTCCTACTGAACTATTTCAGTGGTTGAAGGTACCTGTGCAGTTAAGTTACATTTTGAGATGCTTTTCCCATTTTATGCTGCTGCTACATACATTGTACTCCACAACATGTATCTGACTGCTACAAATGTTTATGCAGATTTAGATGTCCAATAAAGGACGTGATAAATATATGATACAACCATAAAATAAGGTGCGTTTTTACAAATTAATATATACAAATGAGTAAAACTTCGGCCAGGTATGACATTAAGATACTGCTTGCAAAATGCATGAATAATATCACACAACTACTCTAAAAACTCCTACTTTTCCTTTGAGTTTAAACCTGAATATATTTTTTTAAAATATAGCACAAAATAAACTTAAATACAAGGCTAAGAGTGTTATAGACAATCTACAAGATGGCCCGACACATTAAGTAACCATGCAAATAATAATGCACAGTCGATATTACACTTAAATGGTGCAAATGTACAATTATCATTACCAAAAGCAAATTGGTAGTTTTTAACCTGAGGTTTGGCTGTATGTTGACTCAGTGGTATTTTAGTTTTTTTTAAGAGAGTTAAATATTAACATTTTGTCATATCTTTGTTAAGAAGTACCCAGAAGTAAAGCATTTTGTTTGTAGCCCTTGCAAAGTTGCGTTGTCCCGCTGTCGGCCGGTAGGTGTCGCTGTAGGCTCTTTGCACAGCACACTGTAAACATCAGCTGTGTCAGTCGGTTGAGCTAGCTGCCACTGCTATGCTATCAAACAGGTTTGTTAGCCTGTGTAGCCAACACACTCGTGGGCTGATTAATGCAGCACCGTCGTAACCGAGACTTTGACAACAACACCTGCAACATCGAGTAAACATGCGGACATTTGATTACATATAGGAAAGCCTGAAGATGGACAAGGTAATTCACTAAAAGTAAAAGTAGTTTGTTACGCTAGCTAGCAAGATAATGTTAGCTAGTGACGCTACCGTACGCTGATGCATGTAGCTGAGCGTAGCTAACTTTTAGGTAGCTGTAGCTGTTGTAAACCTGTTAATGGTATTTATAAAGTTAAAAGTTGGTTGGACCACACCAATAAGCTGTTGGCTATTGGGTTTTGTAAAACATATCTTTTGACGAGTTTGGTAAAAAATTAAGACTATGTGAGATATGCTATCAGCGGACAGATAGCTACATAACTTCGTCGTTAACTGTAAGTCGCTGTAAACAACAGTTGAGTTTAAAGTCACTGTTTGAGTTCGTAATTTGTGTGAGTCAACAATGTGAATAAAGCAATCGGATAGTGAATCTAACACTGAACTTGCTGTGGCGATACATGGCTTCACATGAGCTGTCAAAGGTCGTGTTTCAGCGGACAGATGATGACAGACAATCTTTACTCTCCACAGGAGAGCAAACTGTCATCCGTCCGGTCCTTGGACCATAAACAACAGAGGAGACAGAGGAAGGAGCCTCCTGAGCCATCACCACCTCTGATGTTACCAAATTATGTGTCCGACAAGACTTTGAGAGGGTAGGAGGAAAATCATAGTTAGATTTTGATCTCAGTCAATGTAATCATTCACATGACCGATGGCCTGTGAAACCAGTGTCAAGTAAGGGCGATCTGAGGGTTAAAACACAACAGTATTTCACAAAACACGACATTTCAACATACACGACAACATTTCATTTTGACACCATTTGAGTAAAATTCTGTTGTCTTTTGAAAAAAAAAATTGTGTTGTGTGAAATTTTGCACAAAACACTGCAAACTTCTTTGAAAATCGTAATTTTTTTGACAGACACAACATTTCCCTGAACACGACAACATTTAACCAAACATGATGTTTCACAAAACGCAACAGCAACAAATCTGAAAATTTCAGAAATGTCATAGCGCTTGGTGAAATTTTGCAGCATTTTCTAAATTGCCACTGTGTTTCGTAAAATGTTGTCTTGTTTTCTGAGATACTGTTGTACTTTGAGCGTTTGTTCAACGTCAAGCCCCTCATTTGTGTGAATTTCTGAACTTTGATAAGGATCTGGACAGGCGTGGGCCCAAAGCAGAATCCATCAAACACAAATGGAGTGTCGGCAGGAAAAGGAGATGTGCCGAGGAGTCACGGCTACAGCAGCAGCCGTCGCATTAGAGAGACCAATCAGGATTTTATGCAGAGAGAGAGGACCACACGGGATCCACAAGCAAAGGTTTGTTTCATCTTTAGAAACAGAAATGCTTGATGAAATAAACTCTCTATGTGAAATTAATTTCAGTGATTTCTCCACAGGCATCGAAAAGCAACAATGACTCTCCTGCACAAAGCAGAACTGTGGGCAAGAACTCACAGAATTTTTCACAGAATTCACTGAAAAAAGGTAGATCAGACCTGGCATTGTTAACTCTGTCCTGAATGATCCCTGTCATCTCAACAGGTGTTTCACCTGAACATAACTCATCTGTGTGCACCTAATTTCCCTCACTTTGAATCATCTTAAATAAACCTTTGCTTGTAATCGGATCGCAGGCTCTCGAGGTGCCCGATCTGCCCCGACCTCTGCAGGGAAGACAAAACCAACGCAGGCAGACATGACCCCGTTTGAGGTTAAGATGACTGATTTCCCAGAGTTAGCAGGTCCTGCTCCGGTTCAGAGAGTCTGCTGGGGTCCAACCCCTCCATCTGCGAGCCCTCTTACGCAAACATCAGCAGTTTCCTGGAAGGTGAGCCGTCTAAGTATCACACACACATTGTGCATTTCGTGGTTCATGCTTCTCATAAATGTAATACTATTGTAATGTCTTATGGAATAGTCTGGAACAAGAAGATCCCCAACTCAGCCTGACCCCCAACAAATAGCTACAAATGCTAAGCCAGATTCCCCTGCTGCCTCACCAGGTAGGTGAAAGTCCCTCTAGTTTCAGTTACTGTACAAAAGTGAAATATAAGATATTAATCCCCTTATTTATTTTTTGTCAACAGGTCAGACGGTGGTCACTTCATGGGCAAATGTCGCATCTCAACCTCCAAAGAAAGTTGTCCCTAAAGAGGCCACAATTGGCTACAACCATATGCAGGTGAGAAGACATGTTTGATTGAATCTCAGCATAACTGCTTGATTTTTACAGGATATCTGCAGCTGTTAAACACTCTTACATTTGTATAATAAACTTAACTACACAGGTCTTCTTGTGTGTGATTACAGGTTGTTGAGATGCATTATACATCTTCAAAATAATTTATATCAGTGTGACAGTGGATCGTGCACACAGGAGGATGTTTAAACCTCTTCCAGCACCATCAGATCTACAGCAAACACTTTATACACTAGTTCATCCATCAAGCCATTTTCTACCACTTACCTTTGTAATTGTGTAAATCACACTGACATATATGTGACCAGTATAACAACTGAAATTGCATTCTACATGGTATAACATCGCTTTGTGTCCCTTTACTTTGCCTCACCTCAGACGGAGGAAACTGCTGCGCAGCATGAAGATGGAGCCCCAGGGAAGAAGAAAAGGAAGAAAAAGAAGAAGAAAGCTAAAGGTGAAGATGCAGAAGCTGAGTCAGAAGAGCCAGCATATTATCAGGAGCCTCCAAAATTTGAGGTAAATGAAAGTTTTGTGTTTATTTCCTTTCAGTTCAAAAGCAAAACCCATTTCAAAGCATTTAAAAATGTATTGCTTTTTTGTTGCCTTTTTGTCCCCTCAGGATGAAGAAGAGTTTCCGGGTCTGACTCTTTCTTTGACTGGGATTGATAGATTGATAACTAGCAACAATGCAGCAAAACTATGCAATGAGGTACATATCAGTTATTATTATTTCTCCTTGCAGATGTTATGTCACATTTAATTTATAATTTTGTGTCTTTAGCTAAATTTAACATGTTTTCCGAGTAGAGAGTCATTAAAATAAGATTGACAGTGGGTCATTTTTTTGTGTTTTTCTCAGGAAAACCAAAGAGAAAGTGTTCAGCATCAGTCTGCTGAACAAACCAAGGAAAAGTCACCTGCAGCAAAAACTCAACAAGGACAGGTTTGTATTTTCCTGTTAAACATATATTCATGATATTATACCGGAAAAAACTGTTTGGATTGAACCTGAATCTATTTTTCTGACTTCCAGAAAGCTGAAAAGGTGTCTGGGAAGAAGAGCAAAGTTCCCGTTCAGCTCGACATCGGAAACATGTTGGCCGCCCTGGAAAAGAAGCAACAGTCTCAAAAAGCTAAGCAGGACGCCAAACCAGTCATTCTCTCAGGTATATTCTCTTGTATATTTAGGCTGATTACATTCACTTAAAACCTGCTATGGTTACTGATCCACATCTGTCTTTGTCAATGATTTTTCGTTGTAGTTGGTGGAGGACTGCCTGTCGTCCAAAAGCAACAATTAGTCCAGAAGAAGCTGCCCTGGCAGCAGGATAAAATTGCCCATAATCCCCTGGACTCCACTAGTCCTTTGGTGAAGAAAGGAAAGCAGAGAGAGGTGCCAAAAGCAAAGAAACCCACTCCTCTTAAGAAGGTATGTCCACCCACTCGCTCTGGGACTAATACAGGCACACTGCATTTTTTTTAAAGAACGTGTCTTAGCTATACAGACTTGTTTATTTCTCTCAGGTCATTTTGAAAGAAAGGGAGGAGAGGAAACAACGACGATTGTTGGAGGAGAGAGGTCTGCTGCCTGAAAATGAGCTCCAACCCGCTAATGAAGAAGAGATGGGTGACACTAATGCCACAGGTCAGAAAAAGCATGGGAGACAATAGAATTCTATAGATCCTGACTCCAAGTCATCACAGCTTTAAGTAGACAAATAAACTCTTTGATTAAAGCTGATATTTTGATATTTATTTTGTGCTTAAGAATGCTCAGATGAAGTAAGAAGTCCATCAGAGGAACCTGAGGATGAGTCGGAGTTAAATGGCACAGATCAGACGGTGAAAGAGGAGGATGAAGAAGCCGAGAAAAACGAGACAGTAGATCAACAGCCCATCTCACCTGTTCCCTGCCCGGCAAACCGACCCAAAATCCACAGCAGAAAGTTCCGAGAGTAAGACTGTAAAATCATGATGACTCCCTATATACACAGTTACAAGTTGTGATCTTTGTCGGTTGTCTGACTGTCCACTGTGTTGTGCGCCTGTCAGCTATTGCAACCAGATGCTGAGCAAAGACGTGGACGAGTGTGTGACGAACTTGCTAAAGGAGCTGGTTCGTTTCCAGGACCGCCTGTACCAGAAGGACCCAATGAAGGCCCGCATGAAGAGGCGCATCGTCATGGGGCTCAGAGAGGTCCTGAAGCACCTTAAACTCAGGAAGGTCAAGTGTGTCGTCATCTCCCCTAACTGTGAACGCATCCAGTCCAAAGGTACTGGTACTTGTACCTGGTGTTTATTTTCAATTTTCATTTCTTTATGCTTTATGTGTGCATAGTTTGGCTGTGACAGTATTTGCATGACTTGGTGTCAAACTCCAATCATTAATTTGATCTTTGGAGCAACAAGGTTTCGACATGTACATGTGATCCTGACATTCATAATAAAAAACGTCACCTTTCGCAGGAGGCCTAGATGAAGCTCTTTACACCATCATTGACACTTGTCGTGAACAGGGGGTGCCATTCGTGTTCGCCCTCTCCAGGAAAGCCCTGGGTCGCTGCGTCAACAAGGCAGTGCCTGTAAGCCTGGTGGGCATCTTCAACTACGACGGTGCACAGGTCAGCTTTATCACTTAGACAGCTCTTACTGTTAATGTAATTCCAGTGAGCATATCAATAAATTATTCATTGACCACTGAAGATGTGAACAAGCTGAAAGCGCTCATCATCCCCACAGGATATCTATCATAAGATGATCGAGTTGTCGTCTGAGGCCAGGAGAGCCTATGAGGTGATGGTGACGAGCCTGGAGCAGACGGACCAGGCAGAGGCGGAGCAGGCAGAAAACACTGAGGAACAGCTGCAGGTCAGCAGCTTGGCTGAGCTCAGTCCTGACGCCACACAGCCAGAAGAACCAGAATACAGTAAGTTGCTGTCCTGAGCCAAGGGTTGTGTTACCTGCTCTTTAAGACCAATTGCTGGAATTTTGTCACTTTACAAATTATTCCTATTTTACAAGAGACACCAAGTTGGAGGATGGTATCCCAGATTTCACCACTGAAAGTCAAATAAAACTCAAATAATTCTCCTGTTGTTTTTCTTTTTCTAGTCAAGATTTGGAAGAAAATGTTGGAGAAGGACTGCAACCACAAATTTCTGAACTTTGAGGAGCAGCTGGGCGCCATGTGCTTGGAAAGTGAATGTACTGAAAACGCTGATGAAGTTGAGAAAAGTTGACAGTGGCAAAGCCATTTTGTGCCTCTAAAAATGAACCCACGTGTCCTCAATGCCAGCACAGAAGAAACTAGGATTGACTCGAGTCAATTGAGTCACACACTCAAAAAAAGAGCAATGAAAGTTGCCCTGCTGTGGTTCCCAACATGGGGTATTTGTCAGGAAACTAATCATGTTGCTAATATTTTGCAATCAATCATAATTTCCCAAGTCTGATTTTTGTGTTTGAGTTGAAGATAATTGGGCAAAAGTGTGCATGTGTGTGCATGTGTGTGTGAGTGTGTGAGGATGCTATACTGGAGAGATAAACCACTCACTTTTTAGGACCAAACTTGAAAAGATTCCAGATCCCACAATATGAATTTTCAACCATGTTGTCTGTGAACATGCCACACGCGGATGTGCCGGTGTGTGTGTGTGTGTGTGTGTGTGTGTGTGTGTGTGTGTGTGTGTGTGTGTGTGTGTGTGTGTGTGTGTGTGTGTGTGTGTACTGAATGTTTGTTGAACATCAACCAGTTACACAGAATAGCACTTGGCCTCCTCTGCTCTATTAGGTTCAGTATAAAGTTTCTTTCTGGCATTTTTTTTTGCTTTATTTGACAGGGACAACCGTGAGCTGACAGGAAGTGAATGTGAATGTTAGAGAGAGGATGGTACACACTTGTGGGCATTGTAGTCACGTGGGCATTGTAGTCACATGGTCAGTGTCTTGTACGGCCTCAGATGAAGGCCATTAGATTTTTAATCTTGTGAAATGATGGATTGTCACCGTCTGTTTAACTGTCAAACAAAACTGCATGAGAAATCAGAGCTTGTGAATGTAGAAGTTCCCACACTGCCTGACACTGACGGCTCCTCATGCACTCAGATTTGTACTTGAATGTGTACTTGAATTTGTAACACAAACAGAAACGGAGTACGAACTAAAGTTTGTACTCCGTTTCTGTTTGTGTTGCCATATTGTTAATCTGAGGTTTACAAAGGTTGACACACAACAGGAGACTTTTGAATCATCTCTGAACATAATTTCACAAGCTCCATATCATGTTGACATTCATTTGATTCCACAGTCTTAAACCCGTCGGCCACCACAACTCACCTATGTTCAGTATAGAGTTTAAAAATTAAGCTATGCTCTTTTTTGCATAAGAATTGAAATATGTTTTTGCTTGACAAGTCAGAACATGTAATTATTTGTTTTGTTAATCCTGATTGCACTACATATTTTTATTTGTGTTAGACTACCAAAGTACTACGCAGTGTTTGTTGTACTGCCTGTGATTAGGTGTAAATGGTAGCATTTGACTTTCTTGGAAGAGGAAAAACAGCTGAATTACCAGCTGTTAGCTTGACTCGTTTTGTGAGTTTTTGTTTACCCACATCATGAGGAATAAAAAAATACTATAAAGTGGCATAATGATAAAATAGGACAAATTACAGTGATCTAAATTGCTTGGTAAAGTAATCAAAGGACGCAATAAACAATTTGAAATGGACAAAGTCAACGGTCAGGATTCAGTTTTCAAAGGACTGTGACCTGACCGAATACTGTCAGGGAGAGAAAACTTGGGGTTATGGCATATCAAGATCTGTGAGTAGAAACTGTTAATTTGAACAAATTCACTTGTGGAAAAGTGGTTTACTGTCAAACAAATGTTGGGCTCCTGACAGGTGGACTCAATAGCAAAGCTGACGTCTTGCTGAATAATGTCTTGGTACAGGGCAACATGGAGGAGAGATGTTAGGAAGTTGATAATAGAGAGTTTCGGTACACAGTCTTACACACTCAAGCATATTTACCAAAACATCAAACTGATGTTGTAAAATTCACATGACTATTTGCTTCCAGTTTGCAAGTGAGTTGAGAAGATGTTATCTGTCAGATATTAGCTGTGTTCCTGTCTCTATGCTAAGCTAACTAGCCACTGCATAGAAAGGTATTAGGTAAAGATTTCAACTGCTCTAAAAAAAATGTCCCAGATTGTCAAACTAATCTTTGTAGTTCAGTAAATTCTGTGGTAGTGAGAGACCAAACTGTGAAACAGTAAGATTTAAGAAACACATGTTGTGTGTAAAAATCTATTTTTTTGATGATTAAGTTTTTTAACAAATCCTTGAATATGAACAAATCTCCTTAGAGAATGGATATAAAAACAGTACGAGTTCGGAGTGGATTAATGATTCATTTTCTTGTTCAATCAAAGTATTAATGTAAAGCATAATTGGCATGAAGAGGACAGATGCAGTATTCAGCGTAACTGAGACTGGATCATGAATAAACAAGAGCAAATGAAGGGGACCAAGAATAATTCCTAGTAGCACTTCAGAATCATAGAGAGTCTACAAATGACTACAAATGTTAATTCTGACCATCTGTTCATAAATGTGAAGTAAAAAATGAAATTTAAACAAAAAAATTGATATTTCTGTAACTTTAAATGATAAGGTAGGAAAACAGTTGGTGATGTCTGATGCATTCAATTAAGTAAGACATCTTTATTAGGATTAAAGTAAATAAGAGAAATGTGAAAACACTTAAAACTATGTTTCACAAATAAACCAGTGGCAAAAAATAAGTAAATGTGTGTTTACTCTTCAATCTTTTGTCCTTAAGCAGCAAAAGTAATCAGTTTAATTTTCCCAGTGCAAGTGACAGTCAGGCATTTACGTGTGCTATTTTTGGTTCTATGAAGCAAAAACAAGAAAAAGGAAAGTATACAATATCAGTTGTATGAGCAACTATTACCAGATCCTTAAAGCAAGTCCCCATCTTCCTTCCATTGTTTCGAAGAATGATGCAATGCTGTTTTGCTGTGAAGCTCCAGAATTTTTTTGCGGCAAGGAGATAATGACCGAATTTTTCATTATTGGGTGAATCTTTTAATACATCAATAATAATAATGTATAGGACGTTTACACATACGTGTATATTCACACTGTGGTATCGCTATTTTACCAAAGTTAAATATGAGTACTTCCTCAACAATTGAAAAAGTTTAAAAAAGTACTTTCCTCCAAAATATATCAGATTTGAAATGAAAAGGGATGTACTAGAGTTCGGAATAAGTAATCCACAGTTTCAAGAGGAGTAAAAATACTCCTGTCTGAGAGTAATCATCTTATCATATGGTTTTACTTCACACCACTGCCTGGAGGAAAAACTTCAACAAGACTGTTGAAACATGCAATGCAAGATTTTCTTTAATCAGAATCAGAATCAGAATACTTTAATAATCCCAAAGGGAAATTATTTAAATTAAATGGCAACTGGTAACATCCACCACAAGGTGGCGTAGTTTAGAGACCAGATATGACCTGTGTTTCAATACATCAATACATTGTACAATATATTGATACAGTAGTGGCAAGAATCTAAAAAGGAGTGGCATTATTTTTTTTCTTTTAAGATGTGTAAAAAAGTTGCCTTACTTACAGTAAGTCTGGTGATATATTTATTTCACCAAAGTATTGGACGGATTGAAACTTTGGCATGATTATGGGGCTAGATGGAGAGTCAGGATCACCAAAGATTTTAGGTTTACTCTCTGGGGAACTTGAATGTTTCAAAACAATAAATTCAGAATTGTCAAGATATTTCACTCTGAACCAAAAGCAGCAATGTCATGGTGCTGTAGGGAAGTTCAGGGTTCAGGGTACCATCAATGTCTGTGCCAAATGTCATGGAAACTCCTATTGACAAAACTCCAGAATACCATCAGCCTTTTTCTTTAACTCTGAACAGTAAATCAGAAGGGACATCTGCCATTTGTATTTGGACATTACATGCTAAACAAAACACTACATTAAAGGTGGTGCAGGGATGGTATCTACATACTCGTTATTGATGAGTTCTTTGCACACCCCCATTTTGTGGGCTCCAGTCGTAAGAGGCTTTTTAGTGTCAGCTGACACGTCTTGTCTCTGCAGGACCACCACATTGTTACTGTCCACCTCTTTCACCCTGCTGTAGTCCTCTGATAGTTTCTCCTCTTGCCTCTGAAAATCCATGTAGCAAGAGCTGTTAAATGGGAGATTTTTGTTGTTGAGGATGAGCACGTTGTCACCATTCACCTCTTCCACTCTGCTATAGTCCACCTGTTTAATATCCACCTCCTGCGTATTCTCCACATGTTTCTGAATATCCACATAGCCGCTGTTTGTGAAGGGTTTGACGACATTCTCGCAGTTCAATGGACTGGGTTCTGTCGCTTCTGTGTTCACAAAGTTTTGACCTAAACACTGCTGTTTCTGCAGCTTGGATGGCTCCATGTTAGATAAACTCTCCCCTGAGAGAGACTTATTGTTCTTTGGAAAGTTACCCGTTTCGTTCTTTGTTCCCTCTGCACAGTCATTCTGAATGTGGGTTTCCCAGTCTGAGCAGAAGCCAGCAGGAATAATGAAGCTCTTTTTCCTTTTTTGACAATGGGGGGCAACCGACGGAGGCCCGATGTCATTCTCGGTCACGATGAGGTACTCCTCCATCTGGTCCTTCCAGCCCACCATGAGAGGAAAGTTCTGGTTGATGATCAGGGCATTGGTGGTGTCTTCAGATTGTCCACTCTGAAAGGTTTAGTTATGAAGGTTAAAGGTTAAAGGTTTATGGGTAAAAAATGACAACCTTTCGAGCTAACTGCTGTTAGCTAGTTAGCTCAGTTAGCGATGCAAGTAGCGGTCCAAACTGTACGGGCCTAATAGTTACCAAGTAGACTCATTAAATACTAATTAACTAATCATTTGTTACTAGTAAAGAAGTAACTCAGCGGCTGGTTCATTGTGGCAAGTACATAGATTTACAGATATTTGTTAACTTATCACGACCTAATGTTCATTAATATAGTATCTCCCAGTCTGTTCTCTGGTAACTCATCATTATCTGCTGTACAGTCCTTAAATCACAGTTCCTCAGGAACTACTCATTAACAATTCAAGTCGCTGCTGATTCCTTCCTTTCACGCTCCTTCGTATCTACTCATATTTTTGTGTACCTTATTGTGTTACGAATGATTTTAGTACATTTTCAAATGTTCCAAACTGAAATTCTTACAAATTGTACCTTTAATTCAGTACATTAGGACCTCACCATTGTTTTTTAATGCCCAAAGCAACTTTTTGGATTTGTTGAAAATACAGTGGAGATGTTTTATTACCATGAGAAGGTGAAAATCAACTCCTCTGATCTTTGGACCAGGAACAGGAGGCAGAACACACTGCTTCACACTAGGGGAAAAAAGAAAACAGGTCACGAGTCAGATTGTCCTCATCATCCTGGCTTTATATAAAAAGTTATTCATCTCTTATTGCAGCAGATATATAGACATACTTTTCCCTCTTCACGATCAAAATGCACATTGCTGCCATAAATGGAATTGCAGACAGGGTGGCGACCAAGATCCAAAACGATCTCTCATTCTGAAGATCTAAAACAAAAGGTGATTGTCAAGTTATTAATAGTATCCACCTCACTGTTGAGTCAAAGATGGAGAAAAGACTTTTTGACACTTACAGTTCGGGACCTTCACGTGGGTACTGTTGGTCCACTCACTCCAGGAGCCGTGGTCCAGTCTACAGCGCACCTGAACTGTGTACACCACTCCAGGAGTGACACTGTACAGGCTGAAATGGGTTTGTGTACCTGACATGTACTCCTACAGAACAAATAATATACATTGTACGCAGGTTTAATCACATGTGGGTCAAATGTGTGTGTGGGTTTACAAAAAGTGTAGGAATTGGATCAACTTGACTGCTGACAGTCCTGGAGGCAGCCCTCTACTAGCTGGCTATGTAACAACTTGAACATTTACTTTCAAGAGAAGTTATAGGTTGTTAAACTCCTTCCTGTCTGGACAGCTGCGGTTAAGTTCCGATGAAAGCCCCCATCTTTGGATCACACTACTATGACCTCACCTTGCAATTCGTGAGGCCCTTCTTTAGTCTTTTCAGTTTTAAAGATGGTTTATTTTACTCTAATACTGAAGTAAATCATATCTATAGCATAAAGTTTGTTACCAGACAGTCTCTTGTTTAAATTGTGCATTTGCTGCTGAGTCAATTGATTGTTTCAGCACTAAAATAAACCTCTAACAGACTCATAAACCATTTATAACATGGAGTTAACTACTGTCTAGTCCTGGCCCCTGTCGTAAAATGACCTATTCAGGTGACGGCTTTAGCACTAGTGGATCCTTCTGTGGGAGATACTGTTGATTAAAACTCATTAAAACTCACCTTCCACTTGTTGTTTTTTTGTTTGACTCTTAGTTCATATTTAATGGTGACCCAGCCGGACTCGGTGTCTGTGTTACGTGGATGTTCCCATCTGATATGGAGATATGGACTGTCCTCCGTCTCCACCACCACTAGCGTTACATTTTCAGGAACATTGGGCTTCACTGTGGAGCACAGAGAACAAAACTCAAGCTCTGTTTACTCCAGACATTAAAATGATTCCGGAGTGATCCAATCACAAGTGGACAGCTCTAAATACTGCCTACTCAACTGACTTCTTTTGCAAAACAAGAAGGAGAAGCCACAACAACAGGCAGAATGGATCCTCGAAACACGAGACACACTGTCCATTTCCATGTGGTTCACTGTCATGCAAATTGCATGTTTGGGCTCTCTTACCTGCAAAGGTTGTCTGTAAACACACTGTGTTTCAACTGACTTTACCACTGAACTTTATTAAGTTATTACAATTCCTCTCCAGAGGGACAAAAATGTCTGTATCAAATTCCAGATCAATCCATTTGATTCATTTGACCAAATCTGCCATCATTAGAGCCGTTCCACTTGCATGGCAGAAAAAGAAAAAAGAAAAAAAAGGATTTGCAGCAGCCACAAACCTGCGCAGTAAGATACTAGGGTCAGCCAACACCAAGTGAACCAAGAGTAACAAAACAAAGACGTGAAATTTGATCCGAGACTGCGCGCAAGTTTTCAAACCGGTCACAAACCAGTTCTACCTCATTCTGCTCCGGTTCATATCTGTCACTCAGTACTTTTCCATTCCTTCCGAAGCCCAAGAAAGCTGCATGACCAATACGACTGTTCTAATCATCAGCCGAATCATTACAGATAATTTTCTGCTGTGTTAACTTTTACTCTTGAAAATACACGGATCTATAATCATCAATAGGTCAGAGCTTGTCTCTCCTAATCTGACACTGTCGAGCTAAGCAGGCTGAGCTATTCTTAGTTGTAATATTAACAATTACTTGTGATATTTTTAATTAAACAGCCAATTTGTGCAATATCTGATCGTGGCTGAAACGTCCTCACTATAGCAGCTATGGTTATAAAGCAATAGTCCACAAAGTCCTCGGAAGGTCACTGCACAGTAAGTAGAACAGCACAGAAACAAACACACGAGAATTGCATACTACATATTCATCATGAGATAATATTTTCAGTTTACTCCTACTCTACTCCTCAGATCCTCAGATTGTGTTGACTTGCATATTCTTCCTTTAATGTTTGTATGCTCGGTATGTATCTGTGAACGGGGATAAGAACAGACTGAAAGGTGCACTCTGGGGCCTATAAAGGCCTATAAACAGACGGAGCTCTTGATGCAAGAAACAGCAGTTTGCAAGAGCTAATTTTAGAGTTTTAGATGCACTTTAAAGCCAGGTCCTACAGTTCAAGACTACAGGCCTATATAACCAATAGTGTTATCAGAAAAAGTTATGTTGTGCACATTTAATATCTGTCTCCTGATGTTTTTCATCCCATCTAAATGCCCCCTTCCTTGGGTGTAACAACTTACTGATTTCCATCACGTCCACTTTAAAGATGTCTGAGGTGGCATTCCCGAGGGCATTGGAGGCCACCACGGTCAGGTAGTAGTCAACCCAGATGGAGGTGTGGCTCTTGTTGAAGAAACAGGAGTTGCTACCTGCTGACTGATAGTCTGGACACTCGTGCACTCCCACCAATCTGTACGTGGACAAAACATGTTGCTCAGGGTGTTCTAAGCATGTGTGTTTTTTTCCAACATGCTCAGCTTTGTAAAACTGTCCGTTGGGCATGTTTACGCTAAAGGTACATACTGTATTGACTGTATATCACACATGAGTCTGACCACTGACAAGCGATACCAAATGTCATCACCTGAAAAACTACAGAGGATAATCAGATTTCCTGACAGGTTTTATGAGCTGCTGTTGGAGAACCTTCCAGATCGGCATTTAGCCCTCAGGGCCAGGGCGAGTGGGGGGGTCACACAGCATTTGAAGTCAGCAGGTTTACCTGCACTGCAACAAGGATTTGCGCTCACTTGACCGTGCACAAGTGTGTGAACAAGGGAGCTGGTGGTTTTCCACTCGCCTGTCTACAGCGCTGCACTAACCACTCCACAACAGCAGCTTTACTTTCACTCGCTCTGAGTGAGGGTGTTACCCTGGTTTGATTCCGACCTTCGTTGAAAGTCATTCCCCGCCCTCACCATACCTGTATTTCTACGGTGACCTGTTGAACGCAGAAAAAAAAATACACATTTTAAAAAGCCCTCATGATAGACTGACCTTTCTCTTTCATAATAGAGTCGGTACGTGGTGGGCAGCCCTCCATCAGAGCCTGGCTCCCACCAGCAGGTAAACGTCTCCTTCTCGGGGGACCTGCAGCTGAGCAGGACTGGTTTCCCTGGTGGAGACGAGCCTGGCAACACGTGACAAACAACCGTCAGACCCTAATTCCCAATTCAGCTCTAACAGAATAAAAATGTTTGGTATATTATTTTTCTCACTCACCTTCAATGCTATATAGCCTTGCAGACAGTTTTGGGTTTATTTGCCCGCATTTTTAGAGAAGTCTATCTAAGATTTCTTAATTCACAACCATTCACTGAAGCAACACTATGTCACTTCACCTCCAACTAAAAGCTTCACAATCATTTTTATGATACAGTGTCTTGTAATCGGGCGAATGGTTTCACCATCTCTTGTTTCTCCACTATGTAACATCAGTGCGGGGGTAGGCTGACAGCGTTCCATACATGTTTACCTCACGATACAAGTTCAGAACACATTACATTGTTATGATCTTGATCTTATGATCTTAAGGGGAAATTTCTACATAATGCTAATTTAGTTTGTGCTCACAGCTTTGAAGAATTGCCCTTGAAAGATTCTTGCAAACATTTTTCATATTCAATTTAGTGGCTATCCTGGTTAATCCACCTGAGATGAGCAACGGCCAGACCACCAGCAGGGTATAGTCTGTAGTAACAGATAGTGTTTCTGGAAAGAGATTTAAAAATGTGTTTTTTCACTGAAGGCCAATCTCCAAAACTTTACAAACTAATAAAACCAAAACCACCTGCATGTCCAGCTCTATGACCACTATTGTCATAAGATAAGATAATGCACTGAAACCTTTTAACTCACTGTTGGACGCTACAGCTGCAGACAGCAGCACAAGCGCTGCCAATCCAAGATCTCTACACATCCTGGCACCAACTGTCCCGCAGTGTGTCCTGAAAAAAGGAAGTGACATCACCAGGTTGTTGTTAATGAGGTGGTGTAGACTTGCGGTCTGGCTGCGTGTCTTGTTTTAAGGGGAAACAACGAGCTCAACCAATAACTGTTTATACAAATTGCATGAAGGTCCATCAATGTCACATGCTGATGAAACATTATATACTGTAACACCAAAATATCTGAGCATTAATGTGAACAACATATGACCCTTTCAGCCGTGATGTCACCCGAAAATTCAGGATTTATCAACATGATCAACATATTTGTCTTATCTGACTCACAAAACGTTTAAAATAATCCAAATGGACTTTAGCCAATTTTTTTGTACGTACTTCCTTATTCCTGGGATCTTATCACACAGTGCACAGTCCTCTGAAACAGAACGTAAACCTGCTGGAAACTCTAAAATGCACATCAGTTCTAGATAACACACTCAACTGTATAACATGCTTATTTGCCTCAAAGGGGCTAGACTTTGGAGTGTGAACCATACTTAGGTCATGTAAGAAACCATCTGGCACGTCAAGTTAGAATTTTACAGGTTGATTCATTGGCTCAGAGTGAGCACCTGGCAGATTTATGCTCCCTGTGTCAGACTCCAGCCCCAGCCACATAACGACAGTGAAATGCATTACTGGATAGTCACCTGAGGAGGTGTGGGCAAGCTTCACTTCACTTTTCACTAGTTATTCTCTTGTTTTGTGCACGAAACCTTCACACAAGGAGCTCCGGGTCAGGCTGCTGCTGCGTCAAAGAGTTTTCACATGACTGCTTGAGTAAGGTGGGATCTGGCTAAAAATAAAACTTTTACATTTAGCAACATTTTCAGCTACTTACACTAGATTTAAATCTCATAATATATGTAGTTTAATGACCTCCATGACATATCTAAATGGCTGAAGTGTAAAAGGGCAACATTGGAGAAGAAGTTTTGGAGAAGAAGTTCCCAACTTTACAATATCAATGGTGTAATAAGACAAGCTCAGAAATACATATTATTCCCATAACTGAATAAACAAGCCGTTCTCAGAGGAAACCAGTATGAAGTTTTGTTTAAGGACAGTTTGATTATTCAGTTTATTCAGTCATGAAAAGGAAGAGAATCTGTCGGTCAACAAAGATCCTTCTCTTCTGATTAAAATGTCTTGCCCAAAACGACATAAGCAGCTTTAAGAAACGTTCAATTCAACACTGAGAAAAATGTGCATCTTTTATTTGGCCCTACATCTAGAAAAAAAGAAAAACAGTAGTACAGATCTTGTAAAATGTCTCCTTATTATTCAATCACTTGGGGAAAGTGGAATATTACATTATTATGATTTGTTCCAAAAGAGAATAAATATATTAGGATTACTATAAAGATATAAAAACACACCTCTGTTAGTATTATTCCACGTTGTACCATTTTATGTGCTGCTGTAAAATAGCTCAGGCAAGTTCACCACAACATACGTATAACCCTTATTTTATATATACCTTCCATTTTCGAAGTGCCTCTTCAAAAAACACTTCACTACAATCTAATAACCCATCATATAGCCAACGAAAAAAGGTGAGATTACGACAACTTGCAATAACAGAAGCTAAACACAACACAGTTATAGGGTAA
Source organism: Diplodus sargus (assembly GCA_903131615.1). NCBI lineage: Eukaryota > Metazoa > Chordata > Actinopteri > Spariformes > Sparidae > Diplodus > Diplodus sargus. Next base: position 5,513,445 of record CAEMYA010000092.1, read on the forward strand.
TGCAGCTCTGGTGTTTACTCACCAGCTGAGGACGAGTGTCGACCTACACGACTGAGTCACTGAGCTCCATGTTGCTGCTGCCGACAGAGCGAACAGAAGCCTCCTATGGCCACAACATTGTCGTGGGCGACCTTCTCACACCTGGTTACCCGCGCATCTGTCACCTGAGGCGGAGTACGTAATGAGGAAGAGAGGTGAGCTGAGCCATACAGGGGGAGGGGCTTGATTTCGTCACAATTTCGTCTACCTGAGGGAGCGTGGCATAACCGAGATGTGTCACTCCTGCTTTATTCTGCGTTATTGTAAACCAAACTTCTGCTCCACTGGCAGATTATACTTTACCCATCGAGCTAGTACAGAGCACCAAAACTGTCCAAAATAAAATGATAATGATAATAATAATAATAAATAAGTGAATAGACCACTCAATAAATAAACTAGCATGCTGTTAAATGCACCAAGTATGATTTTAAAAAATGAATGTTTTCATTAATTATTGATTGTGTGTTTATTTACCTTTTTAATTATTTAATTTATTTACATTCCAATTAATCATTTTCATTTTTTGAATTCATCTATTCTTTTTTAAATATATCATATATTTCTGAATGTATTTGTTTCTGTGTTATTTTCTATATTGCATTACTTTTGGCCTTTTTCCTATCTACTGACTTATAGCACTTGTCACATTCACCCATTTCCAAACTGATGGAGGAGGCTGCTGCCATGCAAGGTGCCCACCTGTTTATCAGGAGCAATTTGGGGTTCAGTTTCTTGCCCACGGATGCTTCGACCTGCAGCCAGAGGATCCTGGGAGTCGAACCAGCGACCTTCCAAATTCTGGACAACCCGCTCTACCTCCTAAGCAACTGCCACCCTTTTCATCCCCTCAAACATATTTTTTTCTGTAGCATTTTTATACATTTTTGCTCCATTATTCACCTGATGTTGAACAACCAATTGGCAAACAAAACTGACCACAAGCTCATATACAAATAAATAAATGATGCACAAATTTATGGAATTCATGGAAAATCATCTCTGGTGCATAGTTGTTCATCAGTGCTTTTTCTTGATATTCTACAGTAACAAATGCAGTGCAGAGCCAACAAGACTAAACAAGACTAATGCCATACTAGCGACTGTAAGCTGTACTTTCTTACAGAGTGGATATGGCAAAATGTTACAAATAGACAAGCGGGAAAATAAATGCAGCTGCAACATTTTTTCCACCTTGATAAGAACAAAAAGTGTGCACCACAACACAAAATCCTTTTTAGCCTGAAAATGGTCAAATTAAAAATGACTGAATGTAAACTGTCAGTGATAACCACCACTGTGATTTTTCTTTAAAGCCAGGGTTGAGGGTCACACAGGTTGACTTGCACAGCAGCAAAGATTTGTACACAGCTGACTGAGCACTAGCGTGTGAACAACAGGGCTGGTAGTTTTCCACTCCACCCTTCTAACAGGGACGGAGGCTGTCTGGCCTGAAGGTGCAGTGAGGAGGGCATGTTCTTACAGTCAACATCATTGTTTTATCGTTGGGGTTTAATATGTGTGCACATTGTTGTTAACCATCTTCCACTATCCACACCCGCATCCCACTTCATGACAATGCATGTCTGTATTCTAACCTGACCTGTTGAAAAAAGCAAAATGCAAAGAAAATATGTATGTGAATGTTACAATGTACAAAAGTAAATCAGCTAAGCATTGCAGCGACCTTTCTCTCACACTCGGTGGAGATGGAGTGTGTTTGAGATGGTTCTCATGAAAGAATGAGCATGACTCCTTATTTGTAAATGTAAGTCCCCATCTATGAGTTGTTTAGGAAAATGCTACAAGACTGTTTTGCTGTGAAGCTGTAGACATTTTTGTGAACTACAAAATATCATCCAACTTCCCACTGACATGGAGTAGATAATGAATTTTCATTTTTGGGTGAATTAATCCTTTAAATACTCAAGGTGTTGGCTTTTCAGTTTTAGGGGAACATCTTAGGCAACCTGTGTTTGAGGAGGACACTCAATCTACAAAACGAAATATTGACTATAAGAACAAAATGTATCAAATTTACTTGTGACACGATCCAGAGAGATCCCTTAAGATTCAAGATTTTTATTTTGACCCAAGTTGTACAAGTGCACCACATTATTTTTATTTAGAGGCTCCACGATAGACATGGTAAATAGTAATTAATGAATAAAATCTCTATAATAATAATAATAATAATAATAATAATAATAATAATAATAATAATGCTAATTACAATAATAATGATATCATTATTATTTATTCATTATTTAACAATTTCCCTTTAGGGGTTATATATATATATATATATATATATATATATATATATATATAT
>CAEMYA010000092.1:5517117-5543611 GCA_903131615.1 Diplodus sargus
TAGGGAACATGCATTAACCATGAACTCAAGTCAATGAGTTGGTTATTTGGAAACTACTCACATAATGGTTGTAGATTATGATCACGTTGGTTTTAATAAGTATCTAATAGTGAGCCAGTATGCTACTAATAGGGGTGCTACTAATCAGCAAGTTGATTATTAATATGTGTTTTACCATAAAAGTTCGCTGACAAGTGGTAGTAGTAAAGGCCCAGTCTGTTATATATATGTTTTTTACTATATAAATAAAAGGTTTATTGTCACAGACAGGACAGAAATGACAAAGAGAGATCATTTCATCATCTACAATCTACAGATAAAAAACAACCCTAACCAGAACATAAGTTAATTTTTTAGTGTTATATCTTGAATTTTGTCATTGATTTTAAGAATGGTGCAACCTTGCGAGATTCTCACGGTACAATAACCAATATCATGTATCCGTATATACATTATTTGTGTTATTATTATCAGTCACAGTGACCTTTAAACGTATGAAAACCTGAATCTAGCTATGAATTTGATATGTTTTTAAAAACACTGCTGTAGAATTCAGTACCCCAGATGAACAAATGTGCACAGTTTGATAACCGTCCGTTTTAATACTGCGGTTTATTTATAAACCAGTACACCGCTCCAACCCTGGATTGACAGCAGTTTCCTGTCCTGTGTTCTGAATGTGTCTACTGGAGCTCACATCCTATTTTTAATCATTATTACAAGATCTAAAAAGCATCTGAAGCACAAAATAAATCTTTGTGAATGACGTGCTCTCTGTCTCCTGCATCGTTCTCCAGCTCGGACGACATGGACGAGTGCTCTCTGAAGGTGCTGCAGGTGGAGGGCAGCCCGAGCCGCATGCTCCTGAGGCTGATGGGAGAGCGAGGCTGCACCATGGGTCACCTGGTTGACTACCTGCAAACTCTGGGCAACTCGGAGGCCCTGCAGTGCCTGAAACCACCAGGTAGAGTAAAACCACCCGAACCAGGCGGATGTTTGTTCTGTTAGTTGTATTTTTAGCTCGGGGGGGATTTTGACTCACAGTGTTTGAGTAATAGTTACTTTTTATTGCCAGTGTTAATTCCAGAGTTGTTCCACTTTGCTCTGAAGTCAGTGTCTTAAGTGTGAATTCAGAGTTGAAAGTCTCCTCCTTGTACAGCCTTGCAGATCTTCATTCAGCCCCAGTCCGTAGCTCTGATATCTGGCCACAATCTGCGCCTCAGCTGCCACGCTGTGGGAAAAGCTCCAGTACAGTACCAGTGGTTCAAGACCAAGGAAGAGGTGAGACACACACACACACACACACACACACACACACACACACACACACACACTACCGCTACAACTTTATTTGTTCATATGAGGGGTTTTCATGTGTCTGCCGCTTTCATTCTTTATAGTTTTGTTTCAGGGCTTTGAAGGCACTTTACAGGGAAAAACAGTGAGACACAAACTTCAGTGGAAGTCCCAGATTAACATGTTCAGGCTTGAAATCTTCTTCCCCAGTACCTTTTTTTTTTTTTTTTAGATTTTCCTGGCTCGATGTGCATAAACACTGTCAAAAGCATTGCTTCCTCGTGGCTCAATGCTGCATCTGTAATAGTGGAGATTTTCTTAAACTTTATGGTCCCATTGTGTGTTTCCCTGGATGTACAACAAACATGAGACACCCTGATGACAGGTCTGCATTCCTAGCTTGAGAAACACATCCATATACATTCTTTATTTGTCCGTTTGGTCGACATAGTTTTGCACTGAATCATCTTGCGCAAGCAATTCATCCCCTTTTAGCCAAGCAGCTTGTCCACTGCGGTGTGAGAAAAGCACCCTAAATGCAAGAAAACATCAGTTATTTCGTATTTTTAGCTCTCCAGTTCAAAATGTTTACTATAAAATATACTATAAAACATTTCTGACTCTCTGGCTTTCTTGCTTCCTGCACAGGCCCTGACTTTAACAAAACGTTACACAGTACTCATTTTTACATTCTGCTGATGACCTTGTGAGACCACTCACTGTTCCCCTTTTTACACTAACATCTTCTTTAGAGCTGATCATCTTGACTTTATAAGGGAAAGTTACATGTAGTACTTGCATATATAGTATGTGGTTTTCCACAAGCTTCTGCTTTTTACCTGCAAGTAGCGTGTCTGAGTGCTATGTGTTTTAAATTACAGCACTTTGTTTTGACAGTACTCTGTATCTTTAAATGTGATCATTTTAGGGACAAAATTGCCCTAAAAAATGTTCCTTAATTTGCTGTTTGGCAACAACGCTGCAACACAGAGAGACCCTGCCATTGCCAAAATGTCATTTGAGGGTTCCTACTGGTTCTTAAAATCCTTGAAAGTGTTTTGATTTTAGAACATTTTGGGAAATTGTTGAAAAAGACACAGACCTTTGAAAGTGCTTAAATTTATATATTTCAAGCAAGAAAAGAAATGATAGTTCTTTTGATTCTCTGTGTTGTAATGGCAATTAACGCTGATGTGTGTGTTGATGCCTTTAATTTGAGTGTACTGGGCCTGGAAAATCTTTGAGAAATCCTTGAATTCAATGTTTAAGAAGGTTTTGGAGCCCCTCTTTTTGAAGAGCTCACATAATGAGGGAAGGAGAGTGAAAACGAAGTGAGGTACAGAGACAAGATATCAACCTGCAGATGGGGGACTGCTGTTTCTCCTCTCAGCTCCAATGATGTTACAGCTGCCATACTGATAGCTGTGATCACATTTCCACAACCTCAGGTGCCGAACGGCCTCTCTCCAGACCTGGTGATAAGTCCAGTCCAGCTGAAGGACGCTGGCTTTTACATCTGCAGGGTCAACTGTGGAGATGCTATAGAATTCAGCCAGTGGGCTCAGGTGGACGTCCTGAATGTCAACATGTTTTGCGGTAAGATATCACGGTCTGTTTTCTCTTTTCATTTGAACCACTTCTGTGATTTTACATATACTTGAGGTGTCTGCATTAGTTGCAGGACAGGCCACGTTTACACCTTCAGAATAAGTGTTTCCTCTGTGAATTGAACCTCCAACTCAGCAGGCATCTGTTTGTTGGATGTAGTAGATAATACGCTTACGATGCCTCCTCTCCTCCACCCACCAGGGCAGAGCTACCATTCCTTAGAAGGTCGGCTGAAGTTGGTGATCCAGCCTCAATCGCAGCGGCTAAATGTCGGGGAAAACCTGCAGCTGGAGTGTGGAGCGGTGGGACGGCCGATCCCTCGATACCAGTGGCACCGAAATGGAGTCCCGATCCCCAGCGCCACAAAGAGGAAACTCATGGTGAGGAGATTGTTGTTACAGAGGTTTTGTGATATTAAGGTCACAAATATCAATACCATTGTATATTTAGTAGAGTAAGGTAAACACAGGGCTTGAAATTGGTAAATATATGTATTGTTTTCAGATTTTTAAGAAATACCAATATGAACCCAGTGTTCAGATTTCAGGTTTGTTGGCACAATGGAGTCAAAGGTTTTTTGGAGAAGAAACTTGGGGTATCCCTTTTTATAATTCCATAACTGAATAAATACTAAAGAGTAGGAGGTTTTCAGTGTTAAAATGTAAAACATCAAATGAAAGTGAGTGCACAAGCAGAATATCCTCTGATAAAGTGTTTAGCTGGAAAGATTGATGGTAAAAACTTCAGAAAATACGCCAAATATGTTGGAAAAATGTGCATTGAGCCCTGATAATAACCCAGACTGCATCACACTGCAATGCCAAAACTTAATATATGATATATGATTCAGGAGAATTAATTGCCAACAAAAACTTTGAAACATTTCCATTGTAAATTTCTCCTGGTTTGGCCTTTTAGTTAGTTAAGTTATATTGTCTGGACTTTATTCTCTAAAGTGCTCCCAATGTTGCCATGCTCCCATTTGTCAGGAAGCATGGCTTAATATTAAAGTATCTGTGTGTTTCAGATTCCTCACGTGATGCAGGATCAGCACGGCAGGTACCGCTGTGAGATCAGCAGCAGCACCGAGCGACTGTGGACCAATGAAGTTGATGTCGTGATCGGTATGTCGCACTCTAGCCTGCATTTTTCGGCGACACTGTTATTACAGCCCAGTAAAACCAGCTCTCTTGTCATTACGTCTGAGTGATTATTTTGCTCTGTTCTTGGCTGAAAGCACCGAGGATATCTGTCCAGATTTCAGGGGCAATGGAGTGCTCTGAAGGTAGAGTTGAAAGGGCCGGTGCATGGTGTACATAATAACATCAGGGTTGCGATTAAGTGCATGGAAGTGTTAATCATAGCGATCGTTCATGTGGCTGCATGTGGGACGCAATCTGTATTATCATCACATTACCACTCATCACAGGGTTTGATCTCCAGGTTTCAAATGCATCATTGTTGATTTAACTAACATCATTACTCTCAACCAATTATACCTAACAGGGTGGCTGTATTCTGGATGTGTCTGTCAACAAATCCCATGAAAATACCACAACTACAATGAACTGATCCCACTAAGCTAATCATTTAATGTTGACTTTGCGTCATACTATAAGAAACACAAACACTATCCACTATAATAAAAACAGTATTGAGCCTTCAGGAGTCACACGTTCCACCGTTACGATGCAGCAACACAGCAACTGTAGTTTATTTTGAATAAGTCTCAAACACTGCTATAAATAAATGTGTATTTTTATAGCAGCTAAAACAAAGTCCCCAACAAAAGGCACCTATTACCTCCCTGAGTTAGACGGACTTGGTAGAGACACATTGTTGGTGTTGGCGTTTTCATGGGATTCATTTACAGCAAGTAAAATAACACACAATCTCATAATTTGATTATGATTAGCTGATTCGATCGATCCCATGATTACTGACCTTCTCTTTGACTGATCATGTCTTCCAGAATCAAAAGCATATGATATGAACTCTGATGTAAAATGTTCTTCTTACATGAAGCATTTGTGTTTCTGATTCCTAGACGATGTTTACGCCATCGGAGGAGGTAAGAGTGATTTATACACATCCATTCAAACACATATTTTCCACACACAGCTTGTGCTACGTGATCATTTGTTGTGTGTTTGCCGCCACATTGTAGGTTTAGGTTCCAGTGAATTTTTCCTCAACAGTATTCCGGAACAACTTTATGGTAAGTTTTAGCACATTTTTAAAATATGATGTTCTCAACTGTATGTGAATTAGTGATTGATATGGCTTGATGCAAGAGTTATGCTTTACGTGGACAGCGTAACTGATACATCTGACACTATTAGGATCTTTGTCATGAGTTCCCTTCTCACCACGAACACCAAATTTAAGATGTGAAACTTTTGCGTCACCCTTGTTGTCATTTACACGCGTAGACAGAATAACACTTTACAGCATAATGCCGCCCAGTATGCAACACATACAGATGGCAGCAAGTATACCCGACATCCGTGTCATCAGAAGGAAAAGTACCCAGCTTCACAAAGGTCTGATGTATCACATGACATCAAACAGCTATTAATATCATTGGGTTTTGTATTCAGCACAATAGGATCCATTTCCTTCCTGTCTACTTTACTTTGTTTTTCTGATCTGTTGCACCACTACCTGAATGACTGGTGCATCCGTCCCAAAAGTTGTAAATTAATGTAAAGTTCAGTTCTCTCTTTGCTACAACCATTCAAGTGTAACACACTGTATGTTGTATGCTTCATTGCTGCATGCAATTATGAGTTTAACAGTTCCGTTTACTCTCTCTCCCGCATCCCGTCCCAGCGACTGACAAAGTGGCCCTGCTGATCGGCAATCTATCGTACCAGAACCACCCGCAGCTCAAAGCTCCCATGGTGGACGTGTACGAACTCACCAACCTCCTGCGGCAGCTCAACTTCCAGGTGGTTTCGCTGCTGGACCTCACGGAGTCCGAGATGAGGAACGCCGTCGATGAGTTCCTGCTGCTGCTTCACAAGGGAGTCTACGGTATGTTGAGACTTTGCCAACCTGCTGGTTATAAATCCAGAAAAAACTCCCATCCCAAAGCATGACTCATGTCATTTTAGGTTTGAGAAAGGAATGATTTAAATACACACGTCCTTTTGTAGGTCTGCTGTACTACGCTGGTCATGGATATGAGAACTATGGAAACAGTTTCATGGTGCCGGTGGACGCACCAAATCCGTACCGCTCAGCCAACTGCTTGTGTGTGCAGAGCATCCTTAAACTGATGCAGGAGAAGGAGACGGGCCTCAATGTGTTTCTGCTGGACATGTGCAGGAAGAGGTGAGTCCTTGAGTCAGCAGGTCATTCCTATAACTTTTAGTCAATTAACTGTGATTTGACTCATGTTCACTCTCATATAGAGCAGTTTAAAATACATGTAGGTAAAATCAACCACAATTTATGAAATCTCATGGATTTTTTTAATTTCCCAGGAATATCCATGATGACAGCACTCCAAACATTGTCCTGAGGGTCACAGCCAACATCGTCTTTGGATATGCTACGTAAGTTTCGACATCAACTATCATCCAAAACTAAACTTATACACTTAACACAAAGTGTTACATTCTATATTTGGTTGTTCAGGTGCCAAGATGCCGAGGCCTTTGAGCTGAGCTCCAGCGGCTTCACCAACGGCGTTTTTATCAAGTTTCTGAAGAAGCGACTGCTGGACGATGAGAAGATCACCGTGGTGCTGGACAAAGTCGCAGAGGGTGAGAGAGCAGTAGAAACACAAGCTCTGCAACATGCACTGAAATGAATAATGAAGATTATCATCTCATGTAGTCTTATAGTCTCAAATCAGAAATATCATATCTGTGTTTGTGACTGAGAAGATTACTAGGTTACCATGAAGAATTATGATTACAGAATTAAAAGACCATTTTGCAGCATTTGATTACGAAACCTGACAGTCTTACAGTTACCGTGTTTCCCACAGGATGTGTTTCAATTTAATTTTAATAGAAAAGCAATAAAGTTAATGAATTGTATTGTCTTGAATTATTAATGACAAAATTGTATCTGTCTGCTTGGTGGGTAATGAAGTTTCCTTTCCAATGCACTATTAATGAAGGACAACGACATGAGGTTGCTTTAAGATGCACTTAATATTAATCAATGTTCAGGATTTTAACAAGATATGTCTTTAACATTAGTTAAATGCCCCTCACAGCTTTACAAATGGTTTTGGTCGGAGTAGCTCACGTGATGGAGTTTTGGATCATTTGTGAGGTGTTACAGCCAAGACTGGCTGTTGTTGCTGGTGCTGACGTGTAATTCATAATTTCTTGTGTGCAGACATGGGTCAGTTTGATGCTACGAAGGGGAAGCAGGCTCTGGAGATCCGCAGTAGTCTGTCAGAGAGGAGAGCTCTGACGGATCCTATTCTGCCCGGCGACAGCGCCGATCTCGCTCACGCTCACAGCCGCCAGTGGGCAAAGGCTCACGGTGAATTTAAAACTCTCTCTGCCATTTTTAAATAGTTGTTTGCACCTGCTGTTACTGTACTGGGAAGTTCCTGTTTGCTAGAATGTGGACTCACTCACATTACACACTTCAGATATGTGCTGGCTTCTCGGGGCAACCACACTGTTATTGGAGCTTTGCACCTGGCTGTAGGAGGGGAAAACACTCAGTTATCATCTCTTCCTTTATCATCAGATAATAAATATTTGCTTATGGAAAACAGAAGCAAATTACTTGCTGTAGTTTTGTTGTGGCTGTTACCAACCTGGTAGACTACCAAACTACCAAACAGTTCAGTAATAATTACAGTTTCAGTAAATGTGTTGACTGTTGAGGGTTAGTGGGGATGCACACTATTATGTCGATAGCTAATATATAACAGCAGAGATGTTCATTTCAGGCCAATCTGGTATTTCATTTGAAAGCCTTTATTGGCTAATACCTATGACTTGCTGACATTAGCGTGCATCCTAAAGGGTGCCCAGCTTCTGGATGCCCAGGCAAAGACAAAACACTGAAATTAAACAGATAAACAGACACAAAGTGGATGTGTCTCACGGTAAATCTATGAATGTGAGTGAGTCTTTCAGACGTGGTAACGGAGCATGAAAACCAGGTGCTGTGTCTTTAAGATACAACGATGTATGGTCGTTGAAATGTCTGTCTTTGTGTACGTTATTCCAGAGCTTCCTGAGAGCATGTGTCTCAACTTTGACTGCGGGGCTCAGATCAAGTTGGGCTTCGCAGCGGAGTTTTCCAACGTGCTCGTCATTTACACGCACATCGTTAAGAAGCCCGAGGACATGTCCTTCTGCCAGGCTCACGTCACCGACTTCTCACAGGTCAGCATGTGGTCATGAACACTGGTGATTAGGAAAAAGCAGATCATTTCTCAGAACCTTGTAGAGAAGGAGGATGACTTAATCAGAATCGGAACAAATACTTTACACGGCCACGTGTTGGGTTTCCTTACTGCAGGACCTCGATGTTGATCCTAAAGAGATGAACAGGGAGACACCGGAGGAGACGGGGATCTACTTCCTGTCCAGCAGCCTGCCGCAGCACTGTCTTTACACCAGAGTCAGCTCACTGCAGAAACTCAGGGTAACAAACTCTACATGACTTTGGAAAGCAGTATTACTAGAGCCACGTGACTACTCTATGCGAAATGAAAAAGTTAGGAGCAAAAAAATGATCTTTCCTTTTATCTGTGCTCAACACAGAATATCGGTTATTCTGTAACTCTCAGCAGTGTGTTTCTTAATACTGTTCCTCCTCTTACCTCACGTACATCAGGAGGAGCTGGTCTTCACCGTGTGCCTTCAGGGCACCTTCAATACCATGGATGACGATCCCGTCCACTGGTCCAAAAGCATCAACATCGGTAAGCCGCTGATCGCCAGACTGGACCTGCACCGGGCCATGAGGCGTAACAGCTGCCTGCAGACGTGCCTGATGCCCCACAGCCCGTCCCACAGCCCCTGTCACAGCCCCGGGCCTGAACACCGCCTCCACCTCCATCACGGGCTGCACCAAGCCCAGGACTACAGCCGCCTGTCACCACAGCACCACTATCTGGATGTGTACGAGCATCTGCAGGGTGCAGTGGGAGGCTGTGGGGATTCCTACTACAACAACCTCAGCCAGCCTCGCTGTGAAGCTGCATACGACTCGGTCGGAGGGCTTTCGAGCTCACCGGGCCGGCACAGCATCCCGATAGAGGCCACTGAGGACATCGCCGAGCTACAGACCGTGTTCATCAACAGTCTGCAGCTTCAGCAGCAGTAAAGCTCTGCTGGGTGTCATTAATACCTCTTAGAAGAGAAGCATTCAGTGTCTCATGTTGTATCTGAACGACTGCTGCTCTTTCTGTTACACTTTGTGGTTTGGAGAAGAAATTTTAATCAGAAGAGAAAGATTTTCATTTACTGATTTATTTTTTATGCCTAAACAATCTATATAAACAAACTGTCTTCATTTTCATGACTGATTAACTGATAAGTAAACAGACCTTAAAAGACCTTAAAGCACAACAGAATTTTATACTGTTTTATGTTGTTTATATGTGGCGGACCCTGCCACCTTTCAGCTTCAAACAGTGTTCTGGGGACCTTGTTGTCCCCTGAGAACAGCTTGTTTATTCAGTTATAGAAATGACACATAGTTCTGAGTTTGTATCATTACCTCATTAATATTGTACATTTTAAAATTCTGAGTTTAAATTTCTTCTCCAAAATTACATAGTGCCCCTTTAACAAGATTTTTTTTAGGATATAATATTCTTCATTGAGTAGCATTATTTGTCTCAACAAGCTGTATACTGACTTTTTTACTAGATTTTTTACTAGAGTTTTTAAAATAAATATTTGAAGAATTAAAAATTGCTTTTCATTAAACTGCCACATTTGCTTCATAAGATCTAATTGCTGCAAGCATGTTTTGCAGAGGCATAAATGTTTAATAATTCTGACTTTTGCTGAAAAGAAAAGAAATGGTGACGGTGAAAAACTTTTTATAAAGCTATAATTGTGCTTGTTTGGCTAAAATTGAAAGTATGAGCAAAATAAAGATACATTAAAGGAGGATTAGGATTTCAAAGTAGGAAGCAATCTGCTCTTTAAAAGCATTGTAAATATTTGTTCCTGTCAGTCTTGTACATTTGCAAGAGCTCCCTCTGCTGTACAGATACATATTTTAAAATGCAATTTACCAGAGGAGAGAAACTCATGGTTAAATACTCTGATCATAGACAATCAATCAGATTAAAAAACCTCAACCCACTGAGAGATTGTCCATAGATCTGTTATTATTCCAGCTGTCTCCTCAGGATGGCAGCTGAAAGTCTCTCTATTATGTCTCTGGACCTGCTGCTGCAGTGACCAGTGTCATCAGCTCCTCTTATGTCCTTGTTTAGCAGAGGTTTGTTCCCACCTCAGTGAACCGTTGAACTTTCCAAAAGAGTTCCACTGTCACAGCTAATCCTCCTGCTGGGGTTTAAATCAGTGTTTGCTTTATTATCCTCCACAGGTCCATGCTGCTACTTTTGAATGATGATGATAAATCACAGACTCAGAAACGACACAGTCTGCTGCACAATTGATCGACATTATTTATGTGGTCTGAGGTCCACAGCCACTCTCATTCATTGCAGTTAGTGTAACATGAGGTTACTATACCAGGGGTTCCCACAGGTCTGAAATGATTGAATCTGTGAACTTGAGGTAAAAAAAATGAAGGGCTTGGAAGTTTGTGTAAATGACTGGACATGGATCATTGAATGGGCTAAAATGTCTCCTCTCTTTTTAATTGTTGTCTCTGAGCTTCTGTAAAGCCTGCTGGTACTCAAAAATGATGTTGTAACAGTAAATCGTGTCTTAAACTATCCCACGTTCAGTCCTTGAAATTGAGGAAATGGGCCTGAAAAGTCGAATTTGAAACGTGTGGGAACCACTCTATAAGAATGTTAACTGTGCAGCTCCACGTCCTACTTTCCCCTGATCTTTACATGGGACAATGTAGCACATGCAGAATTAATCTCCTTACATAAGAAACCAGGAGTCCTGTGGCAGGATGTCCCACACAGAGACAGAGACAGCAAACTGCAGAAAACAGGAGAGGACAAAACTGGTTCAACTCTTGGCCCTTTGTTGAGAAATGCTGGAGGAAAGAGATGAAAAGAAAATAGCTTTAAAGACAATAACAATATGTACTTGTGTGGAGAGAAAGGTGAACAAGCACTAGAAAAGAAATGCCATACTTATTTTTTATGAATGGATCCGAGGATTGTGTGAGACGTGGCGAGAACTGTGTGTGCTTGAGTCATTGGAGCATTTTGTACATGTTTGCCTGCGCATCCACACATGAGGTTGTTTAGCTCTAAATATTATTCATGGGGGTGTTTCCAAAGCTATCACTCAAGCAAAAGAACATGGAACAGATACTCAAGCAAATGTGGGAAGACTCTTTGCTGTAATCGTCTCAAGTTAAATTTACTCTTGTAGAACGCTATCTGTAATCCACTCAAAACAAAACATCTGGTTGAAGATTATGTCCAATATAGCAGAATTGTTTGAAAAGGGGAGTAAATTACAGCAACAGCATTACAATGGAAAACATGCCACTCTGTGAAAAAAAGTGCAAAAAAACCAACCATTTATATCACTGAAATGCTACTGTCTAGGTCACTCCATCTTATGTAGTTTATTAGTTAGACATTACTGACAAAAAATGGACAAATATACTAAGTAAAATTGTATGTTAGTAGTGTCCACTCATGGTTATTTGCATGAGGGCAGGAAGGTCATGTGACCTTCAGCTGTCAGGTCCTCTCACATAACAGCATAGGACACCTTGCAGAAAGCTCCACAGTAGCAACAACACAGCACTCAGGTCTGAAATAATGTCCTCTGTTTAATGAAAGGACACGCGCAGATCAACATTTTGCTTCAAAGCACAGGATTATTTATTTATTTTTTTTGCCAAGGCAGGACACTGCAGCACAACACCGAGATATGAACCCCGTCTGAATGAATAATGGATGGAGTCGGCCACACACAGGCTGCAGGGTGATATCATGGCTGCGTCATTTGTGCAGCTGAGGGGGAGGAGGAGGAGAAGGAGGAGGAGGGAGAGAATGAGGAGGAGGAGGGCTGGTTAGACTATGCAGCAGCAGGCAGAGAGAGAGGGTAGAGAACGAGTGCCTGCAGAGGGGACAGAGGGATAATAATCATGACAGCCTCCTGGAAGCAGCTCTTTTTTCAGATCCTGCTTCTCGTCTTCTGCAGACACATCAATACAAGTAAATGACCATTTGGGTTTGATTTTGACTATGTGTGTGTGTTTGTGTTCCGACCTTATTCTGCCTTCTCTTTTTCCCACTAAATGATTTGCAACCTTGTGACGTTCAGAAGAAAAGTGTCACAGGATGTCCTCACCGTCATGCACTACTGTCTCTGCAGTGGTTTAGTTTAAGAATGCAGCTAGTTGATGTTTGTTGGTCTTATTTTGTCTTATTCTTGATCTCCCCCAAAAGTGTCACTGTCCAGATAGAAAATCCACAGTATTTATATCAGGATGGGGCACTGAAACTCAGAGCCGTCAATTATTTAAGGATTCAAAATAAAAACGCTCATAAAAAAGAAAAAATAAGAAGATAAAATATTTTTTTTATATATCGTTGTGATCAGAGGTATCACAGGTACTATAATGTAGACAAACTGATAATTCAGTTTAAAGCATTTTTTTTTTATAGCGGTACACATTTTGATTTAATATCTCATATATTTTATTAAAGAGTATTAAAAAGGACAGGTTTGTTGCTCATTTCTACAGGCTTAAGAAAATGAATTATGTATTTTTTATACAATAATACCACAGCGATTTTGGAACAGAAGGAAGCCTTTTCTTGGACTTACTTACTTACTTTTTCTCTTATTGTTGATTCCATACTTAATATGTGCCCAAAGAAATGCAATTGTTACAGCAGGGAACAAACAGTTTGGGAAACAATAACAAAAAAGTAGCAGTATGAGAGTAGGTGTGTACTAAGAGAAAAATTAATAGAATTAAATAAAAATATACTGAAATAGATAACAAAGATAATAGAAATGCTATATACAGTAGATGGATCTGTGTTGGCCTACATACAACTGTGCAAAGTTCACTTCAATGTGCAATGTGCATAGCACTTCCTGAACTAGACAATTCCCCGCCGGGGAATCGCGAGAGTGGGCTGTGCGCTTTGCCCTGTGACGAAAAAAAACTACGAAAGCTAAAGCAAAAGTTGGCTCCCACATATATAATTTGGACTTTTATCTACATTTTAAAGTTTGAATGGTGTGTATCGGTCAAAGTATGCCAGAGATGTCGATGTTTGAACTCTTCCTTTCGATCTTTTCACCTGGTCTCATTCACTTTGTGTGTGTGTGTTTGTGTGCATGTGACTGTGTGTGTGTGTGTGTGTGTGTGTGTGTGTGTGTCTCTCTGTCTATCTGTGTCTGTGTGTCTGCGACTTTTTTGACACCGTCCCATTCATTCCTTATGGGAAAGTTCACGCAGGTTTTCATGAAACATGAACGTTCTGGAAAACTGATTAATAGTCTGTGTGTGTCCGTCTGTGTGTGTGTGTCTGTGTGTGTGTGTGTGTATTTGTGTGTCTGCGACTTTTTTGACCTCGTCCCATTCATTCCTCATGGGAAAGTTTGTGAAGGTTTTCGCGACTTATGTTGCGAAAACATGAGTGTTCTCTCTCTGTCTGTCTGTGTTTGTGTGTGTGTGTGTGTGTGGCTGCGTGTGTGTGTGTGGATGTGAGTGTGTTTGTGTGTGTGTCGCAACTTACGTCACGAAAACATGAATGTTGTGGAAAACTGATTAATAATCTGTGTGTGTGTGTTTGCGACTTGTTTGACCTTGTCCTATTCATTCCTTATGGGAAGGTTTATGAAGGTTTTCGCAGCTCCCGTCGCGAAAACATTAATATACTCTGTCTGTCTGTGTGTGTGTTTTTTCTGCGTGTGTTTGTGTGCATGTGAGTGTGTGTATGTGTGCATGTGTGTCTGTCTGTCTGTCACTCTCTCTGTGGGCCCAGCTGATCTCGACGATCGGGCCAGAAAGGACACTCATTAAGTTTTGTGGTCCTAGCTTCAGAAATGTGGAAATACGAGCGAGTTTAAAAAAGGTGCAGTTTGGAAAATCCTCTCCCCGATTTACATTGGAGTGAATAGGACTGTTGAGAGCTACTCTTGTCGGCTAGAGACAGTTAATTCAAAAACCGTAAATCCTACCGATAAAGTAGACACATTGAGAGAAAGAAGACACGTGTGGCTACAACTCGCCGGGCGTGTTAGCGACCGAAAAAAAGGTAGGAGGATGAATAAGAAGAAGAGGCGCGGTGAATATCAATATATATGGACACCTATAGCTTTGCTATAGAGGTGTCCCACTATGGACACTTATAGCTTTGCTATAGAGGTGTCCATAGTGGGCTGGCGAGCACAGCCCACTAATTACACATACAGTGTATATAGTGTGTATTTGTTAGAATTTTCATGTTGGTTTTAGCTTGTATACATTCAATCTTCATCATTATGACTCAACAATAATGCTAAGCATCATCACTTTGTATGAACATGCCTCATGAATATTATCAATTCATATAAGGATTATAGATCAGATGAGCATAGAAACCGCCCAGTATGCCTTAACAACAATTAGAACCCTATGAACCACCGTACAACACCCCTACAACCATGATCCATCATTTTTTTTTGCATAATGCAGCCTGTTTTTACCACTAATGCTGTCAGCTAGTGTTACATCTTAATCATTAAAGGAGCAATTTGTAAGATATGGCCAGAGTTTTTATGAAGAGTAAAGTATGTTATCATGAAAAGACTGGGGAGAAACAACAGTGTTGAAGTTATGTCAAAGATGTCAATATTACATTGTCGAGATTTCTCCTTAAGTTAGCATGCTAACCAGCTAACCCCGGCCAGTCTTTTCTCCTTATACCACCACAGTAACAGGTGTTAGTCCAGTAGCTGCTCTAGTTTCAGCTGGGAGAGATATGCTATGCATTAGCGTAATAAGTTAACACAATAAACTCGGAGAATATCAGCAAATGAAATGCCTGTGCATCTATTTTCCTTACCCAACGTATGCTGTCTGAATGAAAGTTTCTGTCTTTAACTTAACTAAGACGAGCTAATATTCCTTGTTATCTCATCATAGAACAAACTTCACTCAAATCTACGTAAAACTAAGTGATACTCACCAAGGCAATCTTGTTTTTTCTTTCCACAATCAACTATGGTTCGTCATCCACAAAATCATAGTCGTGGTCAGAGCAGCTGTAAATCCCCTCCATACTGCTGCCCTGGTTGTCAAACTAACCTCCGTCGGTCTTGGAGACTGTGTTCAGTCCCAGTTTGGTGTCCAGCCTTATTCACGCTTTGGTTTTCAGATTAAGTTGACTGGTCCTGATCCAGACAAACTCTAGGGCCACTGGCACTTAGGCTAACTGAGCTCATTAGCTAATGGGAGCTAGTTACAGCCAGCCTAGCAAAGGCGTGCAAAGAGCAGCAGTTTTCTGGTGATATGCTAGCTCCTATGTTTTTGTAGCTACCTTTGAATTCTGGCTATAATCTACAGTTTACATGATATTACGATACAGGCTTGTGTGTATTAATATAAAGATTTTTTTTTCTTGTCAGAGACCCCTGGTCCGACGCCTCCGCCACTGGTTCCCGACAGCCCCCTGCCAACAGATGTCAGGAGTGCTGTTCTGAAAGGTAACTGTTTTCAAACATCAGTCCATTTAACTACATGTCACATTGATTTGTCTGTATATCCTGTCTTCTTTAAGGGCATTGTGAGTGTTTGAAATCCCTCTATGACTCTGCACACAGGTGAAAGTCACACTGAAAAAGTTGAATTGGTGAACCCTGTCAATCTGACATTGGAGTGTACCTGGGCCGGTAATCGCGACAAACAACCAAACATAACCGGGCTCTGGAGAAAAGATGGGGAGGTGATTGAGAACAGTCTCCTCACAGTGAAGCTGGAGAACGAGCAGTATAATCTCAGACGAGTGTACGTACATCATGTGTTCAGTATTCCTCCATCAGCTTCACAAAACAACAATAATTTGGGAATCCTTGAAAACGTTAGAATTAGAATGTGGTGCTTTCAAGGTCTGTGAGGTAAAATAACTTACTTTAATACTCACCTTCATTATACATTTTATATCAGTTCAGCCAGGTCAGGACACATTTTGAAGCATGAAACTTTTTAATGTTTTCTTTTCATTTGTCACCCCTCACAGCACAATAACATTTGATTAATGTGATGAAGTGAAGTCATTATTTTTGTGTATAAATATACAATATATGAGGCGCTGGAAAAGCTTGAAAATGTACCTTGAAAATGTTTGAAAAGTGCTTGAATTTGATCAAGGAAAAGGTGTAGCGACTCTGTTATAGGAATATGCTTCTATCAGCTGTTTGTTGTTTTCTCTGATGAATCAAATACATGCATGTGTACATCATTATTTATAATAATATTTAGTAATATGCATATTTTATTAGAATTTTTACAGATGATTATATTTTATACACATTCTCATTACTATTTCGAATAGGGATGCGCGTTATATATCAGACCAATAAATCATCAGCCTGATAATGGAAAATTTTAATCATTGGTTATTGGCAGATAATCAAAAAACCAAATTGCACCTGTAAATGTGATTTGCCAGCAGCCAAAAACACAGAAAGAAGGAAGACAAATGAAAGAATCACTTGTTGTGCACCATTCTTTTTTTAAAGTAACATCTATCTTTTGCTTTACAGGTTCAACATTGTGAACGAAGAAAGCCTTGGAAATTATTCATGCTTGTTTGGAAATGAAGCAAGAATAGACTTTGTTTTGGCAGGTACAGGTCACATCCTCTTCCAGCTAACATTTGTACTGCTGTCAGCTTACTGAGCCTCTGCTGTCTGTTCATTTTAACCATCACTATTTACACTGTGTAACTATGTTTGAATGGTGCAAAATGCAGCCTTCTGTCATTATTATTCTCTTTGTCCGTGTTGTCCACCAGCTCCACATATCGGTGAGGTGCGAGATAAGCCGATCATCGGCTACGTGGGGGACACTGCAGTGATTCTATGCAAAATGGAGGAAAGCAAACCAAAACCAAGCACCTGGAACTGGTACAGGAGAAATGGTACAAACAAGGTGGGTGAAGTGCTCAGAAGACATGGTTTTCGTAGTTTTAAGAGAGATTTGTGACATTTGATTTGAGACCATCAATGTTTGTTTTACATTCACCGTTACATTCTGTTATAGAATCACTGGAACACAAATGGTTTGATTTGAAACCCGAACACACTCGTGGTGTCAACACACAGGTGTTTTCACTTACTTTACTCATGAGATTTCTTCTATGCCTCGTGAGGCAGAATTTTTTCGGGACAGAAATTGAATATAACATTAATTATTACTTTTTCATTAGTGTATATTTACCTGGAACTAAGATTTGTTGAGTGTTTGTTACCTTAGAATTAACATTTTATATCTAAGGAGGGAGTGGGTCCTCTTCCAGGGGTGGTAAGTTGGTTTCAATTTGTAACCACACCTTTGTTTGCGATTTTACACATTGCATCTTCCATCCATACAGTTTGATGACTCTCCCTTAATGTATAGTTCCACACCTGAGCAGAGATGCCCAAAGATCAGCCGAAAAGTGACAATACTACTACTACAGTCATAATCTTGTCGTGCTAAATGTTAAGGTCAATATCTGAACACTTAACATTCAGTTATTTTCAAAAAGAGGGAAGTTGTTCAATGACAAGGCAAAAAGAATGAACTTTTTAATTGTAGCTTCTGAAAACCTAGAAAAATATTTTCTTTCTTTTTTTTAAATGACAGAGCTTAAAAGTAAAATCTCATCAATCATGTAACGGCTAGCTAATATATTATAATAAGAATATTTTCACCAAACAAACTGCAATAAGTGCCATCAAAGAGTTGTCATTTCTAGGTTTAAAATGTAATTCTATATTTCCTTTCACTGATAAAAGAGCAAAGCATTAACCTGTGTGTTAGTCGTGAACCCCCCACTTCCTGTGGAAAATTTGAGATCATACAGTTGACTTCTGGCATCACTGTGCTTTGTTTTTACCCCTGTCAGAAAGGAAGTGTGTTTGCTTTTTTTCTTTCTGGCAGCAACCTAAACCTCAACTTTACTTCTTCTATTACTGGTGGTGTTATGGTTTGTGAGCAGTGCTTACACTCTTGAAAATCTCTTCAGCATTCACACTGTGCTTTATTAATGACTTTCTGTTACTTCCAAGTGTTTGTTCCTGCAGTAACATGCAGCCTAAAAATACTTTCAATTTATTTCCTTTTTTAAACCCTCACATGCTGTATTCTACTTTTTTACTGTAAGAGAGCTGAGTAAAATGATTTTCTTAAAGGTCCCATATTAGTACAGTACATTAGTACAGTTCTTTTTAAACATAAATACTGTGTATTGTATGCACTGGCTGTAACTGCTCAGGCTTGTGAATAGGGATGCTCCGATCAGCATTTTTGGGAGCCGATCCGATCACCTATCACAGGAATCATAAATCTGCCGATACCGATACTGATCACCGATCACAGAATAGATGGGAGATTAATAATAATAATAATAATAATAATAATAATAATCCTCAATGTCCTGTATTTACAATCTAGCCTTGTGCACCACTTAAAGTGGTAAAACCATTTGTACTAAAATAGATAATAAATACAATCAAGATCTTTATGTACCACAATCAACTTTTTATTTGTGTAAACATTACATACCCTGTCAAGAGCAACAGATGAAATAAAATAAAATCAAGCTTTTTTCCATAAGCTTTGTTGTTATATCCCTCCACAGGGTTCTCCCCAGAAATGTGTAGTGTAGTGGCGCACGGTCAGCGGGGCGGTGGGGGGGAGAGAGATCGCTCGGCGGGGTGGAGATCGCTCCTCGTGGGCTCCTGTAGTTCATAAAACGGCACTGTCTCGTTAGTAGCTTGGTTTTGTGGCGTCGGACCTCGTCGAACACTTGTTCACTACGAGAAGACCGCAGCAGCCCACAAACACCTGCTATAAAGCAGCTAACATTAAAAATGACTATAGCGGCACAGCGCCGCTATTCCACCGTCTGGAGAGAAACATGCTCCACCTTTTACTGTCCCTGCTGTGAGGCTCCGGATGTCTAAACGATTCACTTACAGTCAGCTGAGTGACGGCTGTCTTTGGGATTTGTTGTGCCCGGGCTTGTTTCTCATACTTGCCGTATTCTGTTGTGTGGCGTGTTCTTAAATGCCGTCTCGGGTTAAAAAAAAAAATATAAATATATTTGTATGCGATCGGCTTCTCTGATCGGCACTTTCAGAGCCCACCGATCAACCTGTTACGGTCCATATCGGCCGATGACGATCGGCGGCCGATTGATCGGAACATCCCTACTTGTGAAAGCTGACCAATCAGAGCAGACTCGGCTTTTAAGGGACGGGTCCCTTAAAGAGACAGGCGCTGAAATAAGGTGTTCAGAAACAGAGGGTGAATAGTGGTGCTGCAACAATGAACTGTATAAGAAAAATTGTGTTATTAAAGGGTGTTAAAATGTTCTTATAGTCACACAAATGATGTATAAACGTTCAACCTGGCAATGAGCAAATGTGGGGTCTTTAATCCTAAAACCCTTGAGAACGCAATAGAAACGGCCACAATTGGGATGAGAAATGTATTTAATTTAACACATTTCTGACATGCAGCACTGATATCTGTCCCAGGAGCAGATTCTAACTGCTGCAGAGCCTCACCGGTATGAAATCGTAAATGATGGGGAGAAGACCAAACTGCTGGTGCACAACCTGACAGAGGCCGACTCCGGCTCGTACTACTGCTCTGCGGTGTACCCCATCGGCACCACGATGGGCCATGTGGAGCTGAAGGTAAGTAAATACATAGATTTATCTTGTAAACCTTTGGAGGGGCCCAATAGCTAGGTTAGGAACCACAAGACCAAAGTACCTGCACTGTACATACAGTAATAATAATGCATCAGTATTGAGCTAATGTAGTCATAATATAATGTCTAACGGTAATACGATAGGGTTTTGAATGCAGTGTGATTCTGTTACTGTTACTTGAAGGTCATCACCTTCTTCGAGCCTCTGAAGCCCTTCTTAGCCATCGTGGTGGAGGTGATCATCCTGGTCGCCGCCATTTTGCTCTACGAGAGGAGTCAGTCCAAGAAGAACTACACAGCAGGTAGTCAGACAGCACACGGATGTTCCTGTTCATGTCAATGTTTGTTGCAGTTATGTTGTCTTCTAACTAGAAATGATCTGACTAATTCGCAGGAAATGAGACGAATGACCAAAGTAACACACTGTGAGTACTCTGGGCAATGAGCTAGCTGTTCTTTTTTATGTTTTGATGCATGTATTTGCTGTTTTTCATGATACCTTTGTTTATGTCTTCATCAGGACGCAGGGAGAAAATAATGAATCAGAGGGAAGTTCTTCGATGAGACAACGGAAAGTTTGAATCCTTTCGACGGATCGCAGTTTCTTTAAAACTTCTTTGGATTAGTTTCAAATGACAGAGCTTAAAAGCAATATCTCACTGACTATTTTTGTGAATATGAAATCTAATACAATCTAAATATTTTCAGTAACCAACACTTAACAATAATTTCACCTGCAGCCTCTAACACACAATGTGACGGTGTTGTCACGATCCCCAAAAGAACAAAGCCTTCACTTGTTTTTTAAAGTCTTGAACCCCTCACTCTCTGTGGCAAAACAAAAACATCACTGCGTTCCTGTCAAAACGGAAGTGCATTTCCTTCTTTTTGGCAACACCTTCAACTCCTCCTCTACTTCTGTTTTTATGCATAATGGTTTTTTAGCAGTGCCTTACACTCTTACACTGTGCTTACAACAAGTTTTTATCACGTTTAAGTTTGTTCTTGCAGCAGTATGCGCCAAACATGCTGAATATTACCTTAATAGCATGTAATATCAAGATCATAAATGCAAATACTTCTGTGTCTCTTTTCATGTTAATGTAATAGAAGATGGTCACAAAGATCATATTGTCTGCTAACCACGACTTCAACTGTGTCTTTAGTTGTCAACCTGAATTTAATCTATAAAAGATGTACACTGTATATGTAAACGAGCAAAATTAAAACTATACAGGTCACTGTTACTGTGTTTGTTTTGGTTACAGCCAACTTGCATAGCACACTTTATCTTAGCTGGTATGGAAAGAGATGTATAGTAATGTCACTCCAGTCAGATCGAAGTTTTACATTTTTAAAATCTAGTGATTTAGACTTTGGAGACATCCTCCCTGATGTCTTAATCTCTGCTCAAGGCTATATTTGAAGCTACTAGCGCCAGCACTGCATTATGGGTAATGTAGTCTAGATATCTATGGTTCTGCTGCATCGATTTGGGACCTATTTTTATTTACTCCATAACGAGTCCATATTACTCGTTAAGAAATGTTGAAAGGATGCAACGCTAAATTTGTGAGCCACTTGAGTCACATAAGTAAAAAGTGGTCATAGGTTATGTTAAAAATGTTACATTTTCTGTAGGAAGCATCGACAAACACACTAGAGCATCAATTTGAAAAGTAGGGTTTTATTTTTTTTGCATAACTACAGTCTGCACAATAATAATAATAATAATATAATAATGATAATAAGAATGAGAGATGTGCATATAGTTTTTTCCAGGACTTTGTCACACAGCTGAAGACAAATGTTTCTTCTTACATTTTTTACAATCTGGCAAAGCTTCCTCATTTATGCCATGTTAGGCTCTTTAAAAGCTCTTTGTCTTGATTTCTCACATCGTTCAATGCCTTAAAAGAGCATAAACTCAAGGATTTATTTCCTCAAGACATTTCTTCAAAGAGGAAAATACTGATTCCTATGAACTCTATGGCTGGTTCATGAGGAACTGAACCAGGAGCTTGATGACGCTGTCGTTCAGACCCACCACCTCTCCGTCCTGCACACTCTCGTACAGTCGCAGGCTTTCAGTGCCCCACAGGAGGTTCTTTCTGGGGTTGTTGGCGTCGGTCTCCACAGAGAGGGCCACCGTGTTGAGCTGGTAGCAGAAGAAGGAGAAGAACTGGCCGTCTGTGATCACAGCCTGGGACACGAAAGGCCTGGTGACGTCCTCATAGTTCCAGAATCCTGAAAGAAGCGAAACAGAAGGTCCATTTGAACATTGTTAAAATATAAACATGTATTCGGCCAAATGCGGACAGTAAGGTATCAGCATATATTGAACACTGGATTGCTGAAATACAGTTGTTTTTTATCATATATTTATAAACCAGGATATCAACTCATATATTAAACATAACACAAAAGGACTCACCTTGGTACATGGCCTGGGCTCCCGTCCAGGCAAAGAGGCTGGCGAGTCCGTTGGCTCTGAGAAAGACCTCCACCTGATCTGACTGCTGCTGCCGTGCCATCCGGTCTCTGTGGTATCGGTCCGGCACCAGGTGGAACTGGGTGTGACCATAGCGTGCTGGGTCTGGTAGCTTAGAACCTGACAACGAGACCAAGAGGATGGAGTTCATTTACACACACAGAGCCCAGTGAAAACATGTTTCCATTTTTTATTTTATTTATTTTTTTTACAATAATATTTTCAAAATTCTCATCTCCGATTAACAGCAAATCATTAAATCTTTTTTTTATGTTACCATTTACGATAGACTGTCTTAGCTGGAAAAAAGTAAGTGCTGCAACAATAAATCGGTCGATCAGAGGAAAAAAAAAAAAAGGATGTCATCATTACTGATTCTAAAAAAAATTGAAGGGCATTTTGATATGTTTCTTTTTGACCAAAGAATTCAAAGTTTTAATCTTTTTTTTTTTTTTTTATTTGCACAGCAGCTGCATATTTAGGACCATGTTACTAATCTAAGCAGGACATCACTTTGAACATGCGGTATACAAGAAAATGTGTTAGCCAAGTGGGAATGTTCTCTGAGAACAACAACCATCTCATACTCTCTGACTTGAAGAAAAGTACATTACTTCAAGTACAGAGTTTTTCATTCATATGAATGAACTATCAACATCTGCATGATGGAGTCCCCTACTGACAATAAGAGGTAACTGAACAATAACATGTGGCCGGTACACAACACGCTAAATCAGTCAGTGGATGGGACTGATCGGTTCCATTTTACATTACCTGTGAAGATGTTGTTGACATACTGTCTTCTGAACATAGGCATAAGGTTGGGAGCTAATGTGATCTCTGGAACTTCTGCATCATAGCTGGCCTCCAGAGGGGCAAACTACGAGATTTAAAATAAAAAGACAAAAAATGATTGGCACAAAAGCGACATGAATGACTTTAAACAGAAACAGTTACTGATACTGATACTTTCTCTCTCTTCTGTGAGATACATCATAGAAGTCTGTCAAGGTCAAGTTCTGGAACAATTCATAACATTTCTAAGCATTTGTTCAAACTATTTGTGTCCTTAAATAATGTGCTATAATTTTGAACAAAAGAATGAAACATATAGATCACTTGGCGCAACCCATCTTCATAAGGACTTTAAGGATTAAAAAATACAATGAGATTTTCTTCTACATTAACTCCAAATGAGTTCTACCTCTGGCAGCTGTTGAGTTATCCTGATCTGAGTGTGCGGGTGGTCATCGATCTGGAACTTGGTTGGCTCTATCCGGCCTCTTCGATGCCCCCTCGGGATGATTCTCTCTCCTCTGCTCCAGTAAAAGTTGACCTGGGGATTAATATCTGACAGAGAAACACAAACAATGTAAGCTTGCAGCAGTAAACGTCTGGCATTTCTGCTGGACACGTTTCTAATTCTAATCGATTTTTTTGCTGATAAACTAAACTGTTAATAAGATGCATCTATTCAACACTAAACTCAAAGGACCTATGAATGCTGTGAGGTAATTACACCAACAGTAACCATGTCACATTGATGATGTAGATAAGTTGAATCACAAGAATATCAAGAAGCTGCTCTACTTTGATCTGTTGTTACTCAGTGGAAACAATCATAAAAACATGTTTAATGCTCCATATAACTAACTAACCAGCCACATGCACAGTATGACCTAAAATGCAGTTTTCAAGAAGCAAAAGGTCTTGAAATTATGGCTTTATAAGGCAAAACTGGATGACAAGGCAGCTAAATACACCACAATCACTCGTCCATACCTAGGCTGCAGAGGGGGAACAGTGGGTTGTATTTGGCCAGACTGTAGGTGAGACCGGACACCAGGTTTCTCAGTAAAGGTCCGACCGTGTGCTCCTGTTCCCTGTACAGGAAAGGTCTGCGTTTCTTTTGGTACCAGTGCTCCTGTAAAATCACACGACTGATCAGGGAGCGGATGTCCGCGAACGCCTCATCTTCTATCCCGGGTACTGTGGTTTGAGCTGCGGCTGGTGGCGAGCCCTCCTCCGCCCCGGCGTGCTCCTGGCCCAGGGTGAATTTTTCAGGCAAGCCCGGGATATATGCGGTCTTGGTAAAGTGCTGGTACCATCTGTCTGCGTCCCGTGCGAAAGTCTGAGGGTAAACCACAAATTTCTCCCGCTGGATACGAGTGATGAGGGCGAGCTTCTCCTCCACCGGAGACGCACATACCTTTTGCACATGTTCCTCCACCTGTCGCCGCAGGGCAGATTTGCTTTTAGCCGTGAGAGAGGGGACGATGGGGGGGTACGCGGGGTCCTTGGCCGCAGCCTCGGTCTGGACAAGCCTCTGGTTTCTAAAAGGAGGCAGGTTTTTGGGGAACAGCAAGGGCAGCCGTGTGCGGGCCGCCATGTTTCTCGTGTGGCTTCAACTTCCGATCCGTTGACATATGAACCAGCAGCCGCTCACACGAGCGTCCTCTACTGTGCGGGAAGGCATAACAAAAATTTAATTAATGACATTTTCGACCATGTTTCTGTCTAAGGATCTACCCCCATGTAGGAACTAGGACACTAAAGGCAAATTATTCTAGTTTATTTCAGTTAAAGGCCGTTTAAAACACGATTTACTATCACGTAGCTAATATTAGCACCATAGCTAGCATCGGAGAACGTTGAGGCTCTTGAAGCGACCCTGAAGCCTGTTTATAATGCCGCCTTTGGACGCACTCAAAAATGTCGTAAATTTGAGATTAGCACAACATTAATACTGGAAATAATACGTTTTAAAGAACCTAAATGTTCACGTATATGCGATAAAGTGAGGCGACGATCAGCCATGGAGTAAAACCAAACACTCTATGGCAAAAGCGTCAACTTTTGGCCCATTAATTTACGTTACAGTTAAATATTTTTCCGCCAGATCACGACACCGTGGACCAAACTACCCCTTTTTAGATTTATTTTTTGATAAAACAATAACTTAATACGTTTTAACGGTGTTCCATTTTTCAGTAGCCTATTGTAATCGGAGAAACTTATTTGAGACATTATTCAGGACGGGGCAGGTAAACGTTACACGGGGTTACGTGAAGGCGACATTAACATACGGTACAGAGTTTGGTCTGTGAACGAGACTGCTGGACTGTGCACTGCTGTGTCAAAACCTGACCTACTATAGCTAGGTAGCTAGCTATGTCTTTGCGACAGCTTTTGCGGACGGGGTTGGTCGGGACCAGAACGGCTCACCTCAGTCGTTTGCACCGTGTGTGTGGAGCCGAGGTAGCTGCTCTAAATATAACCTGTCTTGCTCTCTTTCTCATGAACATTTCCTTTTCGTTAGCTGCAGCAGACAACAACTATCCTGCTGCGAGCCCTGGTGGTGGCTGTGGGAAACCTGCACAGCCCCACCACCAAGAGGTTCGGTTCACTGTGGACCCTCATGGGCTGTTTTTGACATGTGTTGTTTACATGCTAGCAGCAGATATCAGCTCAGAGCTTTTATTTTCTCTTCCTCTGTGTCATGTGTCAGAGAACCCTGTGCACCAAAAGTGACGAGGTGAGGCTGGCAGAGGAGGCCAGCAAAAAGTATGGCTCCCCAGCCCCAACCATCTTCTCCAAAGTGATTGACAAAAGCATCCCAGCAGATATCATTTATGAAGATGAGAAGGTAAACAAACAACAACAGTCTTCAAAACATGTCGGGGACAGTGACATTTGCCCCATTTCACGTGGAGTCTGTCTAGAGATAAACAAAACATATTCTTGATAAGAGGACTCAGATTGAATATGTGCAAATCAACACTTCATACATGTTGTTTTTGTGTGTTTATCAGTGTTTGGCTTTCAGAGATATCAGCCCGCAGGCCCCGGTTCACTTCCTGGTCATTCCAAGGGTCCCTATTCCAAGAATAAGTGAGGCCAAAGATGATGACGCTGAGGTAAATTCACTCATCCATAATCTATACCTGCTGATCCATGTCCATCCATCAACATGTCTCGCTGCAGTCCTCAATCTAATATTGAAGTGTTGCAGTAACGGCAAGTCACCACCAGTTCAATTATAATCTTTTTTTTTTTTTTTTTTTTTT
>CAEMYA010000092.1:5543633-5565580 GCA_903131615.1 Diplodus sargus
TTTTTATCTTATAGCTCTTAGGACATTTGTTGGTTGTTGCCAAAAATGTGGCGAAGCAAGAATCTCTAAATGAGGGCTACAGAGTGGGTAAGTTATTTGATTTAGTTAATGACCATTGGCACATAATACAAGCTGTTTTATTTACTTACACACTGAGTTATGGGTATGTTTTCTGTCCTCCGCAGTGATCAATGATGGAAAGCACGGTGCTCAGTCAGTTTACCACCTTCACATCCACGTTCTGGGTGGAAGACAGATGACATGGCCGCCGGGATAATGGGTTCATCCTCGTGATAATGTGTCTGTCAGTCTTTTCTGTCTCTTTGCCTTTTCAGGCTGCTTTTATGCGTTTAATCCCGCGAGCGTGACATGATGTATGATGGGTGTCGTTCATCCAGACGCATATATTCTCTAAAACAAAAATACTCACTTCACCACACAGAGCATGACTTGTAAATATGTTGATCTTGAGTAAAGACTTTATGTTGGATACGGCTTCAAATAAAGACACTATTTTGGTCTATTATGGAGAGCTTGTGAACTCAATTCAGTTCTTTAATCTGATTCTTTTCAGCAGATAAAACAACTGCAAGTTGTACAATTCAAGGATGAGCTCAATCTAGAGAGCAAAAGGACTTTTTAGAAGCTTGATTCCCCTCAGAAAAAAATTGATATTACACTCTTTTTATGCACATGTCGCATTACATTTTCAACTCATTATGTAGAAAACAAGGATGAATTCACACACATGACTGCCGCTAAGTTTAGAGACGTGATGTTTCTGTCGTAGACCTGTTCTGGTATCAAATCCTCAATGTGAAACCACACACCTTACGATACCTGAGCCGAACAAATACCAGTCATCGTAGACAATTATCACATCGGTAACAGATTAAAACATCCTGAAAATGAAACAAACAATAAATGCCAAACAGAATCAATAAAACATAGATGTATATCAAGTAACTCCATGTGGAAACTTTAAAACTAGATGGAACACTTTTTATTTAGAGTATTAACACTCTTGAGGTATGTTTGTTCTTAATCAATACGCGTTTATACCCCCCTCTGATAATAATTAAGCAAGAAATCTGATGATGATTAAAGGGACATATTCATCTTTCCTGCAGTGCTATTTATCCATCTAGATTGTTTTAGTGTGAGTTGCCTGCCTTTTCTCAGACACTATGTAACTAGATGGCACTAAAAATACATAAATGCAACAGCCATGTCTCTTTCTAGAAGTCATGACCCGGTTACTTGAGGTGAGCTTGGTATGAGCAACTTCATGTGGAAAGTAATCCCTCTCTACCGAATTACACAATATCCATGTGCAGAAGAAAGCTGCATCTCTCTCATGAAAGGGCTCCAGTGCATTGGAGTAGCACTTTAATCATGATCAAACAGCTAAATATAGACATAAACAATGCTATTACTTGCAGCAGAACAGGAACCAAAAATGAAACCAACAGAGACGCACGCGGAACAAAAGCTGATGCACGCTTCCCTCTGCAATGTGATATGAAAAAGAATAGTTCCTGCGTGAATGTGCTCTCAACAAGGTCCTCGTGTTACCTTAAGAAATGTGTAACGGGTCTTGATCTCTGTAAAGTGACACCGCTGTTGGAGTTCTTTTAAATGTATTTTTTGGCACTTTTAGAAACTGCGCCCTTTCTCGTTCCATTTTATTCGAGAGATGACACAGTCTCTGCGCGCCACATTTCCAGCACTCGGCAACTAAGAGCGATCTATCAATCAATCTACCATCAACCTGACAATCTAAAGGGATAAACAGCACTAACAGGTAAGAGAATACAAATGTTTTTTTGGGTGAACTGTCCCTTTTAAAGTATATAAATAAACATGGTATTGAAAAATATTTGTGAAAAACTGAATGAAATTCAGAGGAAAAATCTTTAATCTTCACACTGTGAACCCTGTTTTTAA
Source organism: Diplodus sargus (assembly GCA_903131615.1). Lineage (NCBI taxonomy): Eukaryota > Metazoa > Chordata > Actinopteri > Spariformes > Sparidae > Diplodus > Diplodus sargus. The sequence continues at coordinate 5,545,581 of CAEMYA010000092.1, forward strand.
GGCACACAGCATATTTCTCACATGCAGCAGGTGATTTAGAAATGCTGTGCTCTTAAAAAAGTCCTTGAGCTGCATCACTTCATTGCCAACCCTGCATATATTAAACCATAGCGTGTCACATGTATTCTATACTGTAGGTTGTCAGTGTGGAGGGGGAAAAAAATGGGGAAGCCCCACTCACTGGTCTGTCTGAGCAGATTTGCACAGGCTCATTACGCAGTCGTTTCAAGGCAAATAGGCTGATTGAATACTGGGCTTCCTGGGTGAAAAGATTACACTCTTGATTACTTAGAGTCCTAATGATGAAAGATCGAGAGGAAGAGCAGCTGAGATTATGGAACGACCTTTTGTCTGCGACTGTCAGGGTGTGACTCTTCGCAGGGTGTGCCTGGGCTTTGACAAAAGTTTTAATCAAAGAGACCGGCGTTCGGGCCGTCCTCACAATGTGACGAATGATTTAATCACGTAGATCAGTTTATCAGTGTTTAATCAGTGAGCTCACTGCCACGAAGAAGCGAAGACCCCTAATCGTACGAAGACAATGTAACAAATAAAAGTAAGATCATTTGTACATTTGTTGTCTTGTACATCAGTGGCATTATCTCAGCTCTTATCTCCCTAATAAAACCCTCTTGCCTTCTACCTCTATACTGAGCATTGCTGACATCGATCGAATCCCCCGTAGGTGGCATGTGCCCAGATGTTAGATCAGTGAGGGTCGGGTGACGGGGACAGATGTGGTGTGACTGGGTGGTGTGACTCATTGACTGTGACTATGAGGTAACTAGAGGTCATTTAAGGAATGTGGTTGAACTTTCCCTTTCATTGACTTCAAAAGTCAGATACACACTACTTTGCAGAAAAGAGGAAACAAGGTCTGTTTATTGATTTATTGAGGAGAATACAGAGTTCGATTTTCGGTCGCTGATCATCGTCCCTTGCTGATTTCTCTTATGCAACATTGAGGTTAAAGGTGTCTCCGGCACTGTCAGAAAAATGTTATTTCTTGAGAGTTGCACAAGTTTTGTCCAGCTGTTAAATAACGTTTTTTTATGGGTCAAAGTCTCATCTATTCTCATAAACCTGAGACGGTGTATCTAGGTTTATCATAAGTCCCTCGCAGGCCTCATTGTGCTTGCGTCTGATAAAGACGGTTGATTTGGGGATAATAAAACCCCCCCTGCAGCCTAGTTAAGCTTTATAGGATCCTGAGATCTTTATATGGGTAGATGTTTGGACTGTCGCCAGTGCCAACAGTTGTCAGCAATTTTAATTACTGTAAACAAACAGAGTCAGCTGCAGTCTGTATGTGTGTCAGGTTCCAGGTCTTCTTCACCTCGGGCAGCCCTAACCTTCGGTCAGAGTTGTCTGTGGATCCTTAACAGGTCGTGGCAGCCCGTGATCGCGGTGATTGCGTAAGTCTCTGTCGCTCTTGATGAGGCGTGAGTGCAGGGGGAGCCTGGTGTGTGTTCTGATGCAAGGCCCCTATAGGCTGATATTTTCTACAAGGGGCAAAAGGCACCGGGCAAAGGTTGAGTCCAGTCTTTCCTGACAGCTATTGTCAAGTTGATGCACATCAGCTCTGTCCCAGGCGAAGGTAGCTATCATTTACAAAGTGTTTTCATGTTGTGTTGCAGCGTAAACAGACTTCTGTAGGGTTGTATTTTGTTGTCATGAACTTCCATAAGGACTGCACGTGTTGTATAAGGATTTTCACACAGAAAGCTGTTTGTGCTTTGATTCATTGCAGCTCATTTTCTGTGTCAGATGACTCTTTAATTATCATGACTCAAAGTACTTTGCCACGGACACTTAGAGTGGATTAACATGCTGACAGACGCAGACTGTGTTCAGCAGCCTACAGGGATGTTCTGCGCGGCGTTTGAGACAAACACATGACTTAGAGATGGATAGCCTGTAGCCCCCATTTGATGTGAGCAGGCTCCTCGACTTTCACTGTTGGCTCAACAGAGCCATCAGAGTCAGTCATCTGCTCCTCCGCTGTGATTGGCTCGAGCTAAAAGCTAAACACACGGCTACGAGCATGAGTTGGTGTCTCCTGGATGTCATCTTTACAAACCGAGACTTTTCCTGTGGATTTTCAGTTCTTCCCGTGGGACTTCTCCTCATGTTTTACTAGAACATACAACTTAAGTTTTTTTCAGAGGTAACGTCTCCTTTCTCTAGACTGAAATGTGCTTTTTTTGCGGTGCTTCAATCTAAAACTGTGTAATCCAGAGCAAAGACTTTGCCACTTCATATTACCACACTGCAGTTTTGTAAGTCTTGTGAACTTTGGTCCACAGAAATCTTGACCAAAGTTATCTGAAAAAATCAGAGGTCAGCCTGGGACTCTGCTTGATGAGCAGATCTTAATCTACTACGATTCAGTGAATGTGTCACTAGTTTATGCTCTAGCCTTGAATCTCTACAGATATGTTGAACTGATTGATTACTTTTGGCAGTGTTGTTATCTGAAGGCACAACTTCGTCACCACAGCGGACGTTTCAGTAGTTGTCTAGGGATGTGAAACACACACACTAGATGGCATTATTTCGCTGACTGCAGTACATGTGCACGACATGAGGAGGACACATTATTGAATATCTGAGTTAAGTTGCCATTTAGTCTTTTCGTGTGATTATTTGGCTCAGAGGTTCTGGCAGTGTGAGGCAAAGAGAATAAATCCTGTCCCAATGCTTTCTGGCACAAGTTTCAAAGTTTCGACACTGAGGCTGCTGCTCTGCGTGATAACTAGCGATGGCACTCATTGGCTCTGACCTGTTGCAATAACTTTGGTCAATGTCGGTCCCATATAAATGAGCTGTTTCATAATAGATGATCTTATCTCTGCGTAGGACCCTCTGTGGAGGACATCTGGAGTGTTTTACTTCACGTCCGTTCAAGATTTTCTCTGTTTTTCCAGGTAACACAAGATGAGCCTCCAAGAAGATTCGATTCAGAATAACGGTGTTGAAGTCATGGATGTTAATTGTGAGAGGTATGTAAGCTGTAAAATGATGCGTGTCCCGAAGTGGAAAACAAATCTTTTACCATTTTCAAGTTGATTATTGTGCATATAGCTCATTGGTGCCCACTCAATGACTTCCACAGCCTCTCCGGTCAAAAGCCACAGACTCTGTCAGACTCCACAAACCCAGAGATCCACTCCCCTCTCATCCTCAACGGAGATGCCACTACAGCTGAGCTCAGTGCAGTTTCAGCATCAGAGGACCAGGAGACTCATTCTTCCAGTGATACAGAGGCACTGGCCGAACCTGACACAACTCCAGAGCTGGATGAAGCTCTTGCAGAACTTTCCCTAGGTAAGAGTCTGAAGTTTAACATCAGGAGCGAGGGAGAATCTGGAAAGCTTTTGAACAATACAAACTGCGTTGGTTTTTTTTTGGTTTTCTGACTCTAGAGCAACGGCTCCCAGGGCCGTAAGGCAAATCTGAGGGTTTGTCAGACAAGAAATGTTACAATTTAAATTTTGTTTATTTTTCTGGACGTCTTTTATTGTGAAATTCTGCATAGTCTTGCATCTTCACTTCAGGCTTCTAGAAATACTCAAACGACACAGTCTTAGATGGCAGCTTCACATGCAGAAACATACCAAAGGGTTGTCAATAGACATGATAAAAGATAAAAAAGGCCATAAAATCCACTTTATGAGCACACTATGAACACTAGAGTTTGTCAAATACAGTAAATCCTCTAAAACAACATTCAGAAAGCCTGTTGTGGCAATAAAATACGGAAATATAAAAAGTTTAAATGTAATGATTGTTACGTCAAACAAAGTTATAAAATGGGGTTTCCTGGAAATCTTTGTGGACCGAACTGATTAATGATCTGACAGATTTTCCCAAAGTTCAAGCTTCCTCTGAACAAACAGGAAACCGGCGTTAAGAAGGTAAGACTGGCGTGATATAATCCGCTTGGTGCCAGCACAAACCCTGAAGCAGCATTCTGGAGGGGGCTGCTGGTGTGGTGCGAGCCTCAAATGACACCAGAGCACAGATGAGTGCAGTCATTTAAAAAACAAAGACAATAGCAAATGTTTTTTGACTTTTAGTGATAGAAAACCACTTTGGATAATTAATCTTCCTGTTCCTTTAAAAAGAACGAGAGAACGTCCCTCGCTCTGAGCTGCAGGCTCTCAAACACTCACAATGTTTTCAGTCACTGAATTTTAAAGAAAGAACAGTGTATGACTGTGTGTGTGTTGCGCAAACATTTGTTGATAATATATACAAGGAAGATGAAATAGGTCAAAGAATATTACATTGGGTTGGCGGAAGCAATTAAATGTAGAGAAAGAGCGCGTGGTATTCAGAAAATTAAATCTCGGAAAAAGCCCTGTGGGCATTTTCAGATCCAGTTTAGATCTGTTGAGTACAACTCACATGATTCACCACCAGGAAATGATGCACCTAAAGCTGTTTGCACGTCTTTGTGCATAAATTGACAGAGATGTGTGACCTGAAAACACAGAAATAACTGCAGTTCTCTGAAGTTTGGAAATTAGGCTTTACCTCAAAGTGACACACTTAGAGCCACAAGCGTCACTGTGAAAAGGAAGCAGCGCCTGAGCTCAGAGAGCTGTGACAGTAGATAAAATGCCTGAGGGCTAAAGCGCTGCCGGCAGCATGCCGACAGCGAGATAAAACAGAAGCACAAACAGAGTTAAAGACAGGAACAAAAGGATCAATACCATCCCAGAAGTGCAGGCGGGGTGATGGCAGGAGCATGAAAAAAATAACGTACAATTAAAAGTAGTAAAAGCAAATAATCAAAGGGAATTTCAGCCTTACAGCATCATTTGTGTTTGTTCTCAAATAAAGCCTGTTGTACTTCATTATAATAATATAACTTTACCTACCTGAACCTGATCGGCAGGTAAACATCGTCAGTCCCCAGCTTCCTGTTTTGTCTCAGGTAACAGCTTAGCTCTTCCTCTGTTCACTGCACAATTAGCAACTCGAGTCAGTGATGGCGGCTAAACGCAGCTGCCCCTGTTTTCCCGACACAGAAGAGCCCAAGGCGGTTCCCCTTTCGGCGGCGAACGTGGCGACGACTTTAACCCCAGCTGACCAGCTGTGGAGCACCAGCAGCGACAAGGCGGTCAGGCTGAGGATGGAGGGCTCAGGCCCGGCCTCGGCAACTCCCATCACCATCCATCAGATGTTCCTGGAGACGGTGGAGAAGTACGGGGATCATACAGCCTTGGCTTCCAAACAAGAGGGCCAGTGGGTGACCATGACATGGAGGCAATACTATGAGCAGTGCCGGGCAGCTGCTAAAAGTTTTCTCAAGGTTTGTTTGCAAATTGACTTGTTCTGCAAGAGTATTCTATTACTACTAAGGAAATATTTGAGCAGTGACACAGTTGTATGCCTCTCTGCGACTTTGGGACTTTGAGTTATGTTTTCGGGTTGACCCTTTAAACCAAACGGGGAGAAGCAATGCTGTATACTGTCGATTATACTGTACATGAATTACTTCCCTTCTCTGATGTGAGGACAGGCTGTTGGTAACTAACACTTGGGTGTGTGAAATTCACAGCTTGTGTTACCTCTCCTGTTTCATGAACGTGTTTGTGGGTCAAGAGTAACAGAGGCTCTTTGCCGCAGTGTCAGTAAAGACACATATTCTGTACTCTTGTAGTTGGGGCTGGAGCGTTACCATGGCGTGGGGATTCTGGGATTCAACTCCCCCGAGTGGTTCATCGCAGACATCGGCAGCATCCTCGCCGGGTAAGATCACATTTACTGATCTTCAGCTGCTGCACATTGTTTCACCAGCGGGTGCACATTTATCTCCGTCCATGTTTATCTCAAAGTCCAATCTATGTGTCTCTGCCAACACCTCTTTGTGTTGTAACAGTGTAAAGTCTCAGGAAACATGACACAGGTGTGAGGTTCACCACCCTGGTTGTTTTGTAGAAAAGGAAGGACACAACAAAACGCATTGTCCCCAAAGTACCCCAGAATGTTGCTTTTGCGCTGAAACTTTAGTGTTTGTATTGAGATGCAGTAAACCAGTTTGAATGATTAATGCAGAAACTGTGTGCTCTCCCCTCTGGTTGTCGATGTTTCCGAGTACTTTCAATTTTAGATGTGTTGCTTTAGGTAGGTAGTAATTTCTGCTCAGTCAAAAGAAATGATCTCTATTTATCTAGTATAGTGTGTGATTATGAGTCAATTGTTGATACAAAATGGAGCAACAATCCACAGCAGGTCAACTTTTTAATTCTCCTGTGTCTGATTTGTGCCGTAGTGGTCTAGGAACTGGAATTTACACAACCAACTCTCCTGAAGCTTGTCAGTATGTGGCCGCCAACTGTGAGGCCAACGTCTTGGTTGTGGAGAACCAGAAACAGCTCGACAAAATCCTGCAGGTCAGGAGCTTCTTCACAGCACCAGCCCTCAGTGTGCCCCGGATCACTATTGGCAAAGAAAAATCTGTCCTCACATGACTTGAATTTGTTAAATGTGTCTTTCCCAACAGGTTAAAGATCATCTACCTCATCTGAAAGCAATCGTCCAGTATAAAGGGGAGCTGCAACAGAAAGAACCCTTCCTGTATACAGTACGTTCACTCGGCAGACATATTGATTACACTCATACATGACATCTCATAGTTTACTGTACTCTTACTCTAAATGATGAACATAATCTGTGTGTCTCTGCAGTGGGCAGAGTTCATGAAGCTGGGAGAGGACGTGCCTGAGGAGCGGCTGGATAACATGATCGACAGTCTTCGGGCCAACGAGTGCTGTACTCTCATCTATACCTCTGGAACCACTGGCAACCCCAAAGGAGTCATGCTGAGCCATGACAATGTGAGTTATCCATACAAGATACTTCCCTTTTATTAGACTGCAACACAATTGAACTGCTTCAGGGCTGCAACTCATCTGCAAAATATTGTTCTGATTTATCGTTTAGCTTATTTCTAAGAAAAAAGGAAAAACTGTGATGAAACTGCTCATCACAACTGCAAAATTGAATCGAAATGTCTTGTTCCGTTTCACTAAAACTAAAAAATAATAATGATAATAATAAATTAATAAAAATACATTTATAATGGCATATGATTAAGAGGAATGCTTGTGCTTGGAAAACGGTTGAAACAATCAATCGATTACTGAGCTGCAGTTGTGGCCTCGTCTACGCTGCTTAATCGGTGGCTGATTGTCCTGAAATAGATGAAGATTCACTTGAACTGCAGAACCATGCTACCTTTGGCTTAACCAGAAAGTTTTATAAGATCTGGCAGCCTTACTGCACTTTTGAAATGTTTGCATTATTATTATTATTATTTGTGTCCCATTCATCCAGCTAATGTATTTTCCCCTTTATCCACTGTTGTCTTCTTTAAGGGCTCACTTTGTCACTTTGGCAGCTTATAAAAACTTACTTCAGGGCTCTTTACGCTGTTTCAGGGTTCCCACAATTTCTTATCTCTTAGGGACGTTTTAAAGGACTTTCCAGGCCGGATTAAGGCCAGGTTAACTGTTACACTCTGAGGATTGTTTAGAACGAGAACAAGCAGATTTTAAAGCTTGTTTAACCGCTTAATTGTGCTTTTCTCTCTAATTTAAAAATCCAAGAAAACATTGAATTACAAAAATTCTTCTCCTACTTTTACACCTGCAGGTGACATGGACAGCCCGCACCGCCGTCGCCGTGGTAAATATTAAACCTGCCGAGGAGGCGGTGGTCAGTTACCTGCCGCTCAGCCACGCAGCGGCCCAGATGTTCGACATGTGGATGTGTATTTCTTATGCCATAACGACCTACTTTGCAGAACCGGACGCCCTTAAGGTAAGAGTGCATTTGTTGTATAAACCTTAACATCAATAATGAAAGTTTTTTCACCTTTGACCCTGATCCTCATCCATCTTTATAGGGCTCCTTAGGAACCACACTGAAAGAGGTGCGTCCCACATGTTTCCTCGGAGTTCCACGCGTTTGGGAGAAGATGCAGGAGAAGATGAGAGCTGCCGCTGTCAAGGCATCCCCAATGAAGAGGAGAGTGGCGGACTGGGCCAAGTCCATCGGCCTGCAGTACAACCACAGCGTCATGAACAAGTGAGACAAAAGGGACTCAGTATGTTGGCTGTTTGTGCCATGATGGTATATTTTTGTTATCGTTTTATACAAATACTGTAACTCTGTAGCAAAGATCACAAGAAAGTGAGTCATAATTATGAGATCCAGCCTCCAATTTTTTCAGAATTCCTAAAAACTCTTCAGATAAATTTCCAATATTACTTTTTTTGTGTGTGTTACAGGGAGAATCAGGTCCCGTGGGGCTTCATGTTGGCTAATAGTCTGGTCTTCAAGACGGTGCGTGCTGCCATGGGCTTAGACCGCTGCAGGTTCTGCTTCACAGGCGCTGCCCCCATCACCAAGGAAACCCTGGAGTACTTCATGAGCCTGAACATCCCTGTGATGGAGCTATATGGCATGAGCGAAAGCTCCGGTCCACACACCATCTCCTGGAGTGAAGATTACTGCATCACAAGGTCAATAGCAAAGCGTCAGCTATAATTAAAATGCTTCTGTGATGTGGATGTTACTACAGGACCAGTGAAAGTGTTGGTAATCTTTTCACTGGTTTAAATTTTGACAAATGAGTCGTTTTTGTGTACTAAATGTTAACGTAGAGGAGCAGGTGTAACGTCTGGTCAGCACCAGGTCACATGAGGTCTAACCGTTATCATGTGGTTGACTTGTGACCGGTCTTTCCAGCTGTGGGAAGGTGATGCCAGGTTGCAAGACGAAACTGGACAACCCGGATACGGACGGGAATGGAGAGATATGTTTCTGGGGTCGACACGTCTTCATGGGTTACCTGAACATGCCCGATAAAACAGCAGAGGCTCTTGACCAGGATGGCTGGCTGCACTCTGGAGATCTTGGAAAACACGACAAGCACGACTTCCTGTACATCACAGGAAGGATCAAGGGTAAGACGCCATCAAAACAGCTTCTGAAATGTGCTGGCGAAAACAACAAAGGTCACTAAGTTTCTGACTTTTTTTCCACAGAGCTGATCATCACCGCCGGTGGAGAGAACATCCCTCCTGTGCCCATCGAGGACGCGCTGAAGGCCGAGGTGCCCATCATCAGCAACGCCATGCTGCTCGGAGACAAGCTCAAGTTCCTCTCCATGCTGCTCACTCTCAAAGTAACAGGACCTCCATTCCTGCACACACACAGCTACGAAACAAATAAAACAAACACAGCCATGACCCTTCTCTCTGCTTCCTCAGTGTGTCGTGGACGACAACGGCGAGCCCACAGACGAGCTGAGCCCCGAGGCTTTGGCCTTCTGCCAGCAACACGGCGTCACAGCGACCAAAGTGTCAGAGATCATAGCCAATAAGGAGCCAGCTATCTACACGGCCATTCAGGAGGGCTTGGAGCGCGTGAACGCCAGAGCAACGTCCAACGCCCAGAAGGTCCAGAAGTGGACCATACTGGAGCGAGACTTCTCTATCGGAGGAGGAGAACTGGGTGAGTCGCTGAGTTTGTTTTATCACTCTTCCCTTTGGCATTGAAACGGGAGCAAAGTTGGACTCAGGATACTATTATTAAGGAACTAGGAAGGATTCACTACAGCTATTTTTGAACCTACTGTCATGTTTGATTAGCAGTCAATCAAGGTTGTGTGGTGAACAGACACCGCGTGACTGCGCAACACGCCAGACAACATTCCTGTGACGAGCGATTCAATCTCTCCCTCAGAAGCATTTTCCAACCTTCCGTGGATCAAATTACATTGAGATTAAATTGAAGTAACCTACTTTTCATTTCTTTCTGTGCAGGACCCACCATGAAACTGAGGAGGCCCATTGTTGTGAAGATGTACCAGGAGAAAATAGACGAAATCTACTCGGTGGCAAAACAGTAGACTGAACTGCACGGAGATAAAATACTACTGAAGAGAGAAACTTCATCGACATTGTGTTGTACGCAGACGTCGAGCTGGGAAATGTATAAACCTCTTTTCACCTGAGTGTTTCAAGTGCAAAAGAGGTTTAAGGGAAAAAAAAAATCTGATTCTGATTATGTTGTCATGGAATAGATGTTTGTGCTGCTATGTTTTGTCATGTGAAGTTTCTGTTGTCTGTTCAAATCGATATTTAAGTTGTTAGATGTACATACGGATTGACAGCAGCGGTGCACATTTTGTACATAAAACATCCAGATCAGAGCCAAAACCTTTCAGTTTAGTATGTGGTGAATTGTACATGATAACTCAGCACCAGCACCTTTTTTAGATGTTTGACATTTTCACAGTTTCTAAAAGGAAATGTTGTGAACTATAATCCACTGTGGCCTGAAGGATGACACTCTCTCTATTTCAGAAGCATTGTCAGCATGTTCTTTATTTTTTGACGCAGCAGTTTTTACAGCATTGGTTGTTTCCTGTTGTAGTACATATTACAAGATAATTCCTGACGTTTGAATAAGTATTTTTTATAATGTGATATGCTTGAATTTTCTCCAATCACAAGCATGTGCAAACTGTAAAGCATACATTCCAATTCGTGCTACTCCATGTACAGTTAAACGAATATTTAAAAGGTTTATTTTGTGATAGATGTTTCCATGATTGTTAATAAAGAAATCTTTGATGTCTAGAATTTCTTTTAATGACCCCTTTTTGATGTACTGAATGTGGACGATTTATATACTGCAAGAGGGATCTGAACAAGGGTTTGAGGGAGTACTCTGCTGAAACGAGAAGTAAACGAGTATGATACCATCTGACACCATTCTGTACTCGTGTTGGAGGAAAAGTAAGAAAGGATCTGAAGCTGAACTCTGAGGTTGTTTTGTTTTCTGATAAATAATAGCTATAGCAACTTCTGCCCAACCTATTTCAATTCCAGGCCTAAATGAACAACTTCCTGTCAGACCCACATACTCCCAGCCTAAGCCCCGCCCATCACAAAGACGTTGTTTAATCAGTTGAATAGATAATGGTTTACTCGCTCATCTCTAATGGGTCCCTAAGTTATCGTATTTCTGACATCTTTCCATTATTTCGCGATTAAGACACTTCAGACGCTTTAATTTCTTTTTTTGGTTGGTTGGTTTTGTCTCTTCAATGTGACGATATGTAAGTTAGCAACAATCTTGTGATGAAGTGAAACCGCTCTCTCAATATTCAAAGGCTCCTGAACGACAGACTTCAGTCCTCCGTCTCCTTTTCATGTCATTTGATGTTTTTCTTGAAATATTTCTGGAGAAGGCAAGTAAATGGAGACACACTTTACAACACTTGTCACATTTAGCCATACACACACACACACACACACACACACATTCATACACTGATGGCAGAGACTCGTCAGGATCGCCGACTGTTCAGCGTGTCGGCACCATCTGCATTAATCTGGATGTCTTCACATCTTTGCATACATGCTACCTTTTAGAACAGACAAAACGTCCACTAAACTTTGATCTCCCTGCCCTGGTCTGTGTGAACAAATCTAGCCACATGGGACTGATTATCTTTTTCATCGTCATAAAAGTCCCCGATAGTACTTGTAGGTCGTACACCGTCTGAATAAGGCATTGACGTGGGAGAAAACATCAAGATTTCTCTCCCGTTCACGGCCCTTGACTAAAAAAATCTTAATCAAACTTAAGGTCAAGTTTATCTTCATTGGGAGTACATTTTGTGTTTTGTCCAGAAAGTCTGATAAATACATCGGGGTCCTTAATGTTTGCATCGGCCTCCACTCCACTCAGGCACAGATCCATCCCATTGCGTAAACCTGTTGATCTGCAAGCTCCAGTTTTTCATTCATGGCTGTGATCTCCAACACCTAAGACTGATTCCCTGCTAACAGAAGTTCAATACAGCTTGTCCTCAAAATCGTAAAAAAAAAATACACAACTTTATGAGCACAGTTTGGTCAATTTACCCACATCACAGATTTTTTTTTTTTATTGACAATCATGAAACATTTATCACAAAATAGAAATTATTAAATTATTTGTCAAACTGTACGTGGACTAGTACAAATTAAAATGTATGCTTTGTCATTTGCACACGCTTGTGATTGGAGAAGTTCCGGCTATCAATATTCATATCACATTATAAAAATACTTATTCCGCAGCTCTGCCAGGTGAGGATTGTATTGTGCACACAGTATGAGACAGGAAACTGGCAATTAATGCTGTAAAAGCTTTAAATACAAACAATTAAAAATAAAATACATTTGAGTTTCATCTTCCAGGTCACAGTGGATTATAGTTAAAAACATTAACTGTGAAAAATTGTCTAACTAGCCTCCTGTAGAGATAGAGAGGGTCTACCAGTAATCCGAGGGTCGGTGGATCAATTCCCCGGCTCCACCGGCTGCATGTCAAAGTATCCTTTAGCAAGACCTGATGAGCAGGTCCGACCCTGCATGGCAGCCTCCGGCATCAGTATGTGAATGTGATGTGTATTGTAAAGTGCTTCTAGCGGTCAGTTGACTGGAAAAGCGGTATATAAGTCCATTTACCATGATTGTTTCCAGTGAGCTACTGAACATGATGCCTCACTGTAAACGGCAATATGTCACACACTGATTTGTAGTGTTTTACGTACAAAAGGTGCACAGCGGCTGTGAAGCCGTTTGTACATTTAACAACTTAAATATCGATCTGGAACAGACAACAGAAGCTTGACATAATAAAACTAGTGTAAAAGTACTCGGGATTGGTTTCAAGAACACTTTCTGAAGTTGTCAGTCTCGTCTCTGAATCAACTACACTGGGACTGGATGGAACATCGCTGTGTTGAATAAGTGTTTTGCTCTATACTGTACACCCGTGGCTCCTTTTCAAAGACAACAGTCACCTGGAAAGCCTGATGCACGCACAAAAAGTCGCGCCGTGTTAGGTTTATGGTAAAACGTGATTAAAGGAGTGTTGAAAAAAACATGATAAAGTTGATTTTAGCTGTTTAGGTGTTTGTTTGCATTTGCTAATATATTCAAAGGAAAACTCCCACACATAAAATTCACCCACAGTATGCAATCAGGATACTAATGCATACATATATCCTGTATATGGTAACAAAAGAGGTGAATAAAGAGGAATCCTGCATATTTATCATCAATCTGAGGCATGACTATGGTTTGCATGTTTGACATTTTAGCATTAGTGTGTCCTGCCTCAGTCTTGATATTGTCTTTGTCTCAGCACCCCGAAGCCTTGGCCTTGTCTTGGTTGCGCTACGCTCCGGTCTTGATCATGACTTGGTCTCGGTTTAGGTTGTCCTGGTGACAACACAGATTTAAGCATAGCAGCACAGATCTACATTCCATTACATCAAAATCAGAATCAGATTTTTTTCCCCTTAAGTCTCTTTTGCACTTTTATAATTCAGGTGAAAAGAGGTTCATACATTTCTCAGCTTGACGTCTGCGTACAACACAATGTCGATGAAGTTTCTCTCCTCAGTAGTATCTCCCGGGCAGTTCAGTCTACTGTTTCGTGACTGCGTAGATGTTGTCTATTTTCTCCTGGTACATCTTCACAACAATGGGCCTCCTCAGTTTCATGGTGGGTCCTGCACAGGAAGAAATGAAAAGCAGGTTCATTCAATGTAATCTCAACGCAAAGATTCAGTTTCTACTGAGCAACACCTGCAAGATAACAACATCTGATCCACGGAAGGCTTGAAAATGCTTCTGAGGGAGAGATTGAATCGCTTGTCACAGGAATGTTGTCTGCTGTGTTGCGCAGTCACGCGGCGTCTGTTCACCACACAACCTTGATTGACTGCTGATCAAACATGACAGTAGGTCCAAGAATAGCTGCAGTGAATCCTTCCTCATTCCTTAATAATAGTAAACTGATTTGACCTTTGCTCCCGTTTTAATGCCAAAAGGAGGAGTTATAAAACAAACTCAGCGACTCACCCAGTTCTCCTCCTCCGATAGAGAAGTCTTGGTCCAGTATGATCCACTTCTGGACCTTCTGGGCGTTGGACGTTGCTCTGGCGTTCACGCGCTCCAAGCCCTCCTGAATGGCCGTGTAGATAGCTGGCTCCTTATTGGCTATGATCTCTGACACTTTGGTCGCTGTGACGCCGTGCTGCTGGCAGAAGGCCAAAGCCTCGGGGCTCAGCTCGTCTGTGGGCTCGCCGTTGTCGTCCACGACACACTGAGGAAGCAGAGAGAAGGGTCATGGCTGTGTTTGTTTTATTTGTTTCGTAGCTGTGTGTGTGCAGGAATGGAGGTCCTGTTACTTTGAGAGTGAGCAGCATGGAGAGGAACTTGAGCTTGTCTCCGAGCAGCATGGCGTTGCTGATGATGGGCACCTCGGCCTTCAGCGCGTCCTCGATGGGCACAGGAGGGATGTTCTCTCCACCGGCGGTGATGATCAGCTCTGTGGAAAAAAAGTCTGAAACTTAGTGACCTTTGTTGTTTTCGACAGCACATTTCAGAAGCTGTTTTGATGGCGTCTTACCCTTGATCCTTCCTGTGATGTACAGGAAGTCGTGCTGGTCGTGTTTTCCCAGATCTCCAGAGTGCAGCCAGCCATCCTGGTCAAGAGCCTCTGCTGTTTTATCGGGCATGTTCAGGTAACCCATGAAGACGTGTCGACCCCAGAAACATATCTCTCCATTCCCGTCCGTATCCGGGTTGTCCAGTTTCGTCTTGCAACCTGGCATCACCTTCCCACAGCTGGAAAGACCAGTCACAAGTCAACCACGTGATAACGGTTAGACCTCGTGTGACCTGATGCTGTCAGAAAATTGCAGTACAGCTGCATTCCTACTTAGAAATGAGATAACATAGTGTCGGTACACAGTTTGGTCAGAGATTCACGTGTGTTTATGCTCGTAGCAGCTAACAGAGATTTGAACTGTAATATTTCGATATCATTTCAAACTCATAGCTTTTTCGCTGATTTAAAGGTCATATAAATCATATTTTTATATTGACAAATCTTTTGTTTTTTTTGACAATAGCTCGTATGAAGGTGGGGGAAATAAATGTATGGTGCCCGAAATGATTTTGGTTTGTTTATCTCTCTGAATTCCGACAGTTCGTTCCAGCTTTTAACAAGGTTTGCAAGCCTATAGCACAACGCAGCTGGTATCACGTGGTGTCTGTGTTTCGTCAGCGATCATGGGTCTTGGTAGTTGGGCAGCGGTGGCCTGAAGGTTAGAGAAGCGTGCTTGTGAACGGAGGGTCGTCTACGCATTGTGGGATATTTTGTGTCAAATATATAGGGTATAATAATTCCCATACAACATTTGGATGGCACTACATAATTCCGAAGTCACTGTATATTTCACTATATAGTGGGTAGGGAATGGTTTCTGTTTGCTGGCGTTAGCAGCATTAGCTAGTGCAGCAAATTGGCAACCACTTGAGGGGGCAGATGGTTTGAACAACAGTGGGGAGATGGTTTGCCATATTTAGTTACCGCATGTTAACACCACTCATAAACAGGCATGTTTCAAACATGTTTTCTTTTAAAGTCAAACTTTCACCCAAGGGGAAAATTACCAACAGGTTGTCGTAGCATCTTGTTGAAACATCCATATCAGCAACGCAATTTGATTAATGGCTTCCATAAGGCTTTTCTGCTGACCTTGTGATGCGGTTTTCTTCGTTACTGGAGATGGTGTGTGGACCGGAGCTTTCACTCATGCCGTATATCTCCATCACAGGGATGTTCAGGCTCATGAAGTACTCCAGAGTTTCTTTGGTGATGGGGGCAGCGCCTGTGAAGCAGATCTTGCAGCGGTCCAAGCCCAGCGCAGCACGCACCTTCTTAAAGACCAGATTATTAGCCATCGTGAAGCCCCATGGCACCCGATTCTCCCTGTAAAACAAAAGACGCAGTCTGATGTATACCAATGGCACAAGTTATCATTTGGAGGTAAAGATTTTTTAGTAATTAAGAGCTGGGACTAAATTGAACATGGCACACTGTCATTGTCCACCACTTTGGTCCAGAATAAAAAATCTCAACTGTTTTAGTTTTCTTTTCCACGAAAATGTTCTATGCCTGGAGGCTGTTTCTCATAATTATGACTCACTATCTCATGATCTTATTATTACGAGAAAAGGTTTGGACACGGTTAAACAGATCTTGTCTCTTCTGGGTAAACATCCTCATACCAGAAATGTATTAATCAATGTTGGCCCCAGCCTGTTACACTTTGTCTGGGCAGTCCCATTAAAGATCTTTCCGTGTCTGATGCTATGTGTATCATGCTTCATTCAGTTCTCCAAGTCACTTTAAACCCCTAAAAGAAAAAAAGCACACTTCGGTGTTCTCCATAAACACACAGCTCAGTCTTTATCCTCACTATTTAACAAAGGTAGTGTCATTTTGCCTCTTCAAAAGAGCAGTTATTAGCCTGGAAATGGTTACTGTCTCACTTGTTCATTTTGCTGTAGTTGTACTGCAGACCAATGGCCTTGGCCCTGTCCGCCACTCTCTTCCTCATTGGGGACGCCTTGAGACCAACAGCCCTCATCTTCTCCTGCATCTTCTCCCAAACACGAGGAACCCCGAGGAAACAAGTTGGACGTGCCTCTTTCAGTGTGGTTCCTAAGGAGCCCTGTTAAGATGGATGAGGATTATGGTCTAAATTGGGGAAAAAAACTTCATGTTTATAGAACAGAGGGCATCCTTACCTTGAGGGCATCTGGCTCTGCAAAGTAGGTCGTCACGGCATAACAAATACACATCCACATGTCGAACATCTGGGCCGCCGCGTGGCTGAGCGGCAGGTAACTGACCACCACCTCCTCGGCAGGTTTGAGATTTACAATGGATAGAGCCATGCGGACTGTCCATGTCACCTGTGAAAACATTTTTTTTTTCAATTAAAAAACCTCTTGAGCTCTCGCAACACAAATCAGTAAACACAGACTCTCACACACTCACACATCATCCTGCATCTGTGCCACACATGTAATTATAAAAAAAGGAATGACATTCTGAAAATGGAGCAGAAATTGCCAGGACTTCATCTTCAACGTTCCCTGAGCCAATTGTCCACTTGTAGTATGGTTCAGCTGCGTCTTTACAAGCAGTGTGGAGGAAGCCACAACTTCAGTTTGATAATCAATACATTTCCTATGCCAAATATTATCTGTTCCCAGCTTCTGAAATGAGAGGATTTGCTGCTTTTCTTTGTCACACATCACTGTAAATTGAAAATCTTATGGTTTTGGACTTTTGGTCGAACTCACATTGTCATGGCTCAGCATGACTCCTTTGGGGTTGCCAGTGGTTCCAGAGGTATAGATGAGAGAACAGCACTCGTTGGCCCGAAGACTGTCGATCATGTAATCCAGCTGCTCCTCAGGCACGTCCTCTCCCAGCTTCATGAACTCTGCCCACTACAGAGACACACAGATTACATCTGAATCTGGACTGAACTGTTACTGAACTGCAGCTGTTTAATATATTGAAGTTCAGTCACGTTCATTTTGTTGCAATTCTTATACCACAAGTAGGAACGATAACTTTGCATTTAAAGGAGCAGCAGTGTAGGCATCATATAGTAAACTATGAGATGTCATGTATGAGTGTAATCAATATGTCTGCTGAGTGAACGTACTGTATACAGGAAGGGTTCTTTCTGCTGCAGCTCCCCTTTATACTGGACAATGGCTTTCAGGTGAGGTAGATGATCCTTAACCTGTTGGGAAAGACAAATTTAACAAATTCAAGTCATGTGAGGAAAGATTTTTCTATGCCAATAGTTATCCGGGGCACACTGAGGGCTGGTGCTGTAAAGAAGCTCCTGACCTGCAGGATTTTGTCGAGCTGTTTCTGGTTCTCCACAACCAAGACGTTGGCCTCACAGTTGGCGGCCACATACTGACAAGCTTCAGGAGAGTTGGTCGTGTAAATTCCAGTTCCTAGACCACTACGGCACAAATCAGACACAGTAGAACGCTCATTTGCCAACAGTTTGTATCTCAAACTGGTTCATGAATACACATTATTATTAATATTAGAGATTATTTTTACTGAGCAGTAAATAATTAAATCTGTGTTTAAAGTAACTATTCATCTTTTTTTTTTCTTTTTCTTTTTTAAACCAGGAAATCCTCTTTGAGATGAAAAGCTTTTTTTTAAAGAGGTCCTGGCTGAAACAGCAGCATTCAAAGTGAGTTTACACACACACAATACAGATAACAGATATTCCCCGACATTAGAATTAAACATAAATGTGATCATCAAATCAGATATAAGGTATCTAACACAAAAAGTCTTTTATCCTCGAAACAGCCAGAATGGCGTCTGTGAAACTGCCTAAAGCAACACATCTAAAATCTAAAATGCACAGAAACACCGACAACCAGAGGAGAGAGCACACAGTTTCTGCATAAATGTTTCAAACTGGTACATTTGATTTACAGCATGTTAAAACTGGTATTACAGCATGCTCTTTTTGGTATTTCAAGGTAATTCAAAGTCTTTGCATAGGTGCATAACTAACACATGTTCAGTGTCACTCATCTATCCAAGAACAGTGACTGAATATACTGACAATACATTTTGCTGTGTCCATAGTTTCCCAGAAAACAGCGCAGAAATGGTGAGTCTAACATCTGCATTATGTTTCCTGAGACTTTAAACTGTTACAACACAAACAGGCGTGGGCAGAGACACACAGATGGACTTTGAGATAAACATGGACGAAGATAAATGTGCAGCCGCTGGTGAAACAATGTGCAGCAGCGGATGATCAGTAAATATGATCTTACCCGGCGAGGATGCTGCCGATGTCTGCGATGAACCACTCGGGGGAGTTGAATCCCAGAATCCCCACGCCATGGTAACGCTCCAGCCCCAACTACAAGAACATGGGTTATTTTTGTATTATAAGAACATGTATTTTTAATGGCACAGAGCCTCTGTTACTCTTGACCTACATTTCGAAAGCCACGAACGTGTCCATGAAACAGGAGATGTAACACAAGCTGAGTATTTCACACACCCAAGTGTTAGTTTTCAGCAGCCCGTTCTCACACAGGAGAGAGGGAAGTAAACTCACTGTTTACACAACAGGTGCCAGGAATTTAAGGTTTTGTGTAGTTTGTTCATGCTGGAGTATAAAGTAGTTATTTGTTTATTTAAATGAAACAGTGGCTATGACTTTCTGACTTTGAGCTTTGCTGCTGTTTGCTTCAGACCAGACTGAAAGCAAAACCACCCTGAAACAAGCAAGAGGTGAAGGTTGCTGCAGTAAAAGTCTGGCAGAGCAGTACCGGGAAAGATGCCAAATATCTGCTCATGTCTGTGGGTCAGATTATTATAAATAATGACCTTATGGTGACTTGTCACCTATCTGCTTTTAAAGTTTTAGTGTATACAGAACAAGCATAATACAACAAATACTGAAAAATGTCATGTCATGTATCAAAAATGCCTTTTTTTTAGATATGGAAGGAGTATATTTGACGATACATGTCAATATATTGCATGTATATGATTAAATTATTTCATAATAAGTTGATAGTATACAATTATATGTATTCAAAACCTTTTATTTAAGATACATTTTGCATATGTATATAAAGATAATATATGTTTGGAAAACATATAAGATATAAAAACTGACAATAATTGGTATATTTTTGGAAATATAGGTAATATATTGATAGAATCAATAGTACATTGCAAGCACATTATTGAATATATATATTCAATATGTATGAAGATGACAATAATCTAAAATATAAGCCTGTGTCAACTCGTCATTTTCACCTTGTAATATGAAGGTGAAAATATTCTCATATCAGTGAAAAAAAAACAGAATACTAATATTTTAGATTGAAATATAAATATATAAAAACAAGTCATATACTGCACACAAACAAACCTTGAGGAAACTTTTAGCAGCTGCCCGGCACTGATCATAGTATTGCCTCCATGTCATGGTCACCCACCGGCCCTCTTTCTTGTAAGCCAAAGCTGGAAATTGTTCATACTG